>CM062297.1:370556027-370938073 GCA_031216915.1 Pictodentalium vernedei
GTGTAAAAAGTCATGTTTTGACACAAAAAATTAGTAAGTCAATACGTTTGTGGGCAAGGGTAATCAGTTTTTCATGTTAAGTAAAAGGGTTAACAGCATAATTCAGACAACTATCTAAATACCAGTAAATAAAAGTGCAATAATAGGTTTTCTGGCTGTGGGGTTTGAATGGTGATTTGGAAGGGGGTTGAAGGTTGGAACCCCCCCCTCTGCCCCTGATACTATGATGGGAAACCATGGTTTAATTACATTTGTTAATACATGTATACATGTAGGGTAAAATAGGTTGTTATTTGGCATTTGCTGGAGGCAGTGTGCCCCTGGAGGCTACACTTGCTCAAGATGTGAATTTGCTTGCAATATATACCCCTTATTGCTGATGATGACAAAAAAATACTTTTCAAAACAATAAAAAAGTATTGTAAGGTGTGCGTACCCCAATGAATTTTTAAATGTGAAATAATCTCACAAAATAATAATTAAATCAGGTTTGGAAGCCAAATTATGTATTTCCTTAATCAACCCCAATCCTATCAAAGATACATTTTACCTCTGACAAAAGAGTCAATTCTGAATGATAATTCAACTTTTGGCTTCCAATGAGTAGAAACATAGAAAATTTGTTCTTTTAAAGAAAACTGTCCAAACTGTGTCAAATGCCTCCAATACATTTTTTCTACTCTGTTATCTAATGAGTAATCTGAGAGGTAAGGAATTCTCATAGCTTTTTGAAAACTAACCTAATCCCAAAATAAAACTAAAATCTGCATCAGCTTGCAATACTTGAGGAAAAATTTGTCTCATTTAACCCATACAGCAAGACAAAGAGTGGTGTTCCAACCCCACGAAACAATATGAATGTCATTTTGATTCAAAAATTGGGGTTGCAGCTATATATTTCGCCAATATCAATAGACAGTACTATTTTATCTAACAACTGCTGTCAAATTTTCTTCTACATACTGATGTGGCAAAATATAGCCCCGAAGATGTCCCCCTAGTATGCCTCTTTTTGTTACCTGCGTCGCCAGCGGCAGAGCAGGTCTAGTAACCGCTCGCTCCCGTCCGTCAGTCCATCCATCCGAAACACTTTTTTCCGTCAAGGTTTTCTTGGCTTCTATGAAAGGGAATGATTTTATATTTGGTCTGCTGCTTCATAATGATGAGTTGTATCGTGTAAGCAATTTTCAGATCTGCCATGCAGCCACTTCCTATTTGCCGATACTTTGAAATTTTAATGTACCCACCGAACATTGAAATTTTCGTCAAACTTTTCTCGGCTTCCATGGCAGGGATTGATTTTATATTTCATCTGGAGCCTGATAATGATCATTTGTATCGTGTATGCAATTTTCAGATCTGCTGTGCAGTCACTTCCTGTTTATCGATTCAGTTGCATGCAGCGATGCAGGTCCAGACCCGGTATTGGTCTTGGCTTGTTTCATTCATACAATGAAAAAATATAGTGAGAAGAGCCCAGACAGGGTTGTCAAACAGAAAAAAAACTCAGTGGACCCTGAGTGCTGCAGTACTAAAGCAAATCATAGGAAACTGAGAGTGTATGCTGTTAACTTTCTCATCAGCTGAGAGGTTCAGTGTGAGTGGTAGAGGGACAATTGTTAATGTAGTTTTGTGCTATAACATGGGGGACCCTGATAACACTAGTATCAGACTACTATATTGGTAGCTGTGCACAAAAGCCATTCATTCACATTTGCAACTTTGTTACTTTTCCCACTGTACCCACCCCACCCCCTTTCCCCAAATTTATGTTCCAAAATACTCTGTGAATGAAGAAATTGTTTTTTAACATGTTTAGTCACTCACTCATTGGCCAAAACAGGCCTAGCACCATTCACCAAAACTGCTATTCAATTTTCATTATTTTTTCATCAAAAACATTGCTTATGACCCCCCCCCCCCCCATTGGAATGAGCTCATTCAGCTCATTCCAGTGTGTGTGTGGGGGGGGAGGTCATGGGGGGAGGGGGTCATAGCTATGTTTTTGATGCAAAAAATGAAAAGAAATTAGTTATTCAAAAGTGCTATCTTCTTTCATGTAAGGTAAAGGGTTAACATCATAATATGGGAGAAAGCTTCTATTAATCATTCACACTCAATGTAACGGCCAAAACCGGCTGGCACCATTCACCAAAATTGCCATTCAATGTTAATTATTTTTGCATTTTTTGGCATCAAAAACATAGCTTATGACCCCCTCATTGGAATGAGCTCGTTCAGCTCATTCCAGTGAGGGGGGCATAGCTTTGTTTTTGACGCAAAAAATGAAGAGAAATTAGTTATTCAAAAGTGGTATCTTTTCATGTATGGTAAAGGGTTATCATAATATGGAGAGAAAACTTCTATTATACCAGTGAATACAAGTGAAATATGGGGTTTTCTGGCTAAGTGTTTGGATGGTGATTTGGGAGAGGATTGGAATATAATTGGAATCCCCTCTATCACAAGTACTATGAGGGGAAACCATTCTTTAATTAAATATGTTAATAGGGTTAAAATAGGTGGTTACATGTGTATTTGGCATTTGCCAGAGATTATAGTGTGCTTCTCAGTTCTGGATGCCACACTTGCTCAAGATGCATTTAACTGCATTATTTTTGACAATATATGGCCTTTATTGCTGACTGTGACAAAAATATAACTTATCAAAAGATAAAACAGCATTATTCGGTCTGTGGTTCTCAAATGAACATTTAAATGTGAAATACGTGTAATATCCAAAATATAATAATTAAATCAGTGTTGGAAGCCAAAATACATGTACATTTACATGTATGTATTTCCTATAATCAACCCCAAACCTTCCGAAGGAATTTAGGGTAACCTACAGAACGTTTCCCTGACAATGCGCAAAAATCACCCCCCCCCCCCCCCCCCCCAATGTTTTTTTCAGGTGAACAGAAATTCCTCCCTCCATACTCCATAATTTCTGGTGAACAAAAATCCCCCCCCCCCCCCCCCGCGCTAATTTGTTAGAAGTATATTTAAAGCCATATAAGGGGAGCGT
Organism: Pictodentalium vernedei; assembly: GCA_031216915.1. Taxonomy (NCBI): domain Eukaryota; kingdom Metazoa; phylum Mollusca; class Scaphopoda; order Dentaliida; family Dentaliidae; genus Pictodentalium; species Pictodentalium vernedei. The sequence continues at coordinate 370,559,056 of CM062297.1, forward strand.
GGTGGATCAGTAGGTAGAGGTGCAGGCTGCAAGCCGAGAGGTCCTCGGTTCAAATCCCACCTGCGGCAACCGCGTTGTGTCCTTGGGCAAGACACTTCATCTCCATTGCCCGCGTGGGGGCACAGTGGCGTTGTGTACTAAGGCGTACTGCACGTTGATGGTGTACTTGTCTTCAACCAATGCTAACCCTGCTTGTGTAGAGTTAGTATGTTGGGGAGCTGACAGTTGCTCGGTGGTTCTCTCCGGGTACTCCGGCTTCCTCCACCCGTAAAACTGTCACGGTCATGATTAGCCATTGTGCATAAATATGTGACCTTAAACACCAATAAATAAATGAGTAAAGCCATACAAAAATGTCCAAAGCTTTTTACCACTCGAGGCCGAGCACTTGTTGCTTCAATCAATGCTAACCTTGCTTTTGTGGAGTTAGCACATTGGACAGTTGCTCACTGTTGGCCAGTGGTTCTATCAGTGCCCTTTAGCTTCCTCCACCCATAAAACTGTCTGACGCGAGGTGACACTGGCTGTTGAAAGTGTCCTTAAACTTCAATAAATAAATAAGTAACTGTCTTGATAAATAGGACTCTGAAAAATGCATCAAAATTACAGTATTTTTATACTGTACCAATAACCCAGACATAGCTGGTGCTAACTCTTAAAATATAGGGCCAAACACAAATTTTGCCCCCAATCCCCAAAATTTGCATCTAAAACCAAAGAAAACATGTCCTGAATGGCCCTCCACACTTCACCTCTACTGTGCATGCGCAGTGTCAAGGACATTCCGAAATTGGCGCCATTAATCATTCTCAGTTTGGCCCTTCATCAGTTAACATCTGACTGATCTTTGTGCTTGTAAATCTCAGTTTAAATGATGCCAGACACATAAATATTAGTGAAATGGTGATTCTAAGGAGGATATAGGAGAGGAATAATGTGTGACAGAATATTATCAGGGCTGTAACTTAAAATTTTTTAATGAAATTATGTTAAGTTACCTATTTTCGAGGCAGCAGCCATTTTGTTGTCATTCTTGTTATTTAGTTACACTGATTTTTCAGGGTTTTCCTCTCTCCCTTTCCTTTAAGTCCCCTCTTGCTATTCTCCCATGCTTTTGGCATAGTTTCTGTAATTATTATTACTAAAATTTATTGGGAGTTTTAGCTGAATAACAGAATGAATTCTGTTCTTTTCCCCATGTATACGTCTTCACCTATGGGTGGTTAGGCGTTGTGTTCTGCATCTACCATCATATGTTCTGCAGTTTCTTCCCTGGAAGTCTCTGTTTTGCATCAGATAGTGTATTTTTGGTAACTGATTTCGGGCTGGGTGCCTGGAGTCTTATTTTAGTGTTTTTACACTCATTGTTAACACTCTATTGGTCTAATAGGACGGAATGATAGGATATGCGTATCCTCCTGCGCTGTTGTTTCAGCAAGTATTGCTAAGATAAACAACCACAATACATTTCTGTTGATAGCATCTCTGTCTTCACAGAGACCGTGGGTAAATTTACTCTGATGTCTACTGTGGGACTTAACGCAAAATCTTCCTCCATCAGAGGATCTTTTTTCGCTGGGTAAAATCGTGTCATCTTTATCACAACCCGCAAGGTCTCAACCTTCACGTATTCCATTGTGTGGTCCTTATTGCATTGTAAGCATTGTACTGGACGAGCTTTGGACGCGATTTCTTACTATAGGAGAACCTCTTCTTCGCTATACTATGCGGCTAAAGTGGAGGCTCTTCCGTCGTTGGTGTAGGGATCACTATGTTGATATTGTGGATCCCTCCATACTAGTCATTGCAACTTTTTAGCTTAACTTGACATAGTCAAGATAAGCTATTGCCATCACGTGTGCGGAAGTCTGTTAGTCTGTGAGTCTGTGACGTCTGTTCACATTTCCTTTAGCACGGGCTACACTCCGCAGTTCTTGTCTGATCGTCACGAAATTTCATATGCAGGTTTGGGGTCATGTCTAGATGAGAACGTCCCCTTTTGGTCGCGATCGGGCAACCGGTATGGCTGCCCGAGCCCAAAACCCGAAAACCATTAGCACAGTCTACAGGTCGTATTTATGAAGGGATTTCATTGTAACTTGGTAGGATGCCTCTGTATAGTGCCTAGACGAGAACGTCCCCTTTTGGGCATGATCTATCAACTGTGATGGCTGCCCAAGCCCGAAACCCAAAAACTTTTAGCACAGTCTGCAGGTCATGTTTAATGTGGAGGGATTTCATTGTAACTTGGTAGGATGACTCCTTATGATGTCTAGATGCGAATTTCCCCATTTGAGCATGATCTGCCAACCGTGACGACTGCCCGAGCCCAAAACCCGAAAACCTTTAGCACAGTCTACAGGTCATATTTATTGAGGAATTTCATTGTAACTTGGTGGGTTTACTTCATACAATGTCTAGATGAGAAAGTCCCCCTTTGGACGTGATTGGGCAACTGTGACGGCTACAGGAGCCCGAAACCCGAAAACCTTCAGCACAGTCTAGAGGTCATATTTATGAAATGATTTCATTGTAACTTGGCAGGATGACTCCAAATAATGTCTAGATGAGAACGTCCCATTTTGATCGCGATCATGCAGCCTTGATGGGTGCCCGAGCCCAAAAACCTTTAGCATAGGCAAAAGGTCATATTTATGGAAGGATTTCATTGTAACCTGTTAGGTTGACTCCATATAATGCCTAGATGATGACATCCCCTTTCGGTCGTGATTGGCCAGTTGTGATGGCTACAAGTGCCCGAAGCCCGAAAACCTTGAGCACAGTCTACAGGTCATATTTATGAAGGGATTTCATTGTAACTTCTTAGGATCACTCCAGATGATGCTCAGATGAGATTGTCCCCTATGGTTGCGATCATTCACCCATGATGGCTGCCCGAAGCCCGAAAACCTTTAGCACAGTCTACAGGTCATATTTATGAAGGGATTTCATTGTCACTTGGTAGGTTAACTTCATATAATGTCTAGATGAGAACGTGCGATCATTCACCCATGATGGCTGCCCGAGCCCAAAGCCCGAAAACCTTTAGCACAGTCTACAGGTCATATTTATGAAGGGATTTCATTGTAACTTGGTAGGTTAACTTCATATAATGTCTAGATGAGAACGTCCCCTTTTGGACATGATTGGGCAACTGTGACGGCTAAAGGTGCCCGAAGCCCGAAAACCTTTAGCACAGTCTACAGGTCATATTTATGAGGGGATTTCATTGTAACTTGGTAGGATGACTCCAAATAATGTCTAGATGAGAACGTCCCCTTTTGATCGCGATCATTCAGCCTTGATGGGTGCCCGAGCCCAAAAACCTTTAGCATAGGTAAAAGGTCATATTTATGGAAGGATTTCATTGTAACCTATTAGGTTGACTCCATATAATGCCTAGATGATGACATCCCCTTTTGGTCGTAATTGGTCAGCTGTGTTGGCTACAAGTGCCCGAAGCCCAAAAACCTTGAGCACAGTCTACAGGCCATATTTATGAAGGGATTTCATTGTAACTTCATAGGATCATTCCAGATGATGCCCAGATGAGATTGTCCCCTTTGGTTGCGATTATTCAACCATGATGGCTGCCCGAACCCGAAGCCCGAAAACCTTAAGCACAGTCTACAAGTCATATTTGTGAAGGGATTTCATTGTAACTTGGTAGGTTGACTCCATATAATGCCTAGATGAGAACGTCCCCTTTTGGATATGTTTGGGCAACTTTGACGGCTAAGGGTGCCCGAAGCCCAAAAACCTTTAGCACTGTCTACAGGTCATATTTATGAAGGGATTTCATTGTAACTTGGTAGGTTGACTCCAAATAAGGTCAAGATGAGAACGTCCCATTTTGGCCGTGATCATTCAGCCTTGATGGGTGCCCGAGCCCAAAAACCTTTAGCATAGGCAAAAGTTTATATTTATAGAAGGATTTCATTGTAACATTGTTAGGTTGACTCCATATAATGCCTAGATGATGACATCCCCTTTTCGTCGTGATTGGTCAACTGTGATGGCTACAGGTGCCCGAAGCCCGAAAACCTTGAACACAGTCTACAGGTCATATTTATGAAGGGATTTCATTGTAACTTCCCAGGATCACTCCAGATGATGCCCAGATGATATTGTCCTCTTTGGTTGCGATCATTCAACCATGATGGCTGCCCGAGCCCGAAGCCCGAAAAACTTTAGCACAGTCTAAGGTCATATTTATGAAGGGATTTCATTGTAACTTGGTAGGTTGACTTCATATAATGTCTAGATGACAACGTCCCCTTTTGGACACAAGTGGGCAACTGTGACGGCTAGAACAGTCCACAGGTCATAATTATGAAGGGATTTTATTGTAGCTTGGTAGGATGACTCCAAATAGTGTCCAGATGAGAACGTCCCCTTTTGGTCACGATCATTCAGCCTTGATGGCTGCCCGAGCCCAAAAACCTTTAGCATGTCTGTAGGTCGTATTTATGGAAGGATTTCATTGTAACTTGTTAGATTGACTCCATATAATGCCTAGATGATGACATCCCCTTTTGGTCGTGGTTGGTCAACTGTGATGTCTACAGGTGCCTGAAGCCCGAAAACCTTTAGCACAGTCTACAGGTCGTATTTATGGAGGGATTTCATTGTAACTTGGTAGGTTGACTTCATATAATGTCTAGATGAGAACGTCCCCTTTGGACGCAATTGGGAAACTGACGGCTACAGGGGCCCGAAGCCCGAAAACCTTTAGCACAGTCTACAGGCCATATTTATGAAGGGATTTTAATGTAACTTGATAGGATGACTCATTTTGGAATAATTTCATTGTAATTTTGTTGATATATGTTAACTGTGAGGGCCACATATATTAACTGTGAGGTCATAATAACCCACCCCTCAGATCTTTAGTACAGTGTACACCTCATATTATTTTTATCATAAACATAGCATACAGGGAACAGAAATGAACATATTCCCAATTATCACAATTCTTGTCTTATTTCATAATCCTTTCATAAACATTGAACATTATCCTTTTCATCAAACACAACACACAAGTTAAGCTACAGTGTCATTGACACTTTCATTAGTATACTTGTTTGACAAGATCTACTGCAGCCTGTTATTATTAAGGTTATAGGTTTATGTTACCTCATACCTATGCTCTCTATGATAGTTTACAATTGAATCTTATGTCTCTTTATCTAAGTCAGTTAGTAACTTTTCGATAAATAGACTTAGAATCATTAGATTAAATTCCTATACGGAATTTAACTTCGGTTCTTATTTAGCTAAGTAATCATTTGAGCCTCTGGAAACAGTAGTTTTCAAATTCTGACCTTTTAGACAGTAATTCTGTTGGCTTCTCTTTTACTGAAGAGTCAGTGAGTTTCTTGCACTATCGGTGGACGATTCTCACTTTCGTTGTATCGGAAACACTATTTCCTTTACTATTAATGTTGGATTTTGGCATAAGAGTCAGGCTCCTAATTAATATCCGGAACCTATTGTTATTAAGGTCCTTCCGTCTTCGTACGGGCATAGGCCTTTACTCTGTCCGGTTAGAGTTTATGTATTTATAAACAGATATCTGTTTATTACTACGGGCGTAAGCTTCTTCTGTCTTTGATGCCTAATAGAAGGACGTTACGCTCCATTCTATTGCTAATGGATTCAATTAACTATCGATACTGCTTATGTTATATCATTGACTCAGCAGTTGTGTTTGAGATTTCGGCTCATGAAGTAGAGTTCTTCTACATCTTGGGCTTACATTAATAGTGTCGCTATTATAGATTTTTGAAGGCTGCTCATTGCGCTCAGCCATCCACATTCATGAATTTTTATCTCAGAAATATCGAGTCCATTTCTGGAGGCCTCTATTGTTAGGTCTGTTATCTACTGCTCAGAATGTCATTCATTTAACAGTTGCTACTATAGCTAGGTAGGCTGTCTGTTTCGGCAGTGACTCCGTTCTGCTGCCCTCTTCGCTCTGGGCTATTTGACCCAGGGCAAGAAAAAGGGGGGGGGGGGGGGGAGGGTGTTCCCTTGGGTCACCTGTTTTACTATGAAAACAAGGGGATACCTCCTCCGGAGTTAGTAATTCTGAGCTGTTATTGGGATGGTTGTTTAGTGAGAAGTTTATGTTTTAAAAATTCATTCAGGTCTTAGTTTTTAAAGTATAGCTTTTGAATATAGCACGTGTCAACGGACATTATTATACATTCCTCAGACACTTTTAAGGAGTATAAAGAGTCTCTATTCTCTAGACTCACTTTATTTATTGGCTTACTTTAAAAATTATTAGTATAAATATTATACTAGATATTAATAGAGTACATGGATGTATGATGCTCAATTTTGGAAGGTGTTGTATCTTTCTAATTTATCATAAATAAGAAAGATACATGTAAGGCCTAATACTTCTTTTTCCCTAGAGGGGATGACTCTATTTTATATAATTGAGCGTATTCCATCTTGCTCTATGTCCTTGGCCCTCCAGCCTTTTTACTATTCAGCTATGTCTGGGTCATTGGTACAGTATAAAAATGTTAAAAAATTTATAGTAATTTATATATTTTTTATACTTACCAATGACTCAGACGGGGATGGCCCTCCCAGGAGTTGGGAACTCTTACCTCCCCGCTGAGTACATAGCGCTTACCAGGCACTGGTTATGAGAATGATTAATGGCGCCAATTTCGGAACGTCCTTGACACTGCGCATGCGCAGTAGAGGTGAAGTGTGGAGGGCCATTCAGGACATGTTTTCTTTGGTTTTAGATGCAAATTTTGGGGATTGGGGGGCAAAATTTGTGTTTGGCCCTATATTTTAAGAGTTAGCACCAGCTATGTCTGGGTCATTGGTAAGTATAAAAAATATATAAATTACTATAAATTTTTTAACTTTCCGGACTTTTTTTTTTACACGCTTCCAGATATTGAGCTGATTTTTGGTATGTTAGTCTGACATGGTGGCCTACAGATCAAGTTTGCATTTTGTTCCACTCCACTGATTTTTACCGAAATTACGGCCCTTGAACATTGAAAAGTTCATCAAAATTACAGTTTTCCGGACTTTTTTCCTACACGCTTCCAGATATTGAGCTGATTTTTGGTAGGTTAGTCTAACATGGTGGCCTACAGAACAAGTTTGGGTTTTGTTCTGCTCCACTGATTTTTACCAAAATTATGACCCCATAGACTTTGAGAAGTTCATCAAAATTACAGTTTTCCGGGCTTTTTCTCTACGTCCTTCCAGATATTGAGCTGATTTTTGGTATGTTTGTCTAACATGGTGGCCTACAGATCAAGTTTGCATTTTGTTCTGCTCCACTGATTTTTACCGAAATTACGGCCCTTCAACTTCGAAAAGTTCATCAAAATTACAGTTTTCCGGACTTTTTTTCTACACGCTTTCAGATATTATCGAAATTACGGCCATTTTAGTATGTGAGTCTACCACAATGACTTACAGATCAAGTTTGCGTTTCGTTCTGCTCGGCTGATTTTTGGCGAAATTACGGGCCCTGGACTCTAAAAAATACAAGTAACAGATTTCGGGGTCATTTTCCTAAAAATTACACTTTTCCGAGCTTGAAATATCTGGGCGTGTGGGGTATGTGAGCGTGCTCACTAAGGTTCTATATTTGAGGCATGTTTTCATGTAAAAATTGATGGGATGAGTGTTTATGTAATTTACAAATTAAATACATAAGTTTTTAAATCCTCTTGGGCTGCCTTTTAACCTTTTGGTGTAAAAGGCCGGGAGGTGGATTTTTGTACTGCAGTTAAAACTGCTCTTAAAATAATGTGGGAGATTGTGGTACTACCCTCAACAAGAGGCCCCATGGGGCCTGAAGCACTCATCTTGAACAGAACACAATATAAACAGAGTCCAAAAATGAGTACATTAAGCAAGCCATCTCCATAGGCTACACTGTCAATCCTTGAGTCCAGGAGTGACAAAAATAATCCGGGCATCATGCCTTTTCTTCAGTTGATCATAAAGTAAAATGTAGAGCTCCCCTATGAAGCCCCTTGATACAACCTATGTGGATTAATCTTAGTTACACACCTCTAGAGGGTACTGAATACAAAATTTTTAATTCTTCAGCAAAATGGCCAATTCCATCTCCCATAGGGAGCCCAAATATTAACCCAGGCTCTTGATTTGAACACAGTTGAATCTGACTTCCCTAGAGATGTTGTATACCAAATATGAAAGCATTCTGACTGTTGGATTTGAAGAAGAGAAAGTTTAAAGAAATTTCTTCATATTGCACTAAGTTAAAATTTGGCTACCATAGTGAGCCCAAATATTAACCTATGGATCCGATTTGAACAAACGTGTATCTGACCCCCCCAAGAGATGTTGTATACCAAATATGAAAGCATTCTGACCAGTGGATCTGAAAAAGAAGATTTTTGAAGAAATTCCCTCATATTGTACTAAGTTAAATTTCAGGTTCCCATATGGAGCCCAAATATTAACCCAGGCACTCGAATTGAACAAACTGGAATCAGACCCCCCTGGAGATGTTGTATACCAAATATGAAAGCATTCCAACTGGTGGATCTGAAGAAGAAGATTTTTAAAGAAATATTTCCTCATATTGCACCAAGTAAAAATTTGTGCTACCATAGCGAGCCCAAATATATACCTAGGGATCTGATTTGAACAAACTTGAATCTGACCCCCCTAGAGATGTTGCATACCAAATATGAAAGCATTCTGACTGGTGGATCTGAAGAAGATTTTTTTTAAATTACCCCCCATATTGAACAAAGTTCTTCTGTAGGAAGCCCAAATATTAACCTAGGGACTTGGTTTGAACAATCTTGAATCTGACCCTCATAACATTGATGTATACCAAACATTAAATGGTTCTGAAGAAGATTTTTAAAGAATATTCCCCATATTACCCTATGTTAACAATTTGGGCTCCTGTAGAGAGCCCAAATATGAACCAATGAGCTTTATTTCAACAAACTTGTATCTGACCCCCCTATGAATGCTGTATACCAAGCATCAAAAGATTCTGATGACTGGTTCTGGAGAAGAGATTTTTTTATGCCCCCGAAAAATTTTTTCGAGGGGTATATTGTGGAGGTCTCTGTCCGTCTGTCCATCCGTCCGTCCATACGAATATTTTGTATTATAACTCGAACACCAGTTGTCAGATTTTAATGTTCTTTGGTATGGTGATAGGGCAGCTTGGGGGAACAGATGCCCTTGTACCTAGGGTTTCGTCCGACAAATCTTACAGGAGTTATGTCCCTTTTTTACTTTTTCTGTCTGTCTGTACGAACATTTTGTATTATAACTCGGAACATCAGTTGTTGGATTTTAATGTTCTTTAGTATGGTGATAGGGCAGCTTGGGAGAACAGATGCCCTTGTACCTAGGGTTTCGTCTGACAAATCCTACAGGAGTTATAACTCTTAATTACTTTTTCCATCTGTCCGTACGAACATTTTGTATTATAACTCGAACATCAGTTGTCGGATTTTAATGTTCTTTGGTATGGTGATAGGGCAGCTTGGGGGGAACGGATGCCCTTGTACCTAGGGTTTCGTCCGACAAATCTTACAGGAGTTATGTCCCTTATTTACTTTGAAAATTGATGATTTTTTGGTTTCCTACCAATTAAAATTGTTTGCCTGAACCGATGAGTTTCAAATTTTATATGCTGATTACTCATGTCAAAGTACAGGTCGGTCGGTTTCAATTTGAGGTTTGACTCGACAATTTTTGATGCAGTTATGCCCCCTTTTTCACTTGGAAAAGATGCAAGACCAGTTCTACTTTTTCACTGGTTTGAGAGTTTTTAACAAAGGTATGTACTATTCCTATTTTTGCCTCTTTCAGTTATTATTCAATATGGCACCATTCAAGTCATCTGCAATTATTTTTATAACTTTTTCTCTATTACTGACTCCTTAGTGCTGTTCTGCAATGTAGCAGCAGTGAAGCTGTTGTCTGTTGTTCCAAAACATATTAACAAAATATAAGTAATAATAATTTTATTGGCACTTTGCCATTCCTTACTGTTGTTCTGCAATGTAGTGTTGTTCTGCAATGTAGCAGCAGTGAAGCTGTTGTCTGATTATCCACATGTGAGTACGACTTGGTACTACCTTCGGGGGCATTAGCACACGCATTAGCGTTGCTTTTGTTAATTTTTGCAAATATGCTGACTCAGCATTTTTTCGATGCCCATTACAGAACACCCTAACATAACCGATGGCAATTTTTTTTTAGCATTCAATTCTACTGGTCCTAAGGATACTTAATACCAAATAACAGCTCTCTGTTCCAACTTCTGTGTGGTTTGGGAAATATGGGCGTTTGAAAATATTTCTATTTTTAGCTCCCAGGGTTCCCATGGGGATGCGGGAATTTTTTTTTTTTCTGCATGGGTCAAGTACTTATGACCCAATAATATCACATACCAAATTTGGTTCATACCGGACCATCGGTTCAGAAAATAGAAATTCTGGGCGGGGACAAAAATCTTACCCCTCCCATTACAAAGCCAAATATTGCTTCACGAACTTTGTTTGAACAAACTTGATTCTACACCTCAAAGGAAGCTCCATAGAAAATATCAAGTCATTGTACACACTGGTTCTTGAGAAGATTTTTAAAATATTTTTGAGCATTTTCCCCCACTACCTCCCTATGGGGCTGGGCATGTTGAGTTGAACAAAAATGTAATGCTCTTTTGGGACCATCACTCACACAAACTTTCACTTGAATTGGCCCAGTGGCTTTGGAGAAGACCAAAACATGGTGTTGATGGACGACGGACGGAGAGCGATGAGATTTGCGCAGCTTGACTTTGTCAAGATGAGCTAAAAACTGTGGGGGGGGGGGGGGGGATTTTTGTTAAGTGTGTAAAAATGATTGGGGGGATTTTTGTAGGGGGGGGGGGGGATTTTAACCTACATTCTAATCCTTCCAAACATACATTTTATCTCTTTCATTTGATAAAAGAGTCTTTTCTGCATGAGAATTTACTGCTTTCTTTGAAAACTACCCCAATCCCAAAATAAAACTAAAATCTGCATTAGCAGACAATAGTTTGGGGAAAAATATGCCTCATTTAATCATTTAATCATACTGTAAGAGAAAGAGTGGTGTTCACGCCACACAAAACAAAGTGAATGTCAATTTTGTTTTAAAAACTGGGGTTGCAGCTATATAAATTGCCAATATTAACAGACAGTGCCATTTTATCCTAACAAATGATGTCAAATTTTCTTCTACAAATTGATGTGGTAAAATATAGCCCTGAATGTGTCCCTTTGACCCCCAGCACACCCACTTTCAACCAAAACTATGATATATTTCATAAATTAATTGATGTTGACACAAAACAAACCTCTTATGATATTACATTCCCATTTGTGATAGTTTTTAAATCACATCCTGGCTTCTTAAGATATTTCACGTTGTGTTTGATGAATATTTTGCAATTTTGGTAAAAACATTTTTTTAAAATATCCCTCGGATTTCTTGATTAAGTCACCTAGAGTCATTGGTATGTCTCTGACAAAACATTACACATTGATTTTTTCCAACAGCATGACAGTGCAGCTCATGTGGTATCTCATAGCACCATTAAGATGCCTAAAACCATCAAATATTGATTATGTAGTGCGGTGCTTATGCTGCAGGTACCCATAAAGGCACTTTCACAACCTTGGATTTCATCCCTACAGACACTCATGACCTATTTTGATGAATAGAGTAAAATTAAGGAAAATACAATGTACATGTATGTTTTCCAGAGAGGCTGAATCAGATATTTGCTTCAAAAAGATAGTTCTCTTTAATGTTTAATATATTTGTGTATGTGTGTAATGTGTAGGGGGTTACAGTGTGAAAAATTGTCAGAAGCCAGTTACTGAAAATGTACATGTACAACCAGGCAAATGAAAAGCAAAGAATCGTGGTCTGTGATGGACGGTTCTTGGACAACCTGCATCCTGGACGATTCATACCACAATTAGGGGGTACAAATTGTCTTGACAATAAGGTACAAATTATCTAGACAAAAGGTACGAATTGTCCCAGTAAATGGTATGAATTGTCTCTTTTGGTACAAGTTGTCTCAAGTAAGTGTACTAAACTGTCGCATGTATTAACTATTTAAAAGTTTTTGATGTTTTGGCTGAGTGAAATGAAAATTTAAAGTCGACGGAGTGATAGTACATGTAATACAAACATAAACATATGCATGAAACAACCAATCAAAATAAGATTTATGCATAGAAATGAAACTTCAATAGGTGAACCATCGCTTAACAGCATATTTGAGCATAAGTGAAAAAGCGATCTCTTGTATTATCAACTTCGGGTCAGAACGTGGTAAAAGAAAATTTATAGTAGATAGTAATGGATGTAGTTTTACAGTTAAAACACTATTTTTTTAATGAAACCACAATAATTCTTTAAATTGATGAAGATCTAACAATAAATAATTTCATTACCCCACCCCCCCCCACCCCCCCCCACCCCCTCCCCCCACCCCTCCCAAATCATAAGTTAAAGAGCGTGCTGCCTTAATAATTTAATTAATTTAATTCTGAGCTCCCTCAATAGAGCATTTTCTTTTTGGCGTTTTTAATTCTGAGCTCCCTCAATAGAGCATTTTCTTTTTGCCATTGTGACGTTGAATCTTTCAAGTGTCTATTTGCTTTTTACTTTAAGCCATGAAATTTGATATTCTTTGTCTTTTTAAAATAATAGAAATGACATCGCCTTTTTTTTAACCCTTTCTCCAAGTTTATAATCCTCTCCCTACCCCATCTCCATGTATATATTTTTCAGAAGGGGTTTATTAAGCAGGGTATGAATTTGCAGAAGAGGATACAAATTGTCCAGAGGGGCTACAAACTGTCGTATACTGCCCAGAGGAGGGGTACGAATCATCCAGACAGGAAGGTACAAATTGTCCTGGGAAAAGGTATGAATTGTCCAGACATCAGGGTACGAATTGTCCAGCAAAAGGTACCAATTGCCAGAGGTACAAATCATCCAGGCTATGACAATGAATTGTCCAACTCACTGATGGATGGATGGATGGATGGATGGACAGACAGACAGAAATGCAGTCACACATTTTGTAATAAATTCAATTTCAGTTTCCTTTTGAATGCTAAAACAAACTAGAATTAGTAGAAATGAAATATTTTCTCTAGATTCATGTTATTTAGACTTTAGAGGTCGGTTCTGTGGAGGTTGGTATTTAGGCTTTTTAAAAGTTTGTGCCATTTTTGAAGAAACATACTAAATATCAGAATCCCCACATCCAGATGTTGGTCAGACGAGAAGGGCGACATTGACTAGTTTGAAGATGAATTCAGTTCTATTCTGGTTGCAAAGCCTAAAGCATCCAGGAATTAAAACATTGTTTATCAAAACACAGAGGAAGTGTAATTTAAATGGGAGTTCTAAGTGTTCTGGTATTTAGCCCACAGGGGTCTGGAAACGTTGTTTTAGTGATTTAGGGTATATATGTTTAAAAAAGGAGAAAGGGTAACAACAGGCGAAATTGGGAAACTTCAACCAAGTGTCGACAAGTTTAAAAAATTATTAGATCTCGATGTACTTGGTTCCTGGCACATACCAGTTCTATTCTATATACATTTCCCTATTACTTAAAACAAATTTCGTTGAAATATCTTCAGTATTACTAGAGATATTCAATAAAATGTTAGCAAAAAGAATGCTATTTTCTGATTTGTAAATAAGGTTGTCCAAACGAAACCCGAATTTTTCAACACAAATCAGTGAAATAAATGCACATAGAGACATTGACCTATGCTTCACTGTGGCTCTTTGTGTACCTTTTTGAACACTTTCAATGACTGCCCAACACCAGTCGCCTATCTATACTCTGGGGAGATATTTTTTCAACATTTGCAGGTTTTTCAGCCTTCTTCCTCGTCATCATCGCCATATTTTAACAACTCCGCTCAGAATAGAAGCAAACTTGAAAGCCTTACCGCGATTGGTTCAACTGATCTCAGTTCACTTGTAACCAATCGTGGTAAGGCTTTCAAGTTTGCTTCTATTCTGAGCGGAGTTGTTAAAATATGGCGATGATGACGAGGAAGAAGGCTGAAAAAACCTGCAAATGTTGAAAAAATATCTCCCCAGAGTATAGATAGGCGACTGGTGTTGGGCAGTCGTTGAAAGTGTTCAAAAAGGTACACAAAGAGCCACAGTGAAGCGTAGGTCAATGTCTCTATGTTCATTTATTTCACTGATTTGTGTTGAAAAATTCGGGTTTCGTTTGGACAACCTTATTTACAAATCAGAAAATAGCATTCTGTTTGCTAACATTTTATTGAATATCTCTAGTAATACTGAAGATATTTCGACGAAATTTGTTTTAAGTAATAGGGAAATGTATATAGAATAGAACTGGTATGTGCCAGGAACCAAGTACATCGAGATCTAATAATTTTTTAAACTTGTCGACACTTGGTTGAAGTTTCCCAATTTCGCCTGTTGTTACCCTTTCTCCTTTTTTAAACATATATACCCTAAATCACTAAAATAACGTTTCCAGACCCCTGTGATTTAGCCTTAGGACACGTCAGATCACAAAATTGGCTGGCTGCGACACTGTAATTCTGACAGTCTTAAACTGACATTGTATTGTATCACGGGTAAAAATAGTACACAGGCTGGAGCCAGTGAACTTGTGAAGAAAAATCTAGGAAATAAATGAATATCGCTGTTCGCGTGCATGTCGGTTTCTGTAAAATTTTACTACAAGACTGCATCAGTGCATGCCCATGTTTTGAGAACAAAGATTTCCCCAAACTGTACGTCAACGTAACTTGAATTCATCCGAACTCCGGCTGTTTCTAAGGACATCGTGCTAAGTTCCCCACAAATGAAAAAGGCCCTCTAAAAGTGTCAGTAATTCACTTGTTTTATTTTTTTATTCGTTGTCATCAATTTGTGAAGCATACATTCTCAATTAAAATTGAAACTGGGCTTTGAAACTGACGAAACCAGCAACGGATGGCATTGACACTTCGAACTTTCAAACAATACCCAACTCGCCAACAACTATCTAACTTCGAAAGTCACTTCATTACTTAATTATTTCTCATAGTTTCCAGCATTCTACGATAATATATTTTACATAATGTCCTTTGAAAAGCCAAAAACAATTAAATATCCGTTACAATGATTCTGGATTTTTTGCCAGTGGGAGAGCCACACCGCCAGATGACACCCCAAACTCTGTTGCATGGTATATAGAAAGATTATAAAACCATGGATACGTACCTGGGTTACCTATGTGCATACACGCCACTGCGTGGGTGTGCACTATAATTATAACATCTAAGACAAGTGTTTTCATGATAACCTGCCCCTCACAAATGCAATTACCACAAAATCAGTCAGGAACATACCCTTTGATCTCTCCATTGTCCCTTGAGTGCAATAAGTGAATGCAGATGGTGACGTTGCACACAAGGGACAATATATATCTAGCGTGTTTGATTCTCGATAATCAGGTCCTCGGGGCTGAAATTCTTTGTGTTCATTGTGTCGTAAGTTCTTATGAGCATTATAATAGTCCTTGAAAATCATGGTCAGAAAAGTGCTTAAATGGTGCTTGAATTTGATCCTCTGATGTCAGTGGGAACCATGAATAAACTAATCTATATGTCATGTACCACTGGGTGTTCCATGAAGTGTGGAAAGTCCTTCAATATTGGAACCATCTTTGAAAGCGATTGAAAAAGGTCAGGTCAGGTGATCAATAGAGATCAGACTTGTTAACCCTTATAGGCCTATTTCCGACTTTTATGATCTCAAAACAGGTGCCCTTAACATACCATCATGAGGAGTTCCAGCTGACTAAAGACAAATTACCTCAGCAGTAGTTTCTAGTCAAGTATTGGCTGCCAAAAGCATTGCAAAGCCTTGTTGCACTCAGGGACAAATTTATCAGTTTTATAAACTTGGGTAAAATATCCGACATAAACCATTTAATTTTTATTTTTTTCTAAGTTTGCATTGGTTATAAAAAGAGTGCATGCGTCAGCCCAAATGACCAGGGCCTGAGAAACCGTTTTTTAACCTTTTTAGGCCCAAATTATATGTGGTATTTTCAAAAGAATTTCAAAGTGTTTTGGTTGTATATACTTTGTGAAGTTTCCCTGATGCACACAATATAGTTTAGGGACTACCTGTCGAAAACATTTCCATGGTTAAATCAGTTTGAAAAACATAGAGCTCGCTGGTGAACACCAATCTGCATGGACAGTGTCGTGTATGACAATTTTGACACTGATTTCTTCCCACTCGTGAACTCTGCATGAGCAGGTACTCAAATGTTGAGATGTAATATATATTCATACTTGTGATGTTTCCTATTTACTGGTAGAGTGCTGGAAGCCCATATATGGGCTTTATTCTGAAGTGTTGATACCACAACTTGAAGGCTCCATATTCTGTGGATGTTGTTCATATCACCTTTGAAGAGAAATGATTATACCCCCCGCAAACAAAGGTTTTTTTTTTTTTTTTTGGGGGGGGGGGGGGGGGGGGGGTATATAGGAATCACCCTGTCCGTCCATCTGTCCATCCTTATAAGTGCAACTCCTCCTAAACCGTTTGAAGAATTTTCATGAAACTTTACGCAATGGAAGAACTCCATATGAAGATGTGCATGTAGCAATATAATTCCGTTCTGACATTTCCAAGGGCAGATAATCTAACTTATACATTTGGGGGGTATCACTTTGTGAGCTTGATCACAGTACCTCTAGTTTAGTCTGTTAGGATTTGCCCTGTTACAATTTGTGGGAGAGTGCCTGCTGGCACTCTCCCATAAATTGAAACATGGCAAAGATATGTGAACAAATTTTGATGACCAAAAAATAATTCAGCACTCGACCAGATAAATGTCATGCTTGATCTTCTCACATAAACTTTACCCCAAGGAAAACCAATAATAATGGTGAAGACCTGTAACAAGAGGATGTAAACTATGATTCTATGAAGGAAAAAACCCTGAAGAGTATATGAAATGGATGTAGGAAGGCGTGAATACCAGCACTTTTTCCTCCCAACAGACCTCAAAATAGCGGACCCATGTTTGCTGTTGTGCCCAAATTAGACTGATCAAAAGGCCTGTTACCAAATATAGATGTTAGCATAAGTATTAGAGAGGGATTGTGAGAGTAACACTATCTGCTAGATCAAGTTAAAATTTAGTCAGCATTGCTTACTGGCATGCCCAGTTCTGTTTTAGTGAAACAAATTTGTTTTCTCTTTTCAGTTATATTGGTGATTGTCAAATTGAGACAGCGTGTCGGAACTTCATTGAGGAACATGGGAAGGAGATAATTGAGAAGCAGTTATGTAGAAACTTCCTGTTACATATGGTGAACTTGTTTGACTTCAGTCTCATTAAACCAGAAGTAGTTCAAAGAACTTACGCAATGTTAGAACGTCAAAAACAAGAAATGTCTCTGTTATGATTCATTCAAACTTAGCAAATTTCATTATCAAATGCATTTGTCTGATATTTTGAAGGAAAAATGATATGATTGAACTCTCCCACATGTTGATTTTTGTCGAAAGTTTTGCTTCTGTTGAGTACTTAGGCAACAACATGATGAAGTTTGACTGTCCGTTTGCTGAACTTTACTTTATTATATTACAGTTATGTCCAATTCTGAAATCTTACAGTACAGGACAAACAGTACATTTGTGTAAGGATATTATTAAGTTATATCATTTGGGTTTTTTTCCTCAAAATATTGGAGCTAATGCACCATCAAAGCATTTCATAAAATGAAACAGCTTTTCTTTCATACAAAATCACAAACAGTAGACAAACAGTGTAATGATATTGTTCAGAAACATGGCTTTGTTGTCTTAATCCTTAAGGGCCTAATTCTGATTTTGATAATTTTTGGTGCAACAAAACAGGTGCAACATGCAGTCTTTGAGTAAACCTGCATGTTATGTTCCATGTACTTTTATCGATGTTTCAAGGCAAGCCTTTGCTGCATATTTAGTCAGACAATACTTTCCTAGAAACAACTGCAAAGCCACAGGATGTAAGATGTTGAATAACAAAAATGTATATAAATCTCCAGGCCCATAAGAGTTGATATCTGATGTAATCATCATCATATCCTTTAATAAAATAGAAGTTTTTCTCATGGTAGATTTGTAGAATGATGCAGTGGGCCCACTTATATGGATATTTCTTAACTGGTAGAGTGCTAAATTATTTTTGGTCACCAAAATTTGTTCACATATCTTTGACTAGTTATAATATTTTTATACTTCAACAAATGGGCCAGACTTAGCTGGTGCAAACTTAATATTATCAAGGGCCAAACACAAATTTTGAACCCCCCCTAATCCCCAAAATTTGCATACAATACCGAAAATTAAAAGTCCTATCTGGCCCTCCATACTATTACTACCTGTGCATGCGCAGTACTCAGGAAGAGACCGGAATTGACGTCAACATCATTCTTTGTTTGGCCTTAAGTCAGTAAACATCTCAACTGAAATCTGTGCTTTAAATCTATCTTTTGGTGGATGCCAGACACAAATCAATGAAGTATATGTTGGATTCAAGGCAGTATATGGATGATGGAAGTGAACAACGGTGGTTTGAGATGTTCAGGGCTGTAACTTTTAAATAATATGAAAATTATTTCATGTTACCCAATTTCGGGATATACTTGACGTCATTAGTTTTGCTAATGATTTACCTACTGTTGGTTATGTGTTCCTTCCCTATCCTTCCATGAACCGGAGCTCCGGGTAAACTCCTAAGCTTTCTGGCTGTTTTTATTGAAATTTTTTATTAAATTTCTTGGGAGTTTAACGTGTTGTACAGACTGTTTATTCTGTTTAACCCCACTGTTACATCCTCACCCTAGGGCAGGCCTCGAAATAAGAGGTGAACGCTTGTACCGTTCACCTATCGGTTACGCAGATTTGTTTTCAGACAAACACTCGATCGGTCGATGGCCGACGAAGTTAGTTGTTACGTGATGAGAAAAGTTTTCAACGTTTTTCCTCTCACTAATTTAAAAGAAGCACAGCAGTGAACAAAACAAGAACAAAATGCTCATGTGGTTATCATACAGCGTGTTTCAATCATTACTGTACTTGTGGGGGTATAAATCTATAGTATTAGCGGTACTGAGGATCTGCAGTACCAACTTGCAGCACCCTCTGGCTCTCGAAACAATTAATTTGTTTCGATTCTGAGAAAGACGATTGTCTGTTACAGCTAAAGGGAGCTAACTGCTTTGTTAATACATTTACCGCACATGAGGTATCAACTCTCGCACTGCGCGAAGCTGAAAATAAGTCTTTGATACAATAAAAAGGAGATATATTGAAAATCAAATGAGCTGTTGTATACAGCCCCTTTTTACCCTTCCAATCCATGAGAAAAATTTTCGAACACATTATGGAAACATCTTTTATTCACCAATGCTGACTTCTTATTTACGTGCTTATTATACTCCACGCAACGAAGTTGCAGGGGTATAATGTTTTTGACTGGTCCGTCCGTCAGTCAGTCCTACTTGTTTTCCAGACTTTTTTTCTACACGCTTCCAGATATTGAGCTGATTTTTGGTATGTGAGTCTAACATGGTGGCCTACAGATCAAGTTTTCATTTTTTTTCGCTCCACTGATTTTTACCGAAATTACGGCCCTTGGACTCTGAAAAATTCATCAAAATTACAGTTTTCCCGGACTTTTTTTCTACACGCTTCCAGATATTGAGCTGATTTTTGGTATGTGAGTCTAACATGGTGGCCTACAGATCAAGTTTTCATTTTTTTTCGCTCCACTGATTTTTACCGAAATTACGGCCCTTGGACTCTGAAAAATTCATCAAAATTACAGTTTTCCCGGACTTTTTTTCTACACGCTTCCAAATATTGAGCTGATTTTTGGTATGTGAGTCTAACATGGTGGCCTACAGATCAAGTTTGCATTTTTTTCCTCTTCTCTGATTTTTATCGAAATTATGGCCCTTTGACTCTGAAAAATTCCAAAATTACAGTTTTCCAGACTTTTTTTCTACACGCTTCCAGATATTGAGCTGATTTTTGGTATGTTAGTCTAACATGGTGGCCTACAAATCAAGTTTGCATTTTGTTCCGCTCCACTGATTTTTACCAAAATTACGGCCCATGAACTTTGAAAAGTTCATCAAAATTACAGTTTTCCGGACTTTTTTTCTACACGCTTCCAGATATTGAGCTGTTTTTGGGTATGTTAGTCTAACATGGTGGCCTACAGATCAAGTTTGCATTTTGTTCCACTCCACTGATTTTTACCGAAATTACTTCCCTTGAACTTTGAAAAGTTCATAAAAATTACAGTTTTCCAGACTTTTTTTCTACACGCTTCCAGATATTGAGCTGATTTTTGGTATGTTAGTCTAACATGGTGGCCTACAGATCAAGTTTGCATTTTGTTCTGCTCCACTGATTTTTACCGAAATTACGGCCCATGAACTTTGAAAAGTTCATCAAAATTACAGTTTTCCGGACTTTTTTTTCTACACGCTTCCAGATATTGAGCTGTTTTTGGGTATGTTAGTCTAACATGGTGGCCTACAGATCAAGTTTGCATTTTGTTCCGCTCCACTGATTTTTACCGAAATTACTTCCCTTGAACTTTGAAAAGTTCATCAAAATTACAGTTTTGCAGACTTTTTTCCTACACGCTTCCAGATATTGAGCTGAATTTTGGTATGTTAGTCTAACATGGTGGCCTACAGAATAAGTTTGCGTTTTGTTCCGCTCCACTTGTCTTCACGAATAGGAAGACCTTTAGCTGCTTTAGCTATGCTGAGTTCATTCTTCTATTGGACATGATACCGTTATGTTAGAGGAGGTTATTCTCTTCCTACCAGTATGGTTTGGTGTTAGTTATTTGAGGCGCTAAGCCCTATTGATGATGCCATTTTAATTAACCTAGTGTGATTAATGAGCGTTTCTTCAAACGCCTATACTAAACTCCTTCTCCGGAATATATTTCCTGATATCAGATCGAACGTCAGGAGTTCATCTAGGTTTTTATGATCGGGTGTCGGAATATTGTTTTCGTCTCCCCCTTCATTTCTATCCAATCTATTGTTGTGGATTATATTTCCACTTGAGGGATTGGATATTATGTCTATATGGTGTATTATTTGGTCATCACATCCCTCTCAGTCCTTAGTGGCATTATGGAGTCGATCAGACGTGAGGGAGCCCTGCAGTTACTATACTTTTTGATAACTAACACAAAAGCGTTACGAGTCTCGCCGGATTACTGTTATTATGATTGCTTTGACTATAAGCACTATTTAGCTGTATTACTCTTATTAAGAATAGCTGCAGCAGTATAGCCTTAATTCTACTGTGCCGGCCTTACTTATCTAATGATTCAAGTATTGTGGGTGAGGGGGGTTCGATACAATTTACTCGTCGAACAAACTGCCCCCACCCCCTATCCCCACTCCCCGCCAATATGTTAAGAGGCGATTACAGGGCAGGACGTAGTTTTCTTCCTGTAAGCCTTGTATGCATTCAAGTATGTGCATGCCTTTGATGGCTTCTCGTTTGGTGGCTAGATTGTGTTCTAATGATGACCTCATGGGCACATCCACTATTTAGTTGGTTTGTTTCCTATGGTTGTTCGTTTATAAGTCATATACGAGTATATTATCCTGGACAATAAATTGCTAGCCTTCGTGTACCTGTGTGGCTGACATGTCGGTTATCTGGGCGACATTCTCCAATGTGGCAATTAGTCCACTCTGAAAAGTTTTGCTCAGAGCGGTCTGCCCTTTTCTTACGACGTATGAGTTTATAACTCAGTTTAACTGCTTTAACGTTGTATTATTCATTCTGTTTTCTAGTTACACTTGTATCACTCGGTCATACCGTAGATACAAGCTGTTTTCAGACGAATACATGCAGTATTCTGTTGCTTGTGTGCATTATATGTATATTTATTAAGCAGATGCATTATTAATTAGATTCTATAAAATTCTTGCCCTGCTTATAGAGCTCATGAGAATTTTAGGTCTATTTTGATCAGTTATGGAATTTCCAATAGGCCGTCTATGCATACATTCTCATTTATTGGCTTCATTATTCAAAGTAGTATATTCTTTCTCCAAACAGTCATTGGTTGTAACGGACCTAGGGAACAATGAATTGTTTGGGGGATGGTCCAAAACGGGTCTGTTAATCATAGCTCATTCCATGTTCTGAATCCAGCTTTCTACCAGAGACGGTACACAGGAGAATTCACATTCTCGTATATTCACATGGTTCAATTGGAGTTTCATTATTGGAATTATTGTACACCTGAACAGGGTTGCCTGTTGGTTACCTCAGAAGCGTGTTTGCTCTAACAGATACTTTCCATTGGGATTCAATTGGACAAGTGTAAGGTTGTACACATTATATCACCAGTTTTTGACCTATTTACGTATTCTGACTCCGGCATACATTAGAAGCTTGTGCTGTTAATAACCGGGATCGCCACGATAGCCTTAGCAACTGAAGTGGCATTGAGCACTAATAATTAATAACTGTGTGCCTGTTGGACGAATATATATAGATTATTTGGTACTGCTTTTCACCGATTCCAGAATGCTTCCCTCTTTGTTTTGAAGAGTATTCCCTCAAAAAAAAAGGGGGAGGGGGGTGATTTTTTCTTCATCTCTTCTGACTTGATAATAATTGTGTAACTATGAGTGAAGCTGTTTTGTCTGTAGATTATTACTGATTTTAGATACAGCTTGTTTATTATATATATATATATATATGCCGTGTGTTTGTGGGGGTTAGTCTCTCACTCTCAAATATGCCATCCTAATTTAAGTGGCTTAGTCCTGACTAGCCTTAAAATTAGGGTATCGTTACACCCAATTAGCATAATAATCATTCATGCTAAGAATACGGAATTACTTGGATATGGCTCCTTATTGATGATATGTCTTCTCTATTATTGTATAGAGAGACATACATGTAATTCATTTAAAAATTTAATCTTCTTTTCACCTTGGAATGCAGGCTTAGGAGCTGTATTTGGTCTGCCAATTCTTAAGTCCTAGGCCCTCCACCTTTTTACAATTCAGCTAAGTCTGGGCTATTGGTTGTAGTATAAAAATAGGATAAATTTAAAGTAATTTGTATATTTTTTATACTTACCAATGGCCCAGATGGGGATGGGAATGGCCCTCCCATGAGTGGGCACTCATACCTCCCCGCTGAGTTATTACTTTAGTAGGCTCATCTACAAAGAATGATGTAGGTGCCAATTCCAGTCTCTTCCTGAGTACTGCGCATGCGCAGGTAGTAAAAGTATGGAGGGCCAGATAGGACTTTTAATTTTTGGTATTGTATGCAAATTTTTGGGGGGGAGGTGGGGGGGGGGGGTCAAAATTTGTGTTTGGCCCTTGATAATATTGAGTTTGCACCCGCTAAGTCTGGGCCATTGGTAAGTATAAAAAATATACAAATTACTTTAAATTTATCATTTTTGTGAGAGTGCCAAAAGGCACTGTCCCATAAATTATAAGGTAAATCCATAGAGACTAAATAATTTCACTTCAAAGATAATATGAAGGATATCCACTGAATATGATTCCTTTGAATTGTGGTACCTGCACTTTAGAGTAAAGCCTAAATATGGGTTTCCAGCACTCTACCAGTTAATTGAATGGGCCTGCTAAATACATCTAACTTCCAACCCATTTACCATACCTTCAGAACAAATATGATCTGTTAATTGCATAAAATTATAAGTTAACTCCTGTTAACTCATTAACCCTAAATCGGTTGAGTGCTGGAAGCCACTATCGGGGCTTGAAAAAAATGAGGGTACCAGAGCAAAAGCCAATGTTTTTCTTGTTCATATTTCATATTTGGTCAAATGCAAATAAGATTTTGTTTATATAAATATATTGTAATACAAATCATTGGAGAGTGCCTGTGAGCACTCCAATAATTTGTAATAAAACCAATTTTCAGCAACACATTCAGACCACCAAAAATAATCTATCCCTCAACAAGTTAAGGGACTAATTCCGACTTTGATAACTTTTTAATGCAAAGGAACAGATGCCCCAACATGCATTGTTTGGATAAACTCAAAACTTGTTTTCTTAGTACCTTGTCAATTGTTTCTAGGCAAGTCTTGGTTGCCTCTGTAGGCAGTCAAAACTTGACTAGAAACAACTACAAAGCCACAGGAGGTAGAAATGTATAAAAAATCTCCAGTCCCTAAGGGTTAAATTTATTTAGTGATATAAAAGAGTAAAATCCTATCAACTGAATAAACTCATCTTGTGCTTTGTCAAAGAATTATTCTGACAACCACTGAATTCAAATACATCTATAAACTTGTCATCTGATATCTGGTTTGATAGCGTTCACTGAGTTCTATCATAGAAGATATAAAGAAATAAATACTTAGTTCAGCTGGAAGTAGAAACGGGACCAAATTCCTGTTAATTAAGTATTCCTGTTAATGGAATAGTTTTTCACTAGCAAAGTGGATATTTTTAACCTTTTAGGGCCTAATTCCGACTTTAATCATTTTTTCTGCAACAAAACTGGTGCCCCAACATGCAGTCTTTGGGTAAACGTCCAAGTTACATTCAAACTTTTATGGACTGTCAATGTAGAGAAAAAATTGTATAAAATCTGCATGCCCATAAGGGTTAACAGACTTCCTCTGTACCTGTACATTTACAAACTTTCTGATCATGATGTTCTATGTTTGGTTTTGTTGTACCAAGCCAGAAAATAAGCAGACTGACATCTGTAAAATGAGGTCCCCAGAGGGTGAATTTAGTAATGCTACCCTGCACAGCAGGGTAGCATCACTTAATTTACCCTATGTGAACCTCAATCTGAATCAGGGTCTCAAAACTAAACAGACAGGTACCCAGAGGATAAATTGGCCCACTGTTTGGGATAACATCAAATTCACCCTCTGGGACCTCATTCTGCAAATGTCAGACTGCTTATTTTCAGGCCTGCAGCTTGTAGGTCATCAATATTGGGATATGGTGTTCTCATTCCATGTTCAAACAAGTGCTAGAAATTCTTAGATAGTGCATGAGTTTTTCATCTCATTGCTCAGGGCCTTTAAAAGCCTTGAAAAGCATTTGTATTTTTATATGATACAGTAAAAGATGAGGCCTTTTGTAGGATGGCCATAAGGAAATGTTTTATTTTTTCCTTCGCTCTCAGTTCCAGTCTCATATATCATATTTTAATACTAAAAGCAATGGCCCAGACTTAGCTGGTGCAACCTCTATATTATAAAGGGCCAAACACAAATTTTGAACCCCCCCAATCCCCAAAATTTGCATACAATACCAAAAATTAAAATTCCTATCTGGCCCTCCATACTTTTAGTACTTGCACATGCGCAGTACCCAGGAAGAGACCGGAATTTGCACAAACATCATTCTGTTTGGCCCAAAGTCAGTAACAACTGAACTGACATCTGTTCTTTAAATTCTCATTTTTGAAGATACCAGACTCAAATCATTGATGGTTTTCATGAAATCAACAGTGTAACAGGATACTGGAAGTGAATAGCGGTGGTTTCGGATGTTCAGGGCTGTAACTTTATAATTTTTATGTAAATTATTCATGTTACCCAATTTCGTGATATGCATCAGAACGTCGTCATTATAATATGACTCCACTGTTGTTTTGTTACTATTACTTCCCTTCCCTCTCCTGAAGCCTCCTGTTATACTCCCAAGCTCTTTTGGCTTTTTATTGAAGAATTTTTGTATTAAATTCTTGGGAGTTTAACTTGTAAACAGAATAGGTATTCTGTTTATCTCCTTTGTTTACGTCCTGTCTATTCGATTGAGGATGTTTTTGTACTCTTGCATCTTCTACCAGATGCATTGTTTTTTCTTCATATGAAGATCTAGCTTTGCATCTGGTGGTTGTTGATCGGTTACTGACTCTGGGCCTTTGTTGTGCCTGTTGTTGGTTAGTTTCCGGTTTTTCCTCTTGACGTCTGCTCAATAACGTTTTGGATTTGTATTAATTCAATGTTTAGTTTTAAACAATCACGGTTTTTCTATTAGGATTCATAGTATATCTTATTCCGGTAGTTTAGCTTTTATTAGTTAGTGGTTGTCCATACATAGGCTCTATTGGGATGCCCTTGGGCTCATGAGGTTCCCTTGGAGCACTTAGTCTTCATTCAAAATTTTTCGAAATTTTTTTTTTTTAATTTCAGTCGAAAATTTTTTGTTTTGTATGTTTTGTGTCCTTGTGATGTTTATTTTTGGGAGTGCAGCGGACTTACGTTTTTGGCCTCATTATTATTGTTGCCATTATAATAATTGTTATTTAGTGCAAGTCCAAGAAGCCTCGGAATACAGGCTTGCTGTTTTCCAATAGTCCCTTGTACTATGGGATGCGAACGTTGGAAACGGGTATTGACCTGTGTGGTGGGCGGTGAAGTTTCGATGGAAGCCTTCACCGCTGACTGATGCTAGTCGTTCAGTCTCTTTTTCAGAGGAACAAGAACATGGTGATGGTACTTTGACACCTGTCAATTATGTGCTGCTGTCGTCGCACTCTGATGAGTAAAATAGAGCTAGCTGCCAAGGTGCTCATGATATAAATGCACAGGATTAAAGCCAAAGTAGCTTAATTCTCTGCATGCAGCTAGCTCGACCGGTGCTGTGGTTGGCTCTTTTAAGGGAGCTGGGACGCCGGGTAGGTCCGTTGCGGTCAAGTAGTATAATGTGGGTAGAGCGGATGCAAAGGGGATAAGCCAACAAGTTTCTCAGTTGGATACTCGGCGAGATCTGGAGCCAGATCGTGAGTTGGAGAGCGTTCTCTGTCCTGTTAGCAATCGAGGTTGACTGTTTGTCCATTGTGAGTAACCTTTATGACTCGGAGCAATGCTCTTTCCACACTTCAGCCAGAGTCGGCTGTTGTTATGGCTTCCTCTACTTCCACGAAAAAGCATGTTAAGGTGTAGAAACCTACAAGTTTCTAAACGAAATGCTCGTGAGGTCTGGAGCCAGACTGCGAGCGGGAGACCCCTCTCCATTCCATCAGCAGTCGGGACCGACTCTTTTCGCCTCGAGAAACTTTTGTGAGTTGGGACGCCCGTTCACACTTGCGGTTCGGGACACTCCTTCCACACTGCAGCTGGGGCCGGTTGCAGCTATGGCTGCTTCATCGATGAAGCACGTTAAACCACAGACTAGCTATCCGACGTAGCATGTTCATGCTGTTCCATGGAGATGTTCCCAGTCTTTGCCACCGAAGTCGGATTAACCTTTAGCTAGTCATCCGAGGCATTTTTATACGGGACATGCATCGAAAGATCTGGGGACAGATCTCTGTCCCATGAGCAGCGTATGGTGAAGAAGTGGATAACCGCTGCTCTGCAAGCCTTGTTCACGGACCTGCTGCTGCAGATTGCACAGAGTATCACAGCATCCCAGTTGTCGCAGGTTCTGCCGTCAACAGTCTCTGGTAGTGAGCTGTCGGACGGACGGTGCTGGGTTGGTCCAGTCATCTGTACATTTGGATGGTGTTGACCATATTTCAGATGGAACATTCAGATGGTGAGAGGGCTACAGAGGTTGATTCTCCAGCCCTCACGGAACAGCACATTAAGACTTTGAAAATGTATTTATAAGCTCTTCGAATCGGGTTCCATCTGAACAAAAGTCTGCGTTTGCTAGGCAAAAAACAGCTTTAGGTAACAGGCGAACGAAAGACGAAGATCTTCCTTCCTGGATCTTTCGTCTCAGGTGTTGAAGGCTATTGGTCCGTTTAACAATGTCTCCCTTGGCTTAGCAATAGTATAAGAAAGGCAATAATCTATTCCTTACGAATAGAAGATCGATAGCTCATAGATAGGCTGAGACAGCTGTCTTGATGGGAATAGAACAGTTAGAAGGAGTAAGTACGTCTTTCCCTACTTGGTGGTGTATTCCTAGGCATCAGAGGCATTTAGTGCTGTTGTGGATGCTATAGTAGCCTTATGTACAGTTAAAGCGGTCTTTTCTTATACATTAGTGGCTAATGTCATAAGTCTCCGTTTAGTGAGCTGTCTAAGGCTGCAGGGTTACACACAGATATCTTTTTCACTGATATATGACTTTTAGGCTCTGTTAGGTACGCTGAGACCGCTAGCTTTTTGGGATAAGGCGTTGAAAGGAAAGAATTACGTTTTCCTTCTCGGTGTGATATTCCTAGGCATCACAGGCAATTAGTCCTATTGTTGTTGCCTTAGTTTGGCTTATGTGAATTAAGAGCGGTCTGTGTCTATATATCATTAGGGGCTAATGTCATAGTGGCCTTATATTTTGTTACAGAAGTCTTTTTCTTACACATTGAGGCTAATGTTGTAAGTCTCTGTTTAGTGAGCTTTCCAAGGCTGCAGGTGCAACCGATATTTGTATTCATGGAGATGAAGACTAATAAACTGTGTTAGCTACCTGAGACTACTGTCTCTGGAATTTCGGTCGTTACAGCCGTCCTTATTCCTTACCTTGAGCGACTAATGTTGCAAGTCTCCGTTTAGTGAGCTTTCAAGGTCGCAGTTTCACCGAGATATCTGTCTTCATAGGATGATGACTTATTAGATAAGCTATCTAATAGGAGACTGCTGTCTCTTTGAAATTAGGGCCGTTGAAAGGAAAGAGTATGTTGTTTCCTTCTCGGTGTTGTATTCTTAGGCATCTAGGTGTATCACTCTTTATTGAGAATAGCAGCAGCAGTTATAGCTTGGGAATACTGCGTGAAAAGTTTCTTTTTCCTATAGCTAAAAAAGAATTTGTCACTGACCCAAGCCTTAATATTACTGCGCCAGTCTTACTTATCTAGCGTTTCAAGTATTGTGGGGGGGGGGGGGGGGGGGGGTCGATATGATTTTTTATTTCCACCCCCCACCCCCCCGCCAATATGTTAAGAGGCGTTTACAGGACATGACGTATTGCTCTTGCTGTAAGCCTCATATGCATTCAATTATATGCATGCGTTTTATTGCTCTTTGAGTGGCGACATCATGGGCCCAGCCACTTTAGTTGGTTTGCTTCCTGTGATTGATCGTTCATAACTGATATATGAGCATATGATTCCTGAACAGTAACTGTTCTTGGATTCTCAATTCAATCATGAATACATTCGGTTGATATTACTAGCCTTCGTGTTCCTTATGGCAGGCATGTCGCTTATCTGGGCGACATTCTCCAAATGTGGCAGTCAGTCTACACTGAGTAGTTACGCTCTGTTGTCTGCTTGTATGAGTCTATTCTTTAGGTTAAACGCATTAATGTCGTTTTAAGGTGGGATTCTGTTGATTGCGTGCATAATATGTATACATTATTGGGCAGACCTTTTACGGAATAGATTCTCTTGATTCTGGCTCTGCATTACTAGAGAGCTTATGAGAATGTTGGGGCTAGTTGGATCAGTTATGGAGTTTCCATCTATGCATACTTTTTATTTTTTACTTCATTATTCGGAGTGATAAATTCTTTCTCCGAACAGTCATTGGTTTTAATGGACCTTGGGAACAAAGAATTATTGGGGACAGTCCGTGACGGGCTTTTTAATCGTATCCTGTTCCATATTCGGAATCTTACCTCTTCTGGCCTTTTAATAAGTGTGTAACTATGAGTTAAGCTGTTATCGTCCGTAGATTATTCTGATATTATGTACAGCTTGTTACATTATATATGGCGTGTGTTTGTGGGTGTTAGTCTATCACTCTCAGACATTCCTTTCCTAATTTTAAGTGTCTTGTTCTGGACTAGCCTTAAAATTGGGGGCTGGTTACACCCATTTAGCATAATCATTTATGCTAAGTAATAGGGAATTACTTGGATATTGCTCCTTATTTCGTTGGTATGTCTTCTATATTGTGGTATAGCGAGACATGTAGGTAATTCCTTAAAATTTTAATCTCCTTTTCACTTTGGAAGTTCTTATGCAGGCTAAGGAGCTGTATTTTAGCCTGCTAATTCTTCAAGTCCTAGGCACTCTGCCTTTTTACAATTCAGCAAAGTCTGAGCCATTGGTTTTAGTATTAAAATATAAATTTGAAGTAATTTGTATATTTGTAATACTTACCAATGCCCAGACGGGGATGGCCCTCCCATGAGTGGGCACTCATACCTCCCCGCTGAGTTATCACTTCAGTAGGCACAACTAGGAAGAATGATGTTGGCACCAATTCTGGTCTCTTCCTGGGTAGTGTGCATGCCCAAGTACTAAAAGTATGGAGGGCCAAATAAGACTTTTAATTTTCAGTATTCTATGCAAATTTTGGGGATTGGGGGATTCAAAATTTGTGTTTGGCCTTATAATATTGAGGTTGCACCAACTAAGTCTGGGCCATTGGTAAGTATTAAAAATATACAAATTACTTTAAATTTATCATTTTTTGGAAATCTCTCTTCAGTTTTCCACAAAATCATCCAAGAGACTGGTGCTAATGAATGGTAATAGCTGAATCGGTGAATGAATTGTAGACAATGGAAAAGTGAAAAAAATGACAAATTATAAGGGCCTACAGAGTAGATCTTCTGTTTCTCAGGCCATTTTTGGTAAAATTGTATGTGGGCGGACGGTTATTAGCTCAACTTTGAAGTAGTCAAATTTGAGGTTTTGTCATGGCCTGTCTTCCGTCTGTCCATCCGTCAACAATTCAATACGACTCGGGCTAGAGGCCATATTTATGAACCGATCTTTACGAAACTTCATGGGTACCTTTGTTATCACTGTGGGACGAGAACGACTGTTTTGGGGTGCGGTCCAAAGTTCAAGATGGCTGCCGTCGGCAATTTTGTACTGAAATTAGTGCAATCAGTTTTTTTGTACAGAACTTCTGTATGAAAGTTCTGATTTTAGTAACATGGAATAATACATCACATATAATACGGATTTTTCTCTCGTGCAGAAATTAAACAAATTAGATGAACTTTGATTTATTCAGTGCTACTTATACACAGTAAGTACACATGTCAATACGGCTCGGGCTAGGGGCTGTATTTATGAACCGATCTTCACAAAACTTCTTGGATACCTTTGTTATCACCTTGGGACGAGAACGAGTGTTTTGGGGTGCGGTCCGAAATTCAAGATGGCTGCCGGCAGCAATTTTGTACCGAAATTAGGTACAATCAGTTTTTTGTGCAGAACTTCTACATGATGGTTCTGATTTGAATAAATTTTTGAATGAATATTTAGTAACATGGAATACAACACATATAATATGGGTTTTTTTCTCATGCAGAAATTATGCAAATTGGATGAACTTTGATTTATTCAGTGCCTCTTATACACAGTAAGTGCACATGTCAATATGGGCTAGAGGCTGTATTTATGAACCAATCTTCACGAAACTTCTTGGATACCTTTGTTATCACCTTGGGACGAGAACGAGTGTTTTGGGGTGCAGTCCGAAATTCAAGATGGCTGCTGGCGGCCATTGTATACCGAAATTAGGTGCAATCAGGTTTTTGTATAGAACTTCTATATGAAGGTTCTGATTTGAATAAATTCTTGTTTGAATGTTTAGTCACATGGAATACATCACATATAATATGGGTTTTTTTCTTGTGCAAATTAGATGAACTTTGATTTATTCATGCTACTTGTACACAGTTAGTACACATGTCAATACGACTTTTGGGTTTGGTCCAAAATCTAAGATGGCTACCTTTGGCCATTTTGTGCTGAAATTAGGTGCAATCAGTTTTTTTTTGTACAAAACTTCTATATTTATTGATGACTTTTCCTTTGGAAGGTCCGGAGTTGATGAGTTTATTTTTAGCTCAACTTTATGAAACTTGTTGGGTACCTTTGTTATCGCCGTGGGACAAGAACGGGTGTTTTTGGGTGCAGTCCAAAATTCAAGATGGCCACCAGTGGCCATTTTGTACCGAAATTAGGTGCAATCAGTTTTTTTGTACAGAACTTCTATATGGAAGTTCTGATTTGAATAAATTTTTGTATGATGTGTATATTCAAATGTGTTGAAACCAAGTTCCTGTGTTAATATTTGGTGTTGTTTGGGGTGGGTAAACATTATTAGCACAACCCGATTTTCTATTTCCAATGAGAAAAATAAAACCTCACCTGTGGGAACCCTATGAGCTAAAGATAAAAAATTCAAATGCCTATATTTTTAGAAGGACTGGACAAATATTTATTAATTAGTATGAATCAACCTTAGAAGGGTTTGAATCAAACAGGCCAAAACAATTGCTAACATTCAGCTTATGGTGCACCATACAAGGATCCCCATTGTAACATTAACCCCATGGAGATTTCTTTTCTAGTTAAGCATCTAACTGTCACCGACCTTTACAATACTTTAGGCCATCAAAAAAAGAACCTCTGTTTCTCAGGCCCGCGCGCATGGTCATTTTTGGTGCGCATGCAACCTTTTTATGACACAAAAAAAAATCTTCAAAAAATTTGAGATATTGTGCTCATTTCGGTAAATCGATATCGATGCGTTCGCAAATTTTAAATTAACACACTTCAAGCTTTTTCTACATCATACCTTAATGAAGTGGGTGGGTTCTAGCAATATTCACGACAGAAAGTGTTTTATTCTGTAAAAGGAAAGTCATAATGACAGCAAGAAGGAAGGTGTCTTTCAGTCTGACAACAGTCACAAAGGGGAATGGTCGATTCGCACCACGTTTGATTCGCACCAACCCTCAGAAAGTCTGCAAAGTCAGGTGCTATGTTGAATGGAACACAGTCTCCTGGCATTTATTTTTAGTAACATTTGTATTGTAAATGGCCGTCATTGGGAATTTGTGTACTGTTATTTGAAACTGTTACGAGTTTCCCAGTTAATTTAAATAAATGCATTTGAGATGCAGAATAATTGGATAACTAATAGTAACCGTTGCTTGATATAAAAGTAACAGTCATAGTTGAAAATAAATCGCATATAGGCAGGTATGTGCGGTCGAATTGGTTAATAAAAACACGCAAACATTCGTTTTGTATATCATTTTCAGATTTCAAAAAAATATGATTTATGGATGAACTGCCCGTTCAAATGGGTTGTGATAATTTTGAATATAATGGGGAAAAATTGCGATTCACGATTTTATTAGGCAGGTTGTGAAAGGATTTTTTTTTTTTTGGTCAAATAAATCTCTGAAAGTTGGCACTTCGACATTTGATTTGTCCCAGAGACGTTTCAACCCGAGACGTTTCACTCACGAGGCGTTTCGTGACTTTCGTCCTGTGTTATAATTTTCATGTTTCACTGAAAAAACAAACATTCAAACCCCACTTCATTTACGACCCAACACCCCTGTGGTGAATAACCAATATATTTGCGAAATTTTGCATGGTCCACCAGGCGTTTGGGTGGGGGTCAAATTACCACAAACAACCTCTCGGGGAGAAAATAAAAAGAAAAAAAAAAAAACGCCCGCCCGCATGCTTTTTTGGAAAAAATGGCCTGAGAAACAGACAATCAACTTTGTATGGCCTTACCTGTACATTTGTTACAGGCTACGGTCAGTATTTATGTACAGGCCTTTACAATACTTGACATATACATTTGTTATCAGGTCATTACCTAGATGTGTGTCATTGCTGTGTCACACACTATACATGTACATGTCTTACACAAGTTGAGCTACAGTGTCATTGACACTTTCATTTTTTATTTTAGTAATTATTTCTTTCCCATCAAAATTTTTCGTTTGTTTTATTTTTTAGGCCTCATAATCTGCAGAATAGGTGGGTGGTTGTGTATTTTGTCTCTTTTGAGTGCAAGAAGGCATTGCAAAACCTTGTTGCACTCAAGGGACAAATTTATCAATTTTATTAACTTGGGTAAAATATCAGCCATAAATCATTTAATTTTTATTTTTTTAAGTTTGCATTGGTTATGAAAAGAGAACTTGCGGCAGCCAAAACGACCATGAGGAAGGACCTTAGAAACAGATTTTTAACTTTTTCAGGCCTAAGGGTCTGTCTTGAGCATTCCTATACAATTATTGAGGAAGGTTGAATAAATACTTCATTGAGTTTTGAAATCTGCATGATGCCTGTTGTTGTTTGAAATGACCTTATATCTAACAAATAGTTCAAAATCAGCCTTACACACAGAAATCACCATACACAAATATTTTTTAGTCATTTTTAGCTCAACTTGATGAAGTCAAGCTGAGCTATTGCCGTCACTTCTCGTACATCTACAATTTCCTTTAGCACACCACACAGGTCGCATTTATGATCAGATCACCTTGAAACTTGGTATGCTTGTTTGGGGTGACCTCTTGATGGGAGCTATCGATTTTCTTCCATTTCCGTCAAAAATGTTGCCACTGGCAAACGACCTTTGAACTTAGTTTGGTCAGGCTGCCATATTTCCCTTTGGCATACCGTACAGGGCACATTGATGATCGGGTTGCTTTGAAACCTGGTATGCTTGTTTGGGGTGACCTATGGATGGGAGCTATCGATTTCCTTTCATTTCCGTCAAAAAAAATTACCGCTGGCAATGACCTTTGAACTGAGTCAGGCATCAATATATTCCTTTGGCATGCCCTACAGGGTACATTTATGGCTGTACCACTTTGAAACTCAGTATGCTTGTTTGGGGTGACCTCTAGATGGGAGCTGTCGATTTTCTTCCTTTTCTGTCCAAAATGTTCCTGCTGGCAACGACCTTTGACCTTAATTTAGTCAGGCCGCAATATTTCCCTTTGGTACACCCTACATGGCACATTTATGATTGGATCACTTTGAAACTTGGTATGCTTGTTTGGGGTGACCTCTAGATGGGAGCTATCAATTTTCTTCCTTTTCTGTCCAAAATGTTTCTGCTGGCAACGACCTTTGAACTTAGTTTAGTTAGGCATTGATATTTCCCTTGGCAGACCCTACAGGGCACATTTATTCTCGGATCACTTTGAAACTTGGTATGCTCGATTGGGGTGACCTCTAGATGGGAGCTATCAATTTTCTTCCATTTCCGTCAAAAAAGGTTGCCGTTGCCAACAACCCTTGAACTTAATTTAGTTAAGTATCAATATTTACCTTTGGCATACCCTACAGGGTACATTTACGATTGGTTTTCTTTGAAACTTGGTATGCTTGTTTAGGTTGACCTCTAGATGGGAGATATTGATTTTCTTCCATTTCCGTCAAAAAACGTTGCCATTTGGCAACAACCTTCAAACTTAATTTAGTCAGGCATCAATATATTCCGTTGGCACGCCCTACAGGTCACATTTATGATTGGATCGCTCTGAAACTTGGTATGCATGTTCAGGTGACCTCTTGATGGGAGCTATTGATTTTCTTTCATTTCCATAAAAAATTATTGTCGTTAGAGCCAGCCTTTGAACTTAGTGCAGGAACTTATCCTTTTTGCACTCTTTACAGGGCATATTTATGAATTTTTATGGAAAAAAGAAGAAAAAAAAACATTGCCACTAGCAATGACCTTCAAACTTAGTGCATTAACATCTTCCTTTGGCATGCCTGAGAGGGTGCATTAAATATCGGGTTGTTTTGAAACTTGGTATGCTTATTCAGGGTGATCAATATAGTAGCTATCAATTTTCTTTTCATTTCCATCAAAAACTGTTGCTGT
Source organism: Pictodentalium vernedei (assembly GCA_031216915.1). NCBI lineage: Eukaryota > Metazoa > Mollusca > Scaphopoda > Dentaliida > Dentaliidae > Pictodentalium > Pictodentalium vernedei. Next base: position 370,594,718 of record CM062297.1, read on the forward strand.
TAGCAACAACCTTTACATTTATTGCATTTGTGCATAAACATTCTTCTTTGACATGGCCTACAGGGCACATGTTTTGCAGGATTGTTTTTGAACTTGGTGTGCTGATTAAGCGAGACCTCTAGATAAGAGATATCGATTAGCATTCATTTCTTTGAAAAAAGTTGCCTTTTACAATGATCTCTGAACTTAAAAATGCATGGATTGCTCTGACGTTGTGCACACAATGCTGTCATGTTGAAGTTTCAACAAATAATATTGGAACCAATGATCTTCAATTTTGCCATTTCACTTGTAACTGACCAGGTTCAAGTTTGTCAAGTTGAGCTACAGAGTCATTGACACTTTCATTTTTAAAAACTTCTCTGCACCAAAAAACAGGGTGTCTGTTAGCCATCACTAGAACATGCTTGTTGTGTGAGTTCCAGTACAGTGGAACCCTACTAACTGAATAAAAATTAGAAATATTCATTTTACAGGTGTATTCAGTTAACAGGGAATTTCCATTTTCCCATATTCGTGTGATAAAATTAGGATTTATTCTACCTTGTTTGGCTGAGCCCATATGGTCATTCAAAATGTAATAGATCAAATGCTTAACCCTTTAACAAATTGGCTGCATCCATGTAATGTACAAACTGAGAAGTAGAAAGTAAAACCTTTTTTAAAAAATGTCAACAAACATGCTTGTCAGGCTCATTCCAATAATGGGTCACATGATATGGTTTTGTTGGAATTCTTTGGAAAAAAACAAAAAAATTATATTTAAAATAATAAATTTTGAGTTTGTGTATGTTGGGTAAAGGGTTAATAGTGTGTACTGAAGCCAAAGAGTTCTATCAAGGAGGGAACATGACTTGCTAAAAAAATACTTTCTTGAAGGATTGAAGTTTTTCACTTTTTACCTCCAAAACACAGCTTATGACATCTCATTGCAATGAACCTGATGTGCTCATGTCAATGACGGTCATAAGCTATGTTTTAGAACTAAAAAATGAAAAACTAATTAAATTTGAAGGACCATTTTTGTCAATAGCACTGATTAGGCCTGGCCGTTAGATGGTCAGTGATTAAGTGGTCTTCACTGTATCCACTTGCAAGAGATAAATCGCTCTGCCAAGAAACAAAGTATTGATTTAATTATGGGTCCTTATTCTGTTATGAAATTCTTGAAAAAGTATAGAAAGGTATGGAAATTTGGGTCGGTCTGGAAAAGATCTTGAAAAGTATGGAAAAATTGTCAGTTGAGTTTGAAGGTGTTGAAAAAGTATGGTAGCTATTTTTTCTTCAAAAAACTTCAACCTCTCCACACTGCTGTCGAAATATCTACATTTCAGCCTGTAAATTTTCCCTATTAAGCAGCGAGAAATTTAAACAATTCATTTAACAATTTAAAAAATTTAATTATGTTTGACAGAGCTCATTGAGCTCTGTTAGACAAGACTGAATTGGTTAAACTGAAATATTCTTATTTTGACATTAGTGTGGAAAGGTTTAAATTATTTGAAAAGAAAAACACCATAAAAACTTTTATTAATTCAACTGTCTTCTTGAAAAAGCACCTTTGCTAAATCGCCTGAGTATGAAGAAATGACTTTCTTGCAAATGTTTTAAAAATCAAAAAGTTACCTCATGTCACTTTTCATTAAAATCTTCCCACAGAAAGATTTTCGTCAGTTTGAGTTACTTGAATGGGTATAGGCTGATATGTCGGGTAAAGGTATAGAAAAATTATGGAACTCCTTTTCCTGGCAAGTGTAATAGGCCTATCTTATTCTTATGTTGGTGAATTTCTCTATTTATTTATTGGAGTTTAATGACACTTTCGACAGCCAGGGTCACCTCGTGTCAGACAGTTTTTTGGGTGGAGGAAGCCGGAGTACCCGGAGAGAATCACCGAGCAATGGCGAGCAACTGTCAGACTCCCCAAACGCAAGCAGGGTTGGCCTTGGTTCAATGTGCAGTACGCCTTAGCACAGTGCCACCGTGCCCCCACGTGGGGGGTCAAACCATGAACTTCTCATTTTGAAGTTCAAAGCTGTAACAACTGACCCACTGCACTCCCATCTTGGTGAATTGAAGTTATCAAACAAATTTCTATTACTGGACTGAGTGCAGGAGTTAAAAAATAAAACAAATCCTACCCATGCCAAACAAGCTGTTATTAATATTCCAATGCGCAGCAAAACATCATTTTTCATGCCAGAAAGTGGCATATCACCAGTTGGTCTTAAATAATCACTGTAAGAGAATGCTGTTGATGTTTCATGTTGTCATTGACAATTTATAAATTTTATGAATGTTGGGGTTTGAAACTCATTGTGTGTATAATATTGTGATAACAATGGTTATGTAGTTTAGCATTCTTTACATACCTTCTATTTTTGTATCCGATTATTCAAACTTAGGCCTATAAAAAAATTCTTGTTTCTCAGGCAATTATTCCTCAATTTTATGATGAGGGTGGGAGACTTTTTTTTCACAAAACAGTTCTGAAAATAGTTGGAATCAGAAATTTAACTACTCACACTGTTATGTGGCAAACCTGCGTTTTCAGCAGTGAAAATCTCCCATAATGTAGTGAGGCAGATTTTCTATGATGAGGGATGTGCCTGAGAAACAAGAATTTTTTTTAATAGTCTTACTTCACAGGAACAGTTTTGTTGGCCTTCTCCCTTTTTGAACTTTCAGCACACTGTAAGTTTGAGGTTGTTGTGTTAGAATATTTTTAAATTGCACTCACTATTTTTCACAGCATCGATGCTGTATCGTATTTATTATTTCTGCTTTAGGAGTGGTGTCTCTTTGTAGGAAGCTGCGAAATGGTGCAGTGCTCATGCATATTTTGTAGATTGTTTGCTGTTAATATATACAGTGCATATGCTGCCACTCAAGATGCAAGTTCTTTGAAGTCAAGATAGCTGTTGGTCATGGAAAGTCCTTGAAATCAGAAACAAGTACTTTCAAGGACATGAAAAAATGGTTTCTGAATCTTAACCATTTACTTAACACACATGATATAAAAATTTCTTATTTTTTTTAACCCTTTACCTAACACTCAAAGCAGACGACACCTGCTAACAAAATTCTTGAATACCTATATTTGTTCACTTTTTGCGTCAAAAACATAGCTTATGACCCTCATTGGAACGAGCTCAATGAGCTTGTTCCAATGAGGAGTCATAAGCTTTGTTTTTGAGATAAAAAATGAAATAATAAGGAAAATTGAATGATTTTTTTTTAATAGCATTGGCCGGTTTTGAGCATTACGTTGGGTAAAGGATTAAACATTCAATAAATACACAGAACGACACGTGCGTGTAATGGGTTAATCGATATGACAGGAATGCCGCATGGAACGAGAGGCCGCAGTCCTCATGTTTTATCCTTCTGCGATGGCACAAGTGTCATATCGATTAACCCATTCACACATGCGTGTCGTTCTGTGTTTTGTTTATTACATGCCATCACGTCTATAAAAACAGTTATTAGAAGGACACTCGGCAATTCATTTGACAACTATTAACAAAAAAGAACACATTTTATTGCCAACCAAATTTGCGAGGGGAACCTGTGTTGCTATTTCGTTCCCCGAGTTCCAATGTGTTCTATGTGCCTAATGGCACATAGAACACATTGGAACTCAGGGGACGATTTCTAGCTATCGCTAGCGACTCAAATTGTAATTGCGGGGCACAGTTTATAGAAAGTGAAATTTCGCTCCTATTTAAAAATAGTCTTTTAACGATTTCCGTTCCGCACATTTGTGCGGAACAGATTTTCATTTTCCACATGGTTTAGTGTTGCTGTAGATGGGGATTTCTTAGAACAGGCATTTAATAAACCATATCATGTGATCCCTCATTGGAGAGAACTTAACAAGCTTGTTCCCATGAGAGGTCACATGATATGGTTTTGTTGACATTTTTGGAAAAATACGCTTTCAGATGCAGCTGATTTGTTCAGTAAAGGATTATAGAGCCTTTACCTTTGACCTAACAGACTAGACGACAACATTTGTAACCAAATTTTTTTTTATCAACACTTTACCCAAGGTAATGGTCAAAACCGGCGAACTCTATTCACAAAAATCGCCATTCAGTTCTCATTATTTTTTCATTTTTTGTCTCAAAAAATAGCTAATGACCCCCCTCATTAGAACGAGTTCATTGAACTTGTTCCAGCCAGGGGGTATAACGAGCTTCTTCCAATGAGGTTATATGCTATATTTTTGACATGAAAAATAATTTTAAAAAAATAATTTTGTTTGCAAGTGTCGTCTGCCTTTCATATTAGGTCTTTAAAGGGTTAATGACTAAAAATGTTTGTTTCATTGCCTCAAAAACTTATTTGATCAATCTCTACAAGCTTAAACCCAAGACTTTACTAGAAATTCACTGTGAAGGTAAGTCAATTCTGATTTGGAATTCTTCCTCATGACTGCATGTAGAGGGAACCTTGTCTAAGGCCACAGACTTTATCAGAGTTGGAAAAAGTCCCTTAAATATAACTATTCCATGTGGTATTCCCAGAAAGTGGAGCAGTACTTGTTTTCTTTGTTGAGCAAGTTCTGTTTTACTGGTGAAATAGGACTAAGTACGGGGTATTTTTTTGTTTTTACAAATTTGATTACCCGGGTTGCAGTTTTTATCTCTGTCCTAGAAAATTGATTAGAGTGGTGACAAATTGATTAGCAGTTTTTAAGAGACTAATAAATTTTAGAAAAACTCCTTTTCAAATTAAGAAATATTTTTATACTATAAACCAATGGCCCAGACTAGCTAATGCAAACTCCAAGTTATCAAGGGCCAAACCACAAATTTTGAACCCCCCCAATCCCCCAAATTTGCTTGCAAAACCAAAAATTAAAAGTCCTATCTGGTCCTCCATACTTTTACTCTCTGCACATGCACAACCGTCAGGAAGTGACTGGAATTGGCGCAAACATCATTCTTTGTTTGGCCCTAAAGTCAGCAACAATGAACTGACATCTGTGCTTTAAAATATCCTTTTTTGAGGATGCCAGACACAAATCAGTGCAAGAATTGGTGCATCCAAGGCTGTTATTGGATGATGGAAGTGTTCAATAGTGGTTTTAGACGTTCAGGGCTGTAACTTTATAATAATTATAAAATTATTTCATGTTCCCCAATTTCGGGACATACGCCTGACGTCATCATTTTTGATATTGATTATTCCACTGTTTGTTAAGTATTCCTTCCCTATCCTTCCATGAACCCTTCCTGTTAAACTCAAGCTTTTTGGCTATTTTGGGGTGAAATTTTTTATTAAATTTCTTGGGAGTTTAACATGTATTACAGAATATTTATTCTGTTTTTCCCTATGGGCATGTCCTCACCCTAGGGGTGTTAGGTCGTTTAGTCTTGCATCTTCTAAAAAATATTTTGAATTTAATTTTAATTGCTCTTATTCATGTATCTTAATTATATATTTTGTTGTGGAGTTTGGAGGAGTGATATAGCCTTTAGTCGATGCACTTCTGCAGACTCTTGTCATACTTGTGTTCACTGGGATGACTAATGTTGGAGACGGGTGTCGCGGTATGTTGTTGGCGGTGAGGTTCTGAGGCCAGGCCTCTTACTGCGTTATAATTCATTTTTTCAGTTTCTATTTCAGAGGAACATAAGCATGGTGATGATATTGCGACACCCATCCAAGTGTGCTACCGTCGTCACACTCCGTTGAGCAAATAGAGCTAGCTGCAGTGCTTATGATATGCAAGGGATAAGGCCTCAAGTTGGTGTTCTTAATATTTTGCAAACAGCTAGCTCGACCAGTGAAGCGGTTACTCTGTCCATGGGAGCCGTGACATTGGGTAAGTCTTTTGTGGTCAAAGGAAGTGTAGATGTTTGTAGAGCTCGCACTTAAATATAAATAAGCTCACCCAGCGACGATGGAAATGGGGAGGAAGTCAGCAAGTTTCTTGTTCGGAGGCTCGGCGAGGTCTAATAGACCGCGAGTGGGAGAAGCCCCTCTCTGGTGTAGCAACATTTGGGGCCAAATGTTGTTATGAGAAACTTGCATGAGTCAGAGCATATGTCCGCCCACCGCTCGGGACGCTTTGTCTAGTCTGCAGCCAGGGTCGGCTTCAGTCACGGCTTCCTCCGCTGCGTTTCACAAGCCGAAATGAAGTTTTCTTGTTGGGAAGCTCAGTGAGGTCGATGAGGCCGCGAGCGGGAGAGATCCCTCTCTAACCCAACAACATTTGGAGCCAAATGTTATGAGAAACTTGCATGAGACAGAGCATATGTCCGCCCGTCGCTCGGGACACTCTGGGGCCAAATGTTGTTATGGGAAACTTGCACGAGACAGAGCATATGACCGCCCGTCGCTCGGGACACTCTGTCTAGTCTGCAGCTGGAGTCGGCTTCAGTCACGGCTTCCTCCTCTACGTTATTAAAGCACACACGACCGCAGGCTAGCTACCCGACTTCAGATATAGAGTCAGCTGCGCGAAGATGGAACCATTCTTCGCCCCTGAAGTCGGACCATCCGATAACTAGCGATCTGAGGCATCGATCAACGGGACGCTCGGAGAAGAGATCTATCTCCGGATCTTCATCCCAGAAGCAGCAAGCGGTGGAATAAACAGAAGACTGCCGCTGCTCAAGCCTCGGGAACGGACTTAATGTTGCAGTTGCGCAGCTATTGGCAACATCCCAGCTTATGCAAGAGCAGCCACCCGCAGACTCCAGTGTTGAGCTGTCTGATGGTGCTGGGTCGGTCTGGTCAATTGTGCATGTAGAAGAAGCCAGAAGTTTCTCTGCGGGATGCTTGGCTAGATCTGGGGTCAGATCTCTGTTTGGAGAACCCTCTCCATCCTGTTAACAGTCGTGGTCTGTTGTGAGAAACCATAACAGTCGGGGACAACTGTTTTGTGTTGTAAGAAACTTCAATGAGGAGGAGCATCCGTCCTATGTGACAAGTCAGGATGCTTCTTCCGCACTTCAGCCAGGGTCGGGCTGTGGTTACGGCTTCCTCTTCTTCCATGGATATGCACAATAAGGGATAGATGCCTACAAGTTTCTAATGGAACACTCGACGAGGTCTGGAGCAGACTGCGAGCTGGAGAGCCTTCTCCTTTCCGTCAGCAGTCGGGGTCGACTGTTTTTGGTGCAAGAAACTTTAGTGAGTTGGGACGCCCGTTCATGCTTGCGGTTCGGGGCGCTTCTTCCACACTGCAGCCGGATTCGGTGACAGCTGTGGCATCTTCCCATGCTTCATTTATGAAGGTCGTTGACCACAGACTAGCTATCTGACTTCGCAGGTTCGGGTTGATAGCTAGTCATTTGAGACTGGTACTACCATTTAACAGACTCCGATGGTGAGCTGTCAGACGGTACTGCGTTGGCCCAGTCATCCGTTCAGTCGGATGGAGTTGACCATATTTGCAGATGGAACATTTGGATGGTGAAAGGGATATGGAATGTGAGTCTCCATTTCTCACAGAAGGGCACTTTAAGACTACGAAAAGTCTTAAGCTCTTAAGAATATTGTTCCATCTGAATATAAGTCTGCGTTTAGATAATATGTCCCTACCTGCATCATTTAATATATGCTCGGCAATAATGGAATGTGCTATTTCTTTGAAAAGAGCAAATCTGGGCGCAATGTCCCTTACCAGAGCTATGGTGCAACGTCTCAATGGAAAGAAATATGAAGACATGCTTCCTCGCTAAGATTTCTTTCCAGGTATGCCAAGTACAACTCTGCACGGACAGTGAATTTGGAGTTGGTAAGACGTGATGCTGCCCTTGCATCGTCATCACTTATCGTTGACAAGGTTAAAAGCTCTCTCTGAGTCGCTCTGGTTACGGGAAATATACTATTTGACGACAAGCTTGCATTGATATAGGAGCAGGCTACAAGAAGCTTCTAGTGCTCTACAATTGAAGTTGCTGTCTCATCAACACACTTCAGCAGACTGGGGTAAGCAAGGCCGTTTTGCTTCTAAGAAAGCATCATGAGAATGTCTCGCGAGGGTACAATAACCCTCTTATATTTACTCTGGAAGTCGTCATTATAGTGACTCGGGAAAGGGGCATAGTTCTGATCAAGGCTATGGATCAGACCCCCCCCCCCCCCCCAGGCCGATGATTAACAGAAGGTTATCATCTTCACGAGAAACTGGACATTAATCACAGAATTTCCTTTCAGAGAGAGTCGCTTCTAGTGGAGGTAAAGGCTCTCTTATTGAAGGGAACAATTGAGGTCGTCAAGAATAGATTTTGGTTGCTTGCCACTTGGCGGTAGGTTATCAGCCTCGCAAAGTGGATAAATTGCGGAAGATCAGTGGATGTGAATGTAGTCTCGGCAGGCCTGCGGCTATCAGCCCGAGCAAGCTCCACTAACAAGAATACTTGTTAGACAAATCTTCCAAGAGAGGCTTTCCTTCTGGAGGTATAAGCTTTTCTATTGAAGATAAGCATTAGACGTCATCGAAATTATTCTCCAGTTTTTTTATAATCACCTGTTTCTCATCCTGAATCCGGATGGATAGTGCAAAGATAGGCTGAGATATGCCTTGGCGTCAAGACAATTATGTCATTGTGGATGCCATAGTAGCCTTCTGTACGGTTACAGCAGTCTCTTGGGTTAGGCTGTATCTGCTGTCTTTTGGGAATAAAACCCAAAAAGATACTGTGCTTTTTGGTTTGTTTTTCCTAGGTGTCATAGACTTGAGTCTTATTGTTACACCATAGTAGCCTAGCTAAAATCATGAGTGAGATTTTTTCAGTATTATGCAGTGGCATAACTGAATTTATTATCTCTTGGGACTCTGGTCTCTTTGGGAATTCAGGGCTGTTTATATAGCGGCTCTTCATTCCCTACCTTGCGCGACGATAATTGTATGTCTCCATTAAGTGAGCTTTCAGGGTCACAACTTACACCGATATATCTGTCTTCACAAAGATGAAGACTTATAAGCTATGGCTAGCATTGTAAGTCTCCTTAGTGAGCTTCTAGGGCCTCAGTTATCAGCTTTTAATGGTCTTCACGTACAGGAAGACCTTTGGCTGAGTTAGTTGTCCTATCGGACATGATACCGTTTGTTGTTAGAGGTTATTCTCTTCAAACCGGTATGGTTTGGTGTGAGTTATTATGTTAATACTGTGTATTTGTTCTTCACGTCCTTCTCTGCCCCTTAGTAGCATTATGGAGTCGGTCAGACGAGAGGGAGCCTTGCGGTTCTGGTACTATTTGAGATCTAACACAAGAAGGATTCAAGTAATGTGGGTGAGGGGGGTTCGATATGATTTTGAATCCTCCCCACCGCCAATGTGTTAAGAGGCGATTACCAGGTAAGACGTAGTTTTCTTCCCGTAAGTCTTGTATGCATTTAAGTATATACATGCATTTCATGACTTCTCGATTGGCGGCTGGGTCGTGTTCTATGACGACCTCATGGGCACATCCACTTCTTAGTTGGTTTGTTTCCTGTAGTTGTACGTCCATGTCATATACAAGCATATGATTCATCAATAAATTGCTATCCTGTGGGTACCTGTAAGGCTGTCTAGTCAGTTAACTGGTATTCAGATGATTACATGCGGGATTTCAATGCTCGCGTGCATAATAAGTGTATTAAGTGTAAGACGCATCATTGTATGTTATGGACCTTAGAAACAATGAATTATTTCGGGGGCGGTCCGTGACAAGTCTGTTAATCATAGCTCATTCCATTTCTAAATCCAGGTTTCTATAAATTTTGGTACCCAATCGAATATAACTTGTCTATACATTCTCGTATATTCACATGTGTCTGGGAGCATAGATATTGAGTAGAAATCATCTGGGAGTGTTATTTATTGGAATTTATTGTACACCTGAACGGGGTCGCCTGTGGGTTACCTTGGAAGTGTGTTTACTCTCCAGAGATCATCCACTGTGATTCTATTGGACATGTGTATATATTATATCACTGGTTTTCGACCTATCTATGTATGCCGACTCCGGTATACGTTACAAGCGGGCGCTATTAATTACCGGGATCGCCGCGATAGCCTTAGCTTCTGAAGTGCCGTTAAGCACCAATTTATTAATTATAATTAATATCTGGGTGCATGTTTGACGAATATATATTATTAGGTACCGCTTTTACTGATTCCAGAGCTCTCCCCTCTTTGTTTTTGAAGAAGATTCCTTGAAAAAGGGGGGGGGGGGGGATTTTTATAATCTCCGGCTTGATAATGTGTAACTATGAGTGAAGCTGTTTTGTCTAGATTATATCCAGGATACAGCTTATGTATTATTGTATATGGCATTTGTTTGTGCGGGGTTAACAACTTAACCTCTCACTCTCAAATACGCCATCCTAGTTTTTAGGGCTTTATCCGGACTAGCCTTAAAGTTGGGAACTCGTTACATTCATTTAGCATAGTCATTCATGCTAAGAATACAGAATTACTTGAATTTGGCTCCTTATTTATGATATGTCTTCTCTATTACTGTATAGAGAGACATACATGTAATTCCTTTTAAATTTAATTTCCTTTCACCTTGGATTACAGGCCTGGGAACTATGTTGGTTTGCTAATTCTGAAGTCCTTGGCCCTCCGCCTTTTTATGATTCAGCTTGTCTGGGCCATTGGTTTATAGTATAAAAATATGATAAATTGAAAGTAATTTGAATATTTTTTATACTTACCAATGGCTCAGACGGGTATGGCCCTCCCATGAGTGGGCACTCATACCTCCCCGCTGAGTTACTATGTAGTACTCTCTTCGACAAAGAATGATGTTGGTGCCAATTCCGGTCACTTCCTGACGGTTGTGCATGCGCGGAGAGTAAAAGTATGAAGGGCCAGATAGGACCTTTAATTTTCGGTTTTGCAAGCAAATTTGGGGGATTGGGGGGTTCAAAATTTGTGTTTGGCCCTTGATAACTTTGAGTTTGCACCAGTTAGTCTGGGCCATTGGTAACTATAAAAAAATATACAAGTTACTTTAAATTTATCATTTTTTATTTATTAAATAGGAACAGAAATCTGATAAATTTGAACAAAAATCAAACATATCAAACCAAATCAGCATTGAACTTGAACTTCAGCCAGTTCAGGCTTAGATGGTTAATGTCACTGCTGTGAAGGGTGATAACGAGATTGGGAGGGAGAGGATATGGAAGATATAGGTGCAAATCTTTAAATGTATAGGTCTGATATCATTTAAAGTTTTCAGGCATCCGCACTGGTACACGCTGTGACTTGGATCGCTTTTCCAGCACTAGAGAAAAAACAAGTTTTTCCCAATTTCATCTTCAAGATGGTCCCCCCCCCCCCCCCCCCACCTCCCCATTTTCCCAATATATATCACATACTGCTCTGACTGGTCACTCACGTCTGAGCTCATACTCTAGCATAAGCCCATCCCTAACTTTACAAATATGAGTTACCAAGTGGCCCATCTGAGTTTAAAGCCCTTCTCCTACTTTTCAGTTTTAGAAGCAGTATTGTTTTTGGACAGAACTCAGAGAGCTTTATCAGACAATATATAATAACCTACAGTTTTGATACCTTTGTAGGAATTGAGTTTTAGAAGTCATAAAACTGAAATATTGATTTTATTCTTTCTTCTACGGGTTTTTAGCTCATCTTGACAAAGTCAAACTGAGCTAATCTCATCGCTCTTCGTCTGTCAACACCATGTTTTGGTCTTCTCCTCCAAAGCCACTGGGCCAATTCAAGTGAACGTTTGTGTGTGTGATGGTCCCAAAGGGGCATCACATTTTTGTTCAACTCAACATGCCCAGCCCCATAGTGAGGGAGTGGGGAAAAATGCTCCAAAATATTTTTAAAATCTTCTCATGAACCAGTGTGTACAATGACTTGATATTTGCTATATAGCTTCCTTTTGAGATGTAGAATCAACTTTGTTCAAACGAAGTTCGTGAAGCAATATTTGGCTTTGTAATGGGAGGGGTAAGATTTTTGGCCCCACCCAAAATTTATATTTTCTGAACCAATAGTCCAGTTTCAACCAAATTTGGTATGTGGTATTATTGGGTCATAAGTACTTGACTCATGCAAAAAAAAAAAAAATTCCTGCATCACCATGGGAACCCTGGGAGCTAAAAATAGAAATATCTTCAAACGCCCATATTTCTCAAACCACACGGAACAGAGAGCTGTTATTTGGTATGAAGTATCCTTAGGACCAGTCGAATTGATTGGTAAAAAAATTTTGCCATCGCTTATGTTATGGTGTTCTGTAATGGGCATCAAAAAAAATTGCTGAGTCAGCATATTTGCAAAAAATTTAAAAAATCTTTCTTCCAGAACCAATCATCAGAATCTTTTGATATTTGGTATACAGCATTCATAGGGGGGTCAGATACAAGTTTGTTAAAATAAAGCCCATTGGTTCATATTTGGGCTCAATACAGGAGACCGGATTTTTAACATAGGGTAATATGGGGAATATTCTTTGAAAATCTTCAGAACCGCCAGTCAGAATCTTTTAATGTTTAGTTTTCATCATTGTTAAGAGGGTCAGATTCAAGATTGTTCAAACCAAGTCCCTAGGTTAATATTTGGGCTTCCTATGGAAACCCAAATTGTAACTTTGTTCAATATGGGGGATAATTTTTAAAAATCTTCTTCAGATCCACCAGTCAGAATGCTATCATATTTGGTATGCAACATCTCTAGGGGGGGGGGGGGGGGGGGGGGGGGGGGGGGTCAGATTCAAGTTTGTTCAAACCAGGTCCCTAGGCATATATTTGGGCTCACTATGGTAGCACAAATTTTTACTTAGTGCGATATGAGGAAATTTCTTTAAAAATCTTCTTCTTCAGATCCACCAGTCGGAATGCTTTCATATTTGGTATACAACATCTCTAGAGGGGTCAGATGCAAGTTTGTTCAATTCGAGTGCCCGGGTTAATATTTGGGCTCCATATGGGAACCTGAAATTTAACTTAATACAATATGAGGGAATTTCTTTAAAAATCTTCTTCAGATCCACTAGTCAAAATGCTTTCATATTTGGTATACAACATCTCTTGGGGAGTCAGATTCAAGTTTGTTCAAATCGGATCCATAGGTTAATATTTGGGCTCACTATGGTAGCCCAAATTTTAACTTAGTGCAATATGAAGAAATTTCTTTAAAATTTCTCTTCTTCAGATCCAACAGTCAGAATGCTTTCATATTTGGTACACAACATCTGTAGGGAAGACAGATTCAACTGTGTTCAAATCAAGAGCCTGGGTTAATATTTGGGCTCCCTATGGGAGCCGGAATTGGCCATGTTGCTGAAAAATTAAAAATTTTGTATTCAGTACCCTCTAGAGGTGTGTAACTAAGATTAATCCTCATGGGTTGTATCAAGGGACTCTATAGGGGAGCTCTACATTTTACATTATGATCATCTGAAGAAAAGGCATGATGCCAGGATTATTTTTGTCACTCCTGAGGGACTTTTGACAGTGTATCCTATGGAGATGGATTGCTTGGACTCTGTTTATATTGTGTTCTGTTCAAGATGAGCACTTCAGGCCCCATGGGGCCTCTTGTTTAATAATTTGTCTTAAAACAACTTTGGCATTCTACTACGTACACAATTTCCTTTGGCACACCTCACAGGTCGCATTTATGACCAGATCACTTTGAAACTTGGTATGCTTCTTTGGGGTGACCTCTAGATGGGAGCTATCGATTTTCTTCAATTTTCATCAAAAAATGTTGCCGCGCCAACATTCTTAGAACTTAGTTTAGTCAAACCTCAATATTTCCATTTGGCACACCCTACAGGGCACATTTATGATCAGATTGCTTTGAAACCTGGCATGCTTGTTTGGGGTGACCTCTAGATGGGAGCTATCGATTTTCTTCAATTTCCGTCATATAATGTTGCCGCGGCCAATGTTCTTAGAACTTAGTTTAGTCAGACCACAATATTTCCCTTTGGCACACCCTACAGGGCACATTTAGGATTGGATTGCTTTGAAACCTGGCATGCTTGTTTTGGGTGACCTCTAGATGGGAGCTATCAATTTTCTTCCATTTCCGTCAAAAAATGTTTCCGCGGCCAACGTTCTTAGAACTTAGTTTAATCTAACCTCAATATTTTCCTTTGGCACACCCTACAGGGCACATTTATGATCGGATTTCTTTGAAACCTGGCATGCTTGTTTGGGGTGACCTCTAGATGGGCGCTATCGATTTTCTTCCATTTCCGTCAAAAAATGTTGCCGCGGCCAACATTCTTAGAACTTAGTTTAGTCAGACCTCAATATTTCCCTTTGGCACACCCTACAGGGCACATTTATGATCGGTTTGCTTTGAAACCTGGCATGCTTGATTGGGATGACCTCTAGATGGGAGCTATCGATTTTCTTCCATTTCCGTCTTTCAAAAAATGTTGCCACTGGCAACGATCTTTGAACTTAGTTTATTTATTTATTGGTGTTTAAGGTCACCTATTTCTGCACAATGGCTAGCCATGACAGTGACAGTTTTTACGGGTGGAGGAAGCCGGAGTACCCGGAGAGAACCACCGAGCAACGGCAAGCAACTGTCAGCTCCCCAACATACCAACTCCACACAAGCAGGGTTAGCATTGGTTGAAGACAGGTGCACCATCAACGTGCAGTACGCCTTAGTACACAGCGTCACCGTGCCCCCACGTGGGCAATGGGGGTGAAGTGTCTTGCCCAAGGACGCAACGCAGTTGCCGCAGGTGGGATTCGAACCGAGGACCTCTCGGCTTGCAGCCTGCATCTCTACCAACTGAGCCACCGTGCCCCCTTGAACTTAGTTTAGTCAGGCATCAATATATTCCTTTGGCATGCCCTACAGGGCACATTTATCATCAGATCGGTTTGAAACTTTGTATGGTTGTTTGGGGTTACCTCTAGATGAGAGCTATCGATATTCGTCGATTTCCGTCAAAAAATGTTGCCACTGGCAATGACATTCGATGAAATTAGTAAAAAAAAAACTTAGTGCAGTTAAGCATCAATATTTCCCTTTGACAAACTTTGCAGGGCACATTTATGATTGGATCGCTTGCAGTTTTGGTGTGCTTGTGTGGGGTGACATCTATATGGGAGCTATCGATTTTCTTCCATTTCTGTCAAAAAATGTTGCCGCTGACCTTTGAACTTAGTTTAGTCAGACCTCAATATTTCCCTTTAACACACCCTTCAGTGCACATTTATGATCGGATCACTTTGAAACTTGGTATGTGTGTTCGCGGTGACCTCTAGATGTGAGCTATTGCTTTTTTTCATTTCCATAAAAAATTATTGTCGTTATCACCAGCCTTTGAACTTAATGCATTTGTGCATCAGCTTATCCCTTTTGCACTCTCTGCAGGGTATATTTATGAATTTCCATAAAAAAAACCCCAAAAAACATTGCCACGAGCAATGACCTTCTACTTAGTGCATTTGTGCATTAACATCTTCTTTTGGCATGCCTTAGAGGGCACATTCATTATCAGGTTGTTTTGAAACTTTGTATGCTTATGCAGGGTGACAAAGATAGGAGCTATTGATTTTCTTCTCATTTCCATCAAAAACTGTTGCTGTTAGCAACAATCTTTGAATTTATTGCATTTGTGCATCAAAATTCTTCTTTGACATGGCCTATAGGCCACATTTATCATAGGATTGTTTTTGAACTTGGTGTGCTCATTAGGCAAGACCTTTAGATAAGAGCTATTAATTAGCATTCATTTCTGTGAAAAAAGTTGCCATTTACAATAACCTCTGAACATACTGCATTTGTCTATCAACATTCTTTAGCCAGTCTTACATTTTACATTTAAAAATGCATTGATTACTCTGCCGTTGTGCACACACAATACTGTTATGTTGAAATTTCATCAAATGACATTGGTACCAATGATCTTCAATTTTGCCATTTCATTTATAACTTGCCAAGTTCAAGTTTGTCAAGTTGAGCTACAGTGTCATTGACACTTTCATTTTAAATTTTACGAGGCTCTCTGGAAATGGGTGATAGTAATGGATAGTTTCAAATTGACTTTACTGGCAAGTTTTAGCAGTACATACTTGAAGAGGAGTTGGAAAAATATATCGGGGCTATTCCTTAAAAGAAATTATGGATTTGATCAACCAAAAATCTTATAGCCACATTTTTTATTAATCCAAAACATCAATTACCTGCCACTTGAGATAATAAAATCCTACTCTTTGTATGGGTAGGGTGAGGACATGCATCTGCAACACTATAAAACTACCTGACTTTACTGGCCACCTCTTTAAATTTTATATCGCAACCTTGATAAAATGAATATGAAAACAAAACAGTGATTGTTAAATGAGATCACTCAACATATGTCCCACCCAAAGTTTTATGCTGATCACATGTAATAATTAATTGTTTCTGTCTCAGTGTCTTGACTTGTATTGTTTGTTGCATCACCAAAGCTAAATGTAAAAGGTTGGAGATTTGGGAGCAACTAGTAATGGTCCTGTTGTATCTATGGTACTGTTGGGTACACCCTGGTTGAGAAAATGTTGGAAAAAAGACGGGAAGCATTGATTGGTTCTATTGCTTGTCTTTCAAGTGGAAACTCTGATTTCAGGTTGTAAAATATACAGTACAGTCGGCATGGAGTGGTTGTAATCCACATGTGGGCAGTGATGTCCACACATACGTTTACCAGGTAATAAAAATCATCATCAGCAAAATTTTAGTTAATGAAGCACCAGATTGCACCTGGTGCTTCATTAATTAAATTTTTGATGATTATCCGTATAATTAGTGTTTGAAATCTAATATTGTCCATGGAAATATTGCCCACCCTTAGAAAATGACCAGTCCACGGCAGCCGTACTGTAAGTTTATAGCTCAACAATTATTTACTGCTAGGAAGTATACTAAGCACAGTGATAGTTTTAATATCACACAACACTTGTTTCTTACTACACTTGTGTACATGATAATCGGATAATTAGCAGGTCATTTGAGGCATCTCCCCATGGGAACCCAGGGAAGTGAAGCAGTACTTGTTTTGTGATAAACAAGCTCTGTTTTAGTGCTTGTTTTCTATGATAAACAAGCTCTGTTTTAGTGTTAAAATAGGACCTGGTCACCAATGTATAGGGTGGAAGTCTTCTAGAATGGGCAACATGGGAATAAACGATTGGCTGGACTTGACTTTTTATATCCATGTTGCAGTCACGATTAGCCATTACGCAGAAATATGTGACCATAAACACCAATAAATACACAGAACGACATGGGTGTGTGAATGGGGTAATTGATATGGCATGAGTGCCAGCATGGAAGGATAGAACAAGAGGCCACAGGCACAAGTGCCATATTTGATTACCCCATTCACAAGTATGTGTTATTCTGTGTTTATTACATGCCTTCACGCCTGTAAAAACAGTTATTAGAAGGAGACTCAGCAAATCATTTGATAACAATCAACACAAAGAACACATTTTATCGCCAACCAAATATGTGAGGGGAACTATTTGTTACTATTTCGTACTACTACTGGCACATAGAACACATTGCAACTGAGGGGATGAATTTTTGGATTCAAATTGTAATTGTGGTGCACGATTTGTAGAAAATTGCAGTGAAATTTCACTTTTATTTAAAAATAGTCTGTCAATGATACACTTCTGAGTTGTGTTGAGTTGATATGAGTGTTGCTGGCATTTCTTTGTACCTTACACATCAAATCAAATATTAGTCCAAATAAAAACCCTAATTGATGAAAGAAATGAAACACAAGTTACCAGCATAGCGCCTTACTTGCAGGGCTCCTGATGAGTGTACATATATTGCCTTTCACTTCAGTGAGAGACAGCCTATTGGAAACCCTGGTGAGTGGACCATGACTTCTTTACTATAGTAAACAAGTACTGTTTTACTGGTGAAGTAGGGAAGGCAGTGGCTCAGTGGTTAATGTATTGAACTTCAAACCAAAATGTTGGCAGTTTGATCCTAACCATCTCTAACTGCATTGTGTCTTTGGGAAAGACGTTTAATGCCCATTGCCTACGTAGGGGCACAGCGTATTAAGGCATGGCAAATAATTGTCTTATATGAGCTGAATCATACCGCAGAAATGAAAGAATAGTTGCCTGTTGCATTTTAGGTTTGTCTGTGTTACAACGGTACTTGTAGGGCGCAGTGGCTCAGTAGGTAGAGGTGCACACTGCAAGCCGAGAGGTCCTCAGTTCAAATCCCACCTACAGCAACCACATTGTCTCCTTGGGCAAGACACTTCACCCCCATTGCCCACGTGGGGGCATGGTGGCATTGTGTGTTAAGGTGTACTGCACGTCAATGGTGCACTTGTCTTCAACCAATGCTAACCTTGCTTGTGTGGAGTTAGAATGTTGGAGCATTCACTGTTGCTCGGTGGTTCTCTTCGTGTACTCCGGCTTCCTCCACCCGTAAAACTGTCCGACACGAGGTGACCCTGGCTGTAGAAAGTGTCATTAAACCCAAATAAATATATAACTAAATAAATACAACAGTACTTGTTAGTATTGTTGTAGCAATGTAAATTGTGACCTCTGCATTCGGGTACTCATTCTACCTGCAGGACTGGCAGTCTGCAAGGATAAGCATGCTAATTAGGTAATTTGGTAAAATAAGCGATTTCATGAAAATTGTTATGTGCAGTTTCCAATTCGATTCAGATTCGTTGTCCACAATGCTCCCCAGATTCAATTCAGAGGTGGAAATTCTGATTTGCAGGACACTACTGTACAGGCAGCCATGATTTGACAAGAAATCACTGACAGGTTGTGGCATTGTAAAAATCCTGGAAACTATCCAACGATCAGGGGTTAAATTGATTTATTAGTTTTTGCACACATTACTAAAAGTAGTTGTGCTACTCGCCCCATATTTATTCTATTTATCTTCATTTTTCCTACTTAAACATTAAAATATGTTAAAGCTGTGTTTCTCAAAACTTTATAATCATTCCAGTGTTAACTGGTTGAGTGCTAGAAGCCACTATCAGGTCTTTCAAAAAAAATGAGGGTACCAGAGCAAAATCAACATTTTTCTTGCTCATGTTTCCTATTCTGTCAAACGCAAATAATATTTTGTTTATATAAGTTTGTTTTATTATAGATAATTGGAAAGTGCTGTGGGCACTCTCCAGTAATTTATCTAATAAAACAAATTTTGAATAACAAATTCAGACCAACAAAAATAATCTTGCCCTCAACCAGTTAATGACAGTTCAGCATTCAGGTGAGGCCACACACACAATCAGCAGTATAGTCAACAAAATTATTCCCAATTTCATTTTTTTCTCATTTGAGATGTGATCACAGTCTGTTAATAGAAGACTTGTTTGTAAAAAAACAAGTTTAGTGGCCACTGATTCACTTTTGGTGTGGTTGTTTTTCACTGTAATAAATAAGAAAAATAGAATACCAGTTTGTATTGTCTTGACTCATTTCTCCATTTTTAGCTCAACCTTGACCTAGTCAAATTTGAGGTTATCATGGCCCATCATCTGCCGGTCAACAATTCAATACAGCTCGGGCTAGAGGGCATATTTATGAACCGATCTTTACAAAACTTCTTGGGTACCTTTGTTATCACCGTGGGATGAGAACGAGTGTTTTTGGGGTGCGGTCCGAAATTCAAGATGGCCACTGGCAGCCATTTTGCACTGAAATTAGTGCAATCAGTTTTTTGTATAGAACTTCTGTATGAAAGTTCTGATTTGAAAGGTTTTTTTTGTATGAATGGTTAGTAACATGGAATGCATCACATATAATTCAAGTTTTTTTCGCGTGTTGAAATTATGTAAATTAGATGAACTTTGACTTATTCAGTGCTACTTATACACAATAAGTACACATGTAAATACTGCTCGGGCTAGGGGCTGTATTTATGAACCGATCTTCACAAAACTTCTTGGGTACCTTTGTTATGACCTTGGGACAAGAACGAGTGTTTTTGGGTGCGGTCCGAAATTTCAAGATGGCCACTGGCGGCCAATTAGACAAACTTCGATTTATTCAGTGCTACTTGTACACAGTAAGTGCACATTTCAATACGGCTCTGGTTAGAAACATCTAATTGACACCCACCTTTCCAATACTTTACCTGTACATTTGTTACAGGCTACAGTCAGTATTTATGTACAGACCTTTACAATACTTTACATGTATCTTTGTTATCAGGTCATTACCCAGATGTGTGTCATTGCTGTGTCACATACTATACATACATTGTCCAAGTTGAGCTACAGTTTCATTGGCACTGTCATTTAAGGAACAATATGCCTTAATTGTTTTTTAATTTTAATCTGACAAAATGAATTAAATCCTTATCACAGTCGTGCATTGTGATTTTATAAATGAGCTTTAAAGTGACAAAATATGTGAATTTGATTTTTTTTAAAAACTTCTGTAAAAGTCAAATTCATGCATATTTTCAGTTTAAAAAAAATATTTCCATTTGCAAAAGTACAATTAAGCTAAAAAAAATAAAGTCCATATTCATACATAACCTTGTATTCCATATACTATTTGGTTAAATTTGCCTGTTCCGATTTTATAAATGAACTTGAAAGTGAGAGAATCTGTGAATTTAACATTTTAATGTTCAACAGAATATTATTACACCCCTCAATTTTTACAAATGTTGATACTAGATGGAAATCGTCTGAATTTCCAGACCATCCATCCATCCCATCCAACTTGTTGATCTGACAATTTTGTAGAGATGTTGCCTTCCTTTGTAATTCAACTTTGTTTTTCCTGCGAGTAGGCATGTTGTTAACTCTGTTTTTTTTTTTCTTCTGAATATATGCAAAACCAGAAACATGATGGTTAATTTTTTTCATGCAGAAATAATGGTTATCTGAATTACAGTTGTTTGGATGGGTTAGTTAAGTGTTGCTCTGAAGTCTGTGTAAAGAGAGGTACATGCATGATTGATTTTGTCCATGCTGCATGAAATTATCGAGATGGTTGTTTAACTTGATTTCTGAATCATCACACTCTTGTGTTCTATCATTCTTCCAACTCAGCTGGCAGATAGGCTTAACCCTTTACCCAACGAATCGGCCACATCCGCCCGTATAATATGCAAATTCAGCAGCTGAAAAAATACTATTTTTCAAAATATTTCAACAAAACCGTATCAGGTGACCTCTCTTTGGAACAACCTCGTTGAGCTTGTTCCAATGAGGGGTCACATGATATGGTTTTGTTGAATGATATTTAAAATAATAAATTTTGATATCGTCTACATTGGGTAAAAAGTTAACTTGCAGAGAGGAATAAAGAAAATCCCACCCTTCATCCCCTGCATCGGTAATTGAACTTTTAATTTTCCACAGAATTTTTTAATTTCACTGGGCACAAGTAGGTGTGGGAGAACTTCTTTCTTTTTTTTTTGCCCCCTCCTTGTCATATTTGTCAATTAGAGAAACTCTCCATAAGTGAATTGAAATTAACCTTTTGCCCAGTGTAATGGCCAAAACCGGCCAGCACTATTCACAGAATTCACCATTCAATTTTTTTTACTTTTTCTTTCATTTTTTGGTCACAAAAACATAGCTTATGACCCCTCATTGGAACGAGCTCGTTGAGCTCATCCCAATGAGGGGTCATAAGCTATGTTTCTGATGCAAAAAGTCAAAAAAATTAGTGCTTCAAGAATTTTATTTGCAAGTGTTGTCTGCTTTTCATGTTAGGTAAAGGGTTAAGATGCTATAGTATGTTCACTTTGAAATTCTTGCTGCTGTAATTCCATAAATTTGAATTGAATTCATACAAATTATACATCGAAATGAAGGTTGTGATGTATAGAACATGAAAAATATATGTATTCAACTCACAGAGTTGACAGCAGGCACCAATGATTCCTGGAAGTCTGCAACCGTATTTATACTCCCCACAAACAAGGTTTGGGGGGGGGGGGGGGGGGTATATAGGAATCACCCTGTCCGTCTGTCCATCCTTGTAAGCGCAACTCCTCCTAAACAGGTTGAAGAATTTTCATGAAACTTTACACAATGGAAGAACTCCATATGCAGATGTGCGTGAAGCAATATAATTCCGTTCTGACATTTCCAAGGGGAGATAATCTAACTTATACATTTCAGGCATGGAGGGGAGGGGGGGGGGGGGGGTCCATATCATAATAGTATGCAATATGAAGGTGATCTTAATCATTTGATTTCAGACGGCATTGTATATCAATGCTTTTTTGGTCTGATGACCTTGACTGTAAATCTAAATAAACCGACAATGTACACAAAGCCAAGAGTTTTGTAATTTACCCCTACACAGCTCTGTCGTTGCGTTTTGAAGAATTTTGTTGTCCTAGCTTTGTTTTTGGATATCTGAAGCACATTTGGCCATGAGTTGTTTGTCTGAAATATTATGTTATAAGTTCTGATATGAATACAATAGCAGACTTCCAGGAATCATTGGTGCCTGCTGTCAACTCAAAGTTGAATGCATATATTTTTCGAGTTCTATACATCACAACCTTCATTTTGATGTATAATTTGTGGATATTAAATTTGAATTTATGGAATATCAGAGGTGCGAATTTCAAAGTAAACAAATTTCTCTTACTTATACAGCACCTTAAAGTTGATTGTGATAGTATTGTTGGCTACACTGTTCGTTCAATGTACATTATTAGAAATATGAGAAAAAAATATTTATTCTACATAATGTAGTCCTTAACTCCTCAGATGCTTCTGACGGATATTCCTGCCAAAGACAGAATTTCTCTTGCCAGTGAAATTAAGCAAAATTTCCCGTAAATTGAGTGGGCTTTTTGACCAATGATTTTTATGCCCTTGAAAAATATTTCGGGCACATATAGGTTCGTCATTTCCATCTGTCTGTCCGTCACAAAAGATTTTTGTGTCTGCTCCATAACTCTGAGATTCTTTGTTGGATTTTGTTGAAACTTGCCGCACATGTTGCTTATGGGGAGACGATGTGTCGCGCACAAAATTTGTTTTTGTTCGATGGACTTCAAGGTCACAGATCAAGGTCATAGTTCGGGGGCATCCATGGCCGTGTGGTTACTGTTAGTCTTAAACGTTTGAGTTAAATATGGATAACTTTTTCATCAAATCTAGTCATGGCTGCATAACAGCAGCCATGACTAGATTTGGTGAAAAATACTTTGAATTTAATACTTTGAAAATATTCAGTGGGTTAAGAGTTTTAAACGCATTTATGTCTTGTGCTCTATTTAGTTTAATTTGTTGCCCAAAGGCCACTTTCATCTATTTCCACATAAAAAAATTTGGATATTATTATTATTTGTAATTATTGATGCCTGTCTGCTTTCAGTTGCAAGGATAAACATTAACAAGGTGTAGTAACAGAGAGCAAAACTTATACAATTTTTGTACAGCTTTATTGAAAATGGGAAATGGGTAGCTTTACACAACTGGCAGACAGAACAACTAATATTTTTCCCTTAAGCCTCTGCACATTGATGTCAAAAATTCAAGCAGCATTTTTAGTCGAGTTTTGACGAAGTCAAACTCGACTTATAGTTTGATGAAGTAGCGGGCGTAAACAATTGGTTTCCGGGCAATAACTTTAGTTCTATTTGATGCACCTTTACCAAAATTATACCAGAGGTTACCCTATAGGAAAGGAAGACACCTATCGATTTCTAAGTCTCGCACCCCAAGGTCAAGGTCACTGTTACTATAAATAGAATATTTTGTGACAAATTGGTTTCTGGGCAATAACTTTAGTTCTATTTGACGCACCTTTACCAAATTATACCATAGGTTACCCTATAGGAAGGGAAGACACCTACTGATTTCGGAGTCTGGGACTCCAAGGTCAAGGTCACTATTACTATAAATAGAATATTTTATGACAAATTGGTTTCCGGGCAATAATTTTAGTTCTATTTGATGCACCTTTACCAAACTTATACCAGAGGTTACCATATAGGAAGGGAAGACACCTATTGATTTTGGAGTCTGGGACTCCAAGGTCAAGGTCACTGTTACTATGAAGAATTTAATGTCAAAACTTGACTTCTGGATCTGTGATCCTCTTGCTGGATTTTTTTCACATAATTCAACAAGGAATTTTGTTTGACAGTGCTCATTGACCTCATAACACTGTTGGTAATGGGAAAACCTCGAGTCTGTATGTTTTTTTTTAAAATTAAAAACTCTTCTCCAGAACCACCTATCAAAATCTTTTGATATTTGGTATACATGATCCTTAGAGGGTGGAGGCTGATTTAAGTTTGTTCAATTCAATTTCCTGCCCGAATTTTGATAAAGCTCAATATGAGGGGGATCTGAAAGTAACTCACTCAGAATCCTTCCCAACTTATTTTGAAGCAAAAAATAATAATTCACTCAATGGACACTCCTCCCCATGAACTCCCAGGTTAAAAATAAATACAATGTTAATGCAAGGTGGGTCCCCCCCCCCCCCTCCAGGTTCCTTATAAACTGGAAGTTAGGTATTTAGAGTTCTTAGGCCTGAAAAAACAGCCTTTTTAAGCATGACTGGAAATCCAGGCATTATTTCTGTGGTAGCATCTGAATACTAGAAAAATCAGCTGACATGGACAACAGATTTCTAAATAGTTGCATGACTCAATTCCTCTGTAGTTTTAACTATCCATAGATGCTGAATGTGATCTTGAATTCTGCTTTAACTCTTTACCAAACACAGTATTTTTAAAAAATGAATTAAATTTCACATTTTTTTAAAACAAATTTCACAATTTTTCAATAAAACCACACAAATATGGATATCATTAGAAGCAGCTCAATGAGCTGGTTCTAATGATATCCATATTTTGGCCGCTATGTTAGGTAAAGGATTAACTCTTTGGATGCTACAAGTAGATGTTCCTGCCCAGGTCAGGATTTCTTTTACTGCTGAAATAAGTATAATTTGAATACATTTAATCAAATTTTACAAAGGAGAACTGAATGGATTTTTTCACCGATGATTCCTCAAGTTAAATTTTGATGAATTTTTCATCAGATCTAGTCATGGCTACCTCATAGCAGCCATGACTAGATTTGATGAAAAATATCTTTAAAATACTCAGCGGATTAAAAGCTAAAACAACTCTCTCCGGTAAATCCCACAGGTCCTCTGGGATCCATTGTTTGAAAATATAATGTGTTTATAAAATTAAATGTTTTATATTGGGGCACAGTGGTCTGAGCATTGAAATTCAAACCGAAAGTCCACAGTTCGATCCCTGCCAGGGTAACTGTGTTGTTTCCTTGGGCAAGGCACTTAATCTTGATTGCCCTCATGGGGGCACGGTGGCGCTGTGTGCTAAGGCATATTGCACTTCGATGGTGCACTTATCTTCAACCAATGCTAACTAACATGGACATCAGGCTTATAAATAATTACATGACTTTATTCCTCTGTATAGTGTCATCTGTCCATAGATGCTGAATATGACCTTAAATCATTCTTAAACAACTTTCTGAGGAAAGTGCCCCTCAATCCTCTGGGGTTTCTCATGAAAGTCTTTAATTGTACATCACAAAACACAACCAGATGACTCGCCACGATATGCTGATGTGGCATTAAGCACCAGTAAATAAAAAACAACCAGAGGATGACACTTGCAAAACACTTTTTTAAAGAACAAAATATTTTTTTTAATTTTTTGTCTCCAAAATATAGCTCATGACCCCTCATTGGATTGAGCACAGTGAGTTTGTAACAGTGAAGGGGCTAAAAGCTATGTTTTAGGGGCGTAAGTTAAAAAGATAACATTTTCTGAATGATGATTTGGGTAAAGGCTTAAGGTTTTGCAAAGGAAGCTTGCACTTATTGATAAAATGTTTGGCATGAGCGATTCTGAAAGACCATTTTTATCATTGAACATAAGAACTGTGTAGTGAGATGCCAAGCTCAGTTCCATCAGTTACCTCATGGCAAAATCTCACTCCTCAGGGATAATCACAACACATTTTAACCATCTGTCCAGTTTATTTGGATGCCTTCCAGCATTAACAGAGCAGGTATCACACAGATTAATATTTTAAGGGATTTTTCTCTTTTGATAACTGTTTACTATTATCGTACACGTTGCATGTTTGTAAACTTATGTAAATTATCAGTTCATTGTAATAAAATAGGATTATTGCGATAAATTAAAAAGAGAGTTCTGTTTGTTTATTGCTTTCTTCACATCTGTAATTTAAAGCTTGTCTCTTACAGAGTGCTGACAGCAGCCCCTTTCAACTTGACCAAGCAACAAACTTTATCTTAGAGATCCCCTGGGAAGTATTTATTATTATTTATTTATTGGGGTTTAAGGTCACATACTTATGCACAATGGCTAATCATGACCGTGACAGTTTTACGGGTGGAGGAAGCCGGAGAGAACCACCGAGCAACGACGAGCAACTGTCAGCTCCTCAACATTCTAACTCTGTTCAAGCTCCACTCAAGCAGGGTTACAGCGGTTGAAGACATGTGCACCATTGACGTGCAGTACGCCTTAGTACACGGCGTCATCGTGCCCCCATGTAGGCAACCGGGATAAAGTGCCTTGCCCAAGGACACAACGCGGGTCGTCCCGGACGCCCCTGGGAAGTGGAGACATGCTTGTTTGGTACCTAATCTGGTGAACGTGTGTCATATAAAACAAAAGTCATTGTCCAACTTGAATCAAAATTTTATTTATAGCAACAGTGGCATGGCCTTTGACCTTGTGGCTACTGCATCCAAATTCAATAGTGTTCTTCAGGTCGTATTTATGAAGGGATTTCATTGTAACATGGTAGGGTGACTCTGAATGATGTCAAGATGAGAATGTCCTATTTTGACTGGAATCAGTCAACCATGACAGCCACAAAGGTGTGTGACCTTGATTTATTTAGCACAGTCTACAGTTCATATTTATGAAGCAATTTCTTTGTAACTTCGAAGAATAATAAAATAGGATTATTGCGATAAATTAAAAAGAGAGTTCTGTTTGTTTATTGCTTTCTTCACATCTGTAATGTAAAGCTTGTCTCTTACAGAGTGCTGACAGCAGCCCCTTTCAACTTGACCAGGCAACAAACTTTATCTTAGAGATCCCCTGGGAAGTGGAGACATGCCTGTTTTCTACAGTAGAACACTTGTTGCTTTCCCAGATTAATTGGACTCAGAACAAGAGCATGATGGAAATACAATAAATAGTGTGTTAAAATTATCTCATACTTGTGTTTCAATCTCGTTGAAGTTATAAATGCTGAAAGTGGTCTTAACCCCCCAAAAACACTGGTAGTGCAACAGAATTTTCTCCAATCATTCCTTTTTATTCCCCCGGAAAAAAATTCGGGGGAATCTAGCTGTGACATCTGTCTGTCTGTCCATCCGTCCGTCTGGGCGTAGACGGAATTCGTGTCCGCTCCATAACTTCTTACAGCCTTCAAGGATATTAATGATACTTGGTATTATTATTGCACACAACCAGAGGGTGTGTCGCGAATAAGGTTGGAATGGCTATCAAGGCTTTTTCCGGGGGAATCAGCCACCCTTTGGTGGCCATCCTCTAGTTTCTCTTGTTTAACTGTGAATTTAATCAGTTGTATCTTCAACTTCTCACTGAGCTCTGTCAAACAAGGTATATTTGGGCAAATACCAAACTGCATTATGGGAAATATTTGCTGCTGAAAACTTTGCCATTTTGACATCAATGTGCAGAGTCTTAAACCACAAAAATAAAACCCCACCCAATTAAAATAACTAATATGCATTTCTACATAGTTTGAAATACATTTAGTCCAGAATGTAGCTTGTGTCTCTTGCATTGAAATCACTCCAATGAGGTCAATTTTTCGCTGGTAGAGTATTAAACAAGAGTTTGGTCAGGCAAAATCTGTTTATTGATAATTTTGTTGCAAATTACTGGAGAGTTCAGCAAGAACGTGGGGTGTAACAGTACTGTGCCTGAAAAAAGTGCTATTTTTAGTACCAGTGACCTTGACCGTTGACTGACAAATCTTAAAATCAATGAGGTTACTAACCCTGTAAATTTTGTGGTTCTGCACAATGTAGAACAAAAGTTTTTGCTCAGAAACCATTTTTTTTTACCAAGATCTGTTTGCAAAACAGTCCTGTGGCCTTTGAATTGTCAATTGCAGACTACAAAATCAATGATTCTTTCCTTCCCATAGGGGTACCTAATCTGGTGAACGTGTGTCATATAAAACAAAAGTCATTGTCCAACTTGAATCAAAATTTTGTTATAGCAACAGTTGCATGGCCTTTGACCTTATGGCTACTGCATCCAAATTCAATAGGGTTCTTCAGATCATATTATGAAGGGCGTGACCTTGATGTGTTTAGCACAGTCTACAGTTCATATTTATGAAGCAATTTCTTTGTAACTTGGAAGAATAATTTGATATGATGTCTAGATGAGACTATCCTATTTTGGTCATGATTGGTCAGCCATTACCGCTTCCTGGTCACATGACCTAGATTCCTTTAGCACTGTCTACAGGTTGTTTTTATAAGGGGATTTCATTGTAACTTCATAGGATATCTAGATGAGACTGTCCTATTTTGGTCACGTTCAGTCAACCGTGACCACAATACCGTCTCGTGACCTAGAGTCCTTTAGCAAAGTCTACCAGTCATATTTATGAAGGAATTTCATTGTAACATGGTAGGATGACTCATTTTGGAATGATTTGACTGTAACTTGGTAACTTTGGTTGACATACATTAACTGCAAGGGCCACATTAACCCAGGCCTCAATTCTTCGGTACAGTCTACACTCAAATTATTCTTAATGAAAACATAGCATGTGGGAAACAGAAATTAACAAATTCTCAATTATCACAATTCTTTCTTATTTCATAATCCTTTCATAAACATTGAACGTTATCCTTTTCATCAAACACTACACACAGTCAAGTTAAGCTACAGTGTCATTGACACTTTCATTAATCAAGTCCTGACATTGACGTTTTGCACAGTGCGGTTAAATATGTTGCTGAGCAGACTGGCTTGATTTCAAGAAGCTTTAACTGGTGGAGGGCTCAATTATTTTTGACCAACAAAGTTTGTTCAATTGCCTTTGCCTTGTTGTAATTCATGGGAAAGTGCATTTGGGCACTCTCCCATAAATTGTAACAAATCAAATCCTAACAGGCTAAATAATATCAATTCAAAGATAATATGAAGCCCAAATATGGGCTTCCAGCACTCGGAACGGTTAAGAGGTGGTACAAATTGTGTAGTAAACTGTGAAATTATAATTACTTGTTGGTTCAAGTTGTTTTGGGGCTAGGTCCAAGTTTAGAGTCGCATTGCAGCTCAAGTCATTATATTGAAAGGAATTTCATCCATATTTTCCATTTACAAGATTCTTATGCACAAGTTGTAAATAGAGAGAATTTCTTTATGCAGACACTTTTGAAATTTTTGGTTTTTCGCTCACCTGGCTGAAAGTTAGTGGGAGCTATTGCCATCACTTGGTGTCCGTCATGCATAGTTCGTCGTCCATTAAGTTTTGAAACTTATCTTCTTCAAAACCACTGGGCCAAATTCAAACGTATATGATACAGACCATCTTTGGAGTATACCCTTTCTACTTTGTCCAAATGAAGCTGCAGCCATCTCTGGGCTGTAGTAAATGCCCAAAAAGCCTAAAAAGCTTTAAAAATCTTCTCATAACCACCAGGGAGAATGCCTTGATATTTGGTATGGAACTTCCTTCGGCGTTGAATATTAAAGTTTGTTCAAGGCAAGTTGGTACGTCAATATTTGAATTCTCTATGGGAGCATGCCCATTTTGGGCTCCACCCAAAATTTGTATTTCAAGAACCGATGGGTTGATCTGAACCAAATTTGTCATGTGGTATATTTTGGTCATAAGTACTTGTTTTGTACCCAAAATATTTTTCCCACATCCCTGTGGTAATCCAAAGAGCTAAAAAATATAAAAAAATTCAAATGCCCATATTTCAAAAACTGCACTGACTTGAATATTGGGTTTTTAGGTCACCTGGCCTAAATTGCCATGTGAGCTTTTCACATCACTTGGTGTCCGTCGCCCGACGTCCGTAAACTTTTCACTTTTTCATCTTCTCTGAAACCGCTGAGCCAGTGTGAACTAAACGTGGCAGGAATGGTCTATGGGAGGTCCTCCACAAACGATCCTCATTTTGTTTCCGTCTGGTGAAAAACATGGCTTCCAGAGGCATTCTTTGATTCTGGTTGGTGGATTTTCAAAAATCTTCTCCTCTGAAACTGCCAGGCCAAATGATTTGAAACTTCACATAAATGATGTCTGGGACCCCCTCTACCAACGAGCGTCATCTACTGTTGATCGGGTTACAAACATGGCTGCAATTGCAGCTTATAGTTACTATAGAAACCCTATGCCAAATCACATTTTCATCTTCTTTGAACTACTGAGCTGATGTGAACCAAACTTGCCAGGAATGGTCTATGGGAGGTCCTCCACAAACGATCCTCATTTTGTTTCCGTGCATCGAAAAACATGGCTGCCAGAAGCATTTGTTTTGGAGCTTTGCATGGTTGAAAAACATGGCCACTAGAGGCATTCTTTGATTCTGGTTGGTGGATTTTCAAAAATCTTCTCCTCTGAAACTGCCAGGCCAAATGTTTTGATACTGCACATAAATGATGACTGGGACTCCCTCTACCAACGATTCTCACTTCATGTTGATCGGGGTGTAAACATGGCTTCAATTGCGGCTTATAGTTACTGTAGAAACCCTGTGGGAAATCACATTTTTATCTTCTCTGGAACTACTGAGCCGACTTGAACCAAACCAGGCAGGGATAGTCTATGGGAGGTCCTCTACAAATGCTCCTCATTTTGTTTCCGTGCATCGAAAAACATGGCTGCCAGAAGCATTTTTTGACTCCTATTGGTGGATTTTGAAAAATCATCTCCTCTGAAACTACAGGGCCAAATGTTTTGAAACTTTGCATGGTTGATGACTGGGGGACCTTCTTCCAATGATCCTCATTTAATGTTGATTGTGTTGCAAACATGGCCACAATTGCAGCTTATAGTTACTATAGAAACCCTATGGGAAATCACAGTTTCATCTTCTTCGCTGGAACTACTGAGCCGCCTTGAACCAAACTTTGCAGGAATGGTCTTTAGGAGGCCCTCTACAAACAATCCTCTTTTTGTTCCCATTGGTTTGAAAATATGGCCACCAGAGACATTCTCTGATTCTGATTGATGGAGTTTGCAAAAATCTTCCCCTCTGAAACTACAAAGTCAAATGTTTTGAAACTTCACATGATTGAGGACTGGGACACCTTCTACCAATGATCATGTAGTGTTCTGTAATGTTGCAAACATGGCCACAATTGCAGCTCATAGTTACCATGGAAAGCCTTTGGGAAATCACATTTGTAGCTTAACTTGACAAAGTCAAGATAAGCTATTGCCGTCACGCGTGCGGAAGTCTGTGAGTCTGTTCACATTTTCCTTTAGTACAGGCTACTCCCTGTAGTTCTTGTCTGATCATCACGAAATTTCATATGGGGGTTTGGGCTCATGTCTAGATGAGAACGTCCCCTTTTGGTCGCGATCGGTCAACCGGTATGGCTGCCCGAGCCCGAAACCATTAGCACAGTCTACAGGTCATATTTATGAAGGGATTTCATTATAACTTGGTAGGATGCCTGTGTATAATGTCTAGATGAGATGGTCATGATCTGTCAACCGTGATGGCTGCCCAAGCCCGAAACCCAAAAACTTTTAGCACACTCTGCAGGTCATATTTAATATGGAGGGATTTCATTGTAACTTGGTAGGATGACCCCGTATGATGTCTAGATGAAAACTTCCCCATTTGGTTGCGATCTGTCAACCGTGACGACTGCCCGAGCTCAAAACCCGAAAACCTTTAGCACAGTCTACAGGTCATATTTATGGAGGGATTTCATTGTAACTTGGTAGAATGACTCCATATAATGTCTAGATGAGAATGTCCCCTTTTGGACGCGATTGGGCAGGGGGCCCGAAAACCTTTAGCACAGTCTACAGGTCATATTTATGAAGGGATTTCATTGTAACTTTGTAGGATTGACTCCACATGATGTCTAGATGAGAACGTCCCCTTTTGGTCTCAATTATTCAGCCTTGATGGCTGCCCGAGCCCAAAACCCCAAAACCTTTACCATAGTCTGTATAGGTCATATTTATGGAAGGACTTCATTGTAACTTGTTAGGTTGACTCCATATAATGCCTAGATGATGACATCCCCTTTTGGGCGTGATTGGTCAACTGTGACGGCTACAGGGGCCAGAAGCCCAAAAACCTTGAGCACAGTCTACAGGTCATATTTATGAAGGGATTTCATTGTAACTTTGTAGGATCACTACAGATGAGAACGTCCCCTTTTGGTTGCGATCATTCAACCACGATGACTGCCCAAGCCCAAAACCCGAAAAACTTTAGTACAGACTACAGGTCATATTTGTGAAAGGATTTCATTGTAACTTGGTAGAATGACTCAGTATAACGTCGAGATGAGGTCGCCCCCTTTTAGTTGCAATCGGTCAACCGTAATGGCTACACAGGCCTGAAACCCGAAAACCTCTAGTACAGTCTACAGGCCATATTTATAAAGGGATTTCAATATAACTTGATAGGATGACTTGTTTTGGAATAATTTCAGTGTAACTTGGTAACTTTCGTTGACATACGTTAACTGTGAGGGCCACATACATTAACTGTGAGGTCCACATTAACCCACCCCTCGGTTCTTTAGTACAGTCTACACCTCATGTTATTTTTATTAAAAACATAGCATACAGGGAACAGAAATTAACGTATTCCCAATTATCACAATTCTTGTCTTATTTCATAATCCTTTCATAAACATTGAACATTATCCTTTTCATCAAACACAACACACAGACAAGTTAAGCTACAGTGTCATTGACACTTTCATTATATGTAGTTCCAGGTGAGCAATTACAGGCTCTTTAGAGCCTCTAGTTTGTATGCAGCTTCCTTAGGACCAGTGGAATAAGATGGACTAAAAAATTGCTGTCTGTTTTGTCATGAGGTGCCATATGAGGATGCCCATTTCAACACTTGGCAATGGGAAAATGCCAAGTCATCATATCTTGTGCTCCATCAACTGAGTATTCTTCAGAACCTTAGGCCCAAATCTAAACTAATTTGGTCCAAAGCATCTTGGTGGAGTGGACTCTTCTGAGTTTTTCTCCCAAAACGTTGTTACTCCCCTTGGGGCTTTGCTTGATGCCCAAAAAGCCTAAAAATCTTCTTTTCATGAACTACCACAGAGAATGCTTTGATATTTAGTATGAAACTTCCTTTGGTGGTGGAGATTAAAATTTGTTCAAGGAAAGTTGGCAGGTCAATACTTGGGCTCTGTGGTAGCATACCCATTTTGGGCACCACTCAGTATTCCTATTTTATGAACCGATGGGCTGATTTGAACCAAATTTGGCATGTAGTATAACTGGGTGATAACTACTTTATTTATGCCTGAATTTTTAGCTCAACTTTGGCGAAGCCAAATTTGAGCTTATGCCATGGCCAGTCGTCCGTTGTCCATCTGTCCGTCAACAATCCAATACGGCTCGGGCTAGAGGCCGTATTTATGAACCGATCTTTACGAAACTTCTTGGGTACCTTTGTTATGACCGTGGGACGAGAACAAGTGTTTTTGGGTCTGATCCGAAATTCAAGTTGGCCACTGGCGGCCATTTTGTACAGACTTAGGTGAAATCAGATTTTTGCGCATCACTTCCATATGAAAGCGCTGATTTGAATAATTTTTAGCTCAACTTTGGCGAAGCCAAATTTGAGCTTTTGTCATGCTCTGTCTGTCCGTACGTCAACAATTGGATACGGCTCGGGCTAGAGGCTGTATTTATGAACCGATCTTTACGAAACTTCTTGGGTACCTTTGTTATGACCGTGGGACGAGAACGAGTGTTTTTGGGTGCGGTCTGAAATTCAAGATGGCTGCCAGCCGCCATTTTGTACCGGCGATGCAGAAATCTGTTTTTTATACAGAACTTCCATATGAAAGCTCTGATTTGAATAATTTTTTGTATGAATGTTTAGCACCATGGGATACATCACATATAATACGGTTTTTTTCTCGTACGTAAATTATGCAAATTAGACTAACTTTGATGTATTTAGTGTTACTTTCAGCACTGTAAGTGCAAATGCCAATACGGCTCGGGCTAGAGGCCGTATTTATAAACCGATCTTTCGAAACTTCTTGGGTACCTTTGGTATCACCGTGGAACGAGTGTTTTTGGGTGCGGTCCGAAATTCAAGATGGCCGATGGCAGCCATTTTGTACAAAATTAGGTGCAATCAGATTTTTGCTCAGAACTTCCATATGAAAGCGCCGAATTGAAAAATTTTTTGTGTGAATGTTTAGTACCATGGGATACATGACATATAATACGTTTTTTTTTCTCGTGCAGAAATTATGCAAATTGGATGAACTTTGATTTTTTCAGTGCTACTTACACACAGTAAGTACACATGTCAATACGGCTTGGGCTAGAGGCTGTATTTATCAACCGATCTTCACAAAACTTCTTGGGTACCTCTGTTATCACCTTGGGACGCGAACGAGTGTTTCTGGGTGTGGTCCAAAATTCAAGATGGCTGCCAGTGGCCATTTTGTACCGAAATTAGGTCTAATCAGTTTTTTGTACACAACTTCTATACGGCTCAGGCTAGAGGCCGTATTTATGAACCGATCTCTACGAAACTTCTTGGGTTCCTTTGTTATCACCGCGGGATGAGAACGGGTGTTTTTGGGTGTGGTCCGAAATTCAAGTTGGCCACCAGCAGCCATTTTGTACCAAAATTAGTGCAATCAGTCTTTTGTACAGAACTTCTGTATGAAAGTTCTGATTTGAATAAATTTTTGTATGAATGTTTAGTAAAATGGAATACATCACATACAGTACGCGTTTTTTTCTCGTGCAGAAATTATGCAAATTAGATGAATTTTGATTTATTTAGTGCTACTTATACACTGTAAGTGCACATGTCAATACGGCTCGGGCTAGAGGCTGTATTTATCAACCGATCTTCACGAAACTTCTTGGGTACCTTTGTTATCACTAGAGGCTGTATTTATCAACCGATCTTCACGAAACTTCTTGGGTACCTTTGTTATCACCTTGGGACGAGAACGGATGTTTCTGAGTGCGGTCCAAAATTCAAGATGGCTGCCAGTGGCCATTTTGTACCGAAATTAGGTCCAAGCAGTTTTTTGTCACAAGTTCTATACAGCTCGTATTTGTGAACTGATCTTCACGAAACTTCTTGGGTACCTTTGTTTTCACCTTGGGACAGGAATGAGTGTGTTTTGGGGTGCCTTTGTTATCACTGTGCTATGAGAACAAATATTTTGGGGTTCAGTCAGACCCACTCTGGGACTCAAAGATTTCTTTTCTAGTTTAGCATCTGACTGTCACCCACCTTTACAATATTTTACCTATACATTTGTTACAGGCTGTGGTCAGTATTTATGTACAGACCGTTACAATACTTTATATGTACCTTTGTTATCAGGTCATTACCTAGATGTTTGTTATTGCTGTGTCACATACTATACATGTACATGTCTTGACAAGTTGAGCTACAATGTCATTGACACTCATTTTTTTTACTCCCCCATGGGAACCTCAGAAGCTAAAAAATAGAAAACAATCCAAACGTTCACATTTCAAAAACTGCATGGACCAGAATATTATTTTTTGCTATGAAGCTTCCTTGGGACCATAGGAGTCTGATGGACCAAAAAATTGCTATAAATTTTGTCATGGGGTGCTGTATGGGTTGCCCATTTTAACACTGTTGGCAATGGGAAAATGCCAAGTCATTATCTTTCTTGTGCTTCAGAACTATTGGGCCAAGTTTAAACTAATTTGGTACAAAACATCTTGGGTGAGTTGACTCTTCTGATTTTTTTTCCAAAACATTACTATGCCCCTTGGAGTGGGGTTAATGCCCTTTTAGTGAAGAAGTTTTTTCAAAGCAACTCAGTAGGTTAAAATTTGGGCTCCTGTTGCAGGATTCCCATTTTGGGCTCCACCCAAAATTTGTTGATTCTTTGAATCATATTTGTCATGTAGTGTAACTGGGTTATAAGTGTTTGATTGATGACCAAACAAATGTTTGGGGAGGTGGGGTAGAGAGAACCACAGAAGTTAGAAACAACAACAGACACTTTTTTTGAGACTTCACAGAACAGTTATTTTTTGACTGAGAAACTTTCCGGGGACCAGCAGAAATGAATGGCCAAAAACTTGCTTTTCGTTGTGTCATGGCAAATCAAAAAATTTCTCTTGCTGTCCATCACTTACCGACACTTCTTATCGTGTTTTTTTTTGTTTGCTCAAGTCATTATTTTGAGAACTTAACTCTTTTGATAACATTAGCCAGGTGAGCGTTTTAGGCTCACTTGAGCCTCTAGTTTTCTTTTTGTGGACACTTGTTACCATGAATTATTTTGTTTGCTGAAGTCATTTATTTTTGAAGAGATCTTTATATTTTCCATTTCCTTGACACGTGCACAAGTTTTAACTGGTAGAGTGCTAGAAGCCACTATCATGGCTCTATTGAAAAGTGTGGTAAGCCACTCCTGTGGCTTTACACTGTTGGAATTAGCATGATGTTTGCACTGCAGAACAAAAAATGTTTGTATAAAACATTCACTCTCCAATAAATTGTAACAAATCAATTATGAACAAAGTTTTGCTAAACCAAGGCTTCCCATACTGGTAGCAATACAATCTTTAAAAAAATAGTCATGTTACAAATCACCTTTCAAAAATAGTTTATGTAACTGGTGCACTTGCCTTCAACCACTGCTAAATCTGCTTTTACCAGGTTATGAAGTTTAGTGTCTGACAGATGCTCGGTGGTTCTCTTCAAGTACTCTGCCTTCCTCCATTCAAAAAACTGCCTGACACAATATGACCATGGCTGTTGGAAGTGACATTAAACCCAAATAAACATACAAAAATTATTTTGTAGAGAATATCATCCACATTTTCCATTTCCAAGACAAATATGCAAGGATTTCTTAAAAAAAGAAAATTTCTTCAAGTGGGGGTATTGTGACCAGGGTTTCTTCCTCCACCAAACATTTGTAATCATGAATTTTATTTTATGCTCGCCTGTGAATTATTGCAAATTATTTAAAAGATAATTCTCGCTATCTATCGACTCGATAGATATCAAGAAATATTCCCCAGTAGCTTCCGAAATGACGTCCCACTTCGGCACATGTCTACGCCTTGAAGGAACGATCAGCTGATCTTTGTTATTGTTTTGAAACAAATGCATTTGGGGTCAAATTAGGCTGAATATTTACAATAAAATGTCTCGTATATACCAAAAAAGAAAATCTACTCTATTTTAGTCAGTGTCGGGAATATCTCAAGAGTGTGAACCAGGAAGTTTTATTTTTTGCGAGCACTTGCCTGGGTGAAAAATAATACTTTCAGGTCCACACGATGAGTTTTTTTAGTAGCTTCCTAAATGACGTTATTATGCCTCACGTTTGTAGCATCAGCCGTGACTGGTTAATTTGACACCTTCTAAAAGTCATAGTACTGGAGTTTTGGGGCAAAACACGGGTACTATCGGAACATTCTTCCCTGGATACAAGAGAACAAAAAAATGTAAGCTCCACTTCCATTGATCAGCGTCGATTACGCACGCTCTGATTGGAATTTCTCAACACCAAACGCTGGCACCGTGTCCGTTTAACTTTTTTCGTCACCAATAGACACAAACTTACCAACAAATATGTCATCTTCAGTGGGTGTGTTTTCAGTTTAACTGCAAACAATGAATTCAAAAGAATCAGAATTATTAAAAACTCATGTGTTGTTCACCACTTCAGTGAATCCTGAAAATGAGTTATGACTTCAATCAATTATATTTCCACAAGTTTAGTACTCCTCAACCTCACTGAGCCTCCGCCTCAAATTCAAAATTAATTGTTTCACTCCGCTTAATTCTAACAACTGTCGTCATCCAAGAAACATGAATTTATATTCCATTAATTTATACCACTTATCACACAAGCATTAATAATGAATTATAACATGAACAGCATGATGCAGTTGTAAACACTGACATTTGGTGATACAGAAACTCCTAAAGTGACGGCACTTGTGACAAGTCATTTTCGAATTCAGTGATCTGGAAACTCCTAAAGAGACATCATTTGTTCGAAATGACATCATGTTTTTGGATTCGACTACATTGTTATTACAAGATTGATGGCATGTTGCATTTAACGCTTAACAATGAAAGCTATTTTTTGTTCGGCATAATAAAATAATTAGAATGTTTCTTTTCATGTTCTATCAGTCAATAGTACCTGAGTTTGTGTGATTTCTGAAATAAAACCTGAAGCAGCTTTACATGAAAAGAAACGTTCTAATATTATATTATGCTTTGGCGCATGACGTCTCCTTGAACGTCGCCTGAAGGAACTATCAGCAGCTTTTTGGTATTGTCTTGAAACTGTTTGCAGTCGAATTGGGCTGAATATTGCTCAGTAAAATGTCACGTAGAATATAATAAAAAGAAAATCTACTCTGTTTTAGTGAATATCGGGAATTATCTCGCTGTGCGAGTGAAAAATAATACTTTCAGGTCCACACTCATGAGATAATTTCCGATTTTCACTAAAACAGCATAGATATCCTCTATATATTTCTGTTTGCTCAAGTCATAATTTTGAAGAGACGTTTATCCATAGTTTCCAGGAGCATGGTGGCTCAGCGGTAGACTGTTGGACCTCTATGCTAGAGGTACCGAGTTCAATCCCCGTCTGGGACGACACGTGTTGTGTGCTTGGGCAAGGCACTTCATCCCGGTTGCCTACATGGAGGCATGATGACGCCATGTACTAAGGCGTACTGCATGTCAATGGTGCACATGTCTTCAACCGCTGTAACCCTGCTTGAGCGGAGCTTGAACAGAGTTAGAAAGCTGAGGAGCTGACAGTTGCTCGTCGATGCTCGGTGGTTCTCTCCTGGTACTCTGGCTTTCTCCACCTGTAAAACTGTCACGATTAGCCATTGTGAATAAGTATGTGACCTTAAACAACAATAAATAAGTCCATAGTTTCCATTTCCAAGATTTGTGTGAACAAGATTTAAAAAGAGAAAATTCTTGAGAGGAGGGGAAAGATATTGTGACCAGTGTCTTCCTCATCCTTACTTTTCTAATCTTGAAATTTGCTCAAGTTATTATTCTAAAGAGAATTTTATTAATATTTTCCATATTCAAGACTCATGTGCACAACTTTTAACCCTTTACCCAATGTAATGGCCAAAATCGGCCAGCGCTATTCTCAAAAATCGCCAATTTTTTCAATTTTTTTTTGTTGTCTCAAAAACATAGGTTGTGACCCCTCATTGGAACGAGCTCATCCAGCTCGTCCCAATGAGGGGTCATAACCTATGTTTTTGACAAAAAATGAAAAAAATTAGTTATTCAAGAATTATTTTTGCAAGCGTCTGCTTTTCAACTTAGGTAAAGGGTTAAAGAGAGAAAATTTCTTCAATGGAGATATTGTGACAGGGTATCCCCCTCCTCCATACCTGAGACTTCATCATGAAGTTTTTGTTTGCAGAAGTCATTATTTTGAAGAGAATATTTCATCCATATTTTGCAATTCCAAAACTCATATGCACAGGTTTTAAAGGGAAAATTTCTCAAAGTTGTGGGGAATGAAATCGTGACCAGGTTATCTTCCCCACCTGACACTTCCAATCACGAAATTTTTTGTTTGCTAAAGTAATTATTTAAAAAGAATTTCATCCATATTTTCAATTTCCAAGATTCATATGCGCAAGTGTGTAAGGAGCAAAAACAAAATTCAGACCTCAACCCCACCTGACACTTCCACAAGTTGTAAAAATGTTTGTTTGCTTAAGTTATTATTCTGAATGGAAATTCATACATTTTTTTCCATTTTCAGGAATTGGTTAGAGAAATAATTTCAGCTTTTCGGGTTCTGATTAAACAAAGAAACTTCTTTAGGTCGGGTGCCTTTGTTAACCCTTTGAACCCTAAATTTAGACTGCTTTTCCAGTCCAAGAACACGATACGTCATAATTTTACTAAGTGGGATGACTACTCCGTGAATGTGTGGGGGTAACCAATCAACATTTTCAACATGTAGCCCAATAGGACATCTAGCATTTCATAAAAACCACAAAGGCATATAATTTCCTTCAGCTACTATAAAACTTGTTAGCCACAAATGTCCAGCTGATTCATCAGAAGACCCAAAAACTACACTTCAGTCAGTTTCTCCAGTCATAAATATCTACAGAATTGGCACTCTAATATTAGAAATCATCTGTGTAGTTTCCACTAATGATTATGTTATAGAATTGATCTATAATTGTGGAAACTCACCATAAAATACAAGTTGTCAGATCCCAAAACCAGACGTCTTGACAATTTGCCGTCCTACAGGTGAGTACATCAATTATCACGGACGGAAAAATCACATCAGGTCTATTCCAATTCCAGTGGAGTACTCTGAGTACCAGACAAAACGTCCAACTCAACAGGTTGTAACTAACTTTTCTGACATAATTATTGGTGTTCACCACATTCCTCCCCGTTCCATTAGGACAGCGACATTACCTGATTTTGGTTAGGAGTTAATTGCGCAAGAAATGCAAAACATATGTGGATTTTTCCAAAACCAATAAAAATAGACAGTTACGCCAATTAACCAAGTTGGTCAAACACAAATTAATTTTTACAAGACGATTGTTTTGACAAATGATCAAAAGTAAGAACTTTTGACCCAGGAAGGAGGCATTTTACCTCAAGCAGTGGTCATGTCAGAAATTTTTAATGTATTTTTTACAAACTGGCATAACTGTTAAGTACCCGAAAGTACACTGGTTTTACTTTTTTTTTCTTTTTTTTTTTTTAACAAACAACGTCCTGGACTGACAAAGCTTTCTTATGAAGCAAACACAAATTTACTACTTATAAAATAGTTTATAATGTTCCATGTTTTATTCAAACAGTTCTGTGCTAAAGTGTAAACATCATATGAACATTTTATCAAAATGTACCAGAAGATTCAAAAGTATGGGACTTTTGAACACCTGATAATAAATCGAAGAGATGTGTCGAGATCCAAAAGTAGAGGACTTTTGA
This sequence comes from Pictodentalium vernedei, assembly GCA_031216915.1. Classification (NCBI taxonomy): domain Eukaryota; kingdom Metazoa; phylum Mollusca; class Scaphopoda; order Dentaliida; family Dentaliidae; genus Pictodentalium; species Pictodentalium vernedei. Next base: position 370,635,900 of record CM062297.1, read on the forward strand.
ATATTCAACACAAATGAATGAATAATCTGTCATTTTATAGTATTTACAATTTCTACAAATTTACATTCCTGGCAAAATTTGTTGAACCTCTAGCACAGATCTATGCCATATAGATGGCAAGCATTTTGGTTTGCTAATGAAACCAAAACTGTTTTTGGAACATTCTTTATGTAGCTGATGCGGTCAATTACCGGCATCAACATCCAGGGTGTGTCGATAGGGCAATGGCGAAGAGGTGAAAGATATGGGGCATCTGATTCCAAAAGAATCTTTTCTACAGGTAACCCCGAAATAGCTTCCAAAGTAGCATTATCCCTGAAAATGCTACCAGTAAAACCGAACTTGCAGTTTGGCAACTTTTGTTGCCAAGCGGCAAGCTCATCCATTTTCACATGAAACAATGCCTATGCCTTTTAAATTCTGCAATTTCAAATCTTCAAAAACTTGAAGAACACGTTTAGCCGCTTCGCCATTACCATCATCCCTACAGTGGATGACAACAGTTTTACTGTACTTTTTAGCCAAGGGGAGTACTTCACGCAAAAACTTTTCTTGCGACACAATTTTACTTTTCGGACATGCCACTACATTGTTACAACGGGGTCTACATTTACAAGTGGTGGTCATGTCTATACCAACTTCCCCTAAGCCTACACAATCAGGGAGTCTCATATAAGACTCAATTTGTGTTGAATAGCGATCTACTGATCGTGCTGTAATCATGTGAGGGTGTAGACCAAAGGTTAAATATACACGATTATCTCCATCTTTCTGTTTCTGCCAGAACTTCCAGTGTTCAGGACAGCACCAATGAGTGATAAACAATTTGCCTCTTGGGTCATCAACTCAACATCCTTCAGTGATTTTCCTCCAGATTTTTTAAGTAACTGGTCCAGATGAAAGTGGCTATCAATGATAGTAATTTTTCCTTCATCGGTTAATATCTGAGGTATTGCAGGTGTTTCCATTCCATTGAACAGAAAAGAGCTTTCTAAGGCTTTGACTTCCTCTTGTTGTCTATCATCCAATTTCAGCAGAAACTGAGTTATAATTCTCCAGTGAATCAAAGCAATCACTGAATTTGGAGGCGATATAATAAACTCTGATGTCTTCTCTAACTTTTGCTGAGTTGAGTACTGTTCCATCAAACCTTTCTCTTCTACTGTAAAAGGCACTAAAGACTTTTCAGATGGAAACATACTGTTGTTTACAGTGTAATGTAAAAGATCTTGTAAAGATGGCAGATTAAAAACTTCTCTGAAAAAATGAAGCAGACCGTTAACCATTAAAATCCATTGTTTCAATGCATCATCATTGAAACCAGCTCCATTTGGATGATCTACACTCTCCACATGTCTTCTTTTTAAGAAGCAGTTTATTCCCTCTTGCTTCTTGCAGATCCAACAAGCTGTTTTAGCAGCTACATACCAGGGTAAATGGTAAGTAATACAGTGTCTCTTAAGATTTCTCTCCTTAACATTGCAAATAGGGCAAGATCTATGAGTTGTCCCTGCTTTTTTCATCTCTACCACTCGTGTATCTTGAGGGCTTTTTTGAACAGCACTTTTATCAGGAATGTCTTCATCAGACGTTGCTTCATCAAGGATAACAAAATCATTAAAATCAAATTCTGCTTCACTGTCTGAAATATTAGTTTCCTCAATGACAACAAATTCTTCATTGCCCTCTTCAAGTCCTGTCTCATCATAATCTGGGATGAACAATGCTTCGTTGCACTCTTCCATCTAAAATTAAAGATAAAGGTATACCTAAGTAGGAGCCACTATATACGTGTGCTTTGTTAGTCTGGAACAATAGTGCAGTTCGTGCTCTGAAAGTGGCATGCTCCTGTTGTCTTATTTACAATAATCTTTGAATCTAACAGGGATTCTGACTTTCCTTCCCCCACATGTTAAGATGGGTTCTTCGAATAATCTTGGTAATACTCCTTCTTCTATACTTTTTAGTGTGTGATCTGTTGCATTTTTCAACTCAGTACGGACCGAGTCATGCAACTGTGTATTATCTGTTGTAGGACGATCAACCATATTGGACTCTTCTGTTTCTGAAGCTTGATCTGTTGTTTCAGACAGGTGATTTTTCTCATCTTCCCCATTCAGTAAACTGTGGCGCATTCTTTTCAACCACAATGGGAGAACAGCATCCCTGCAGATTTTTAATCGATCATGATGCAACATGAAAGTTCCTTTCCTGTCTCTCACTTGGTACAAAGGAGGCTTGCTACTTATCACCAAATAAGGTCCACACCAGGGAGCCTTCAACTTTCTACTGTGTCCTACTTTTGTTGACATATCATTTTTGTTTACAACATCACCTGGATCATACAATGTCTCACTGGCTCTAAGGTCATAATCTTTCTTCTGACGTAACTGAGCCTGTCCCAAATTCTTTCTTGCCAAATGATGAATTCTAGGAAGAGTCTCATTTAGGTGTGTAATCCATGCTGCTGCATCATATTCCTAATGGTTCATGTCATATAAACCATACAACAGATCCACTGGCTGTATTACTTCCCTTCCAAGCATCAATTGATTGGGTGTAAACCCAGTTTGTTGATGTACAGTGGAATGTAATGCCATTGCTAAAAGAGGGAGGTCTCTGTCCCATTCTTCATTATGCCCTTCAATATAGCATCGAATCATTTGCAGAACTGTTCTGTTATACCTTTCCACTTGTCCATTAGAAGATGGATGGTAAGGAGTTGTCCTCGTCTTGGCGATCTGTAACTGTTCACAAAGTGATTTAAAAAGATTGCTCTCAAAGTTCCTACCTTGATCTGTATGAACTTCAAGTGGGCATCCAAATGTGGTCATAAAATGCAAAATAAATTTTGTGGCAATTTTTTCATCTGTCTGGTCTGGAATTGCTGCTATTTCAACCCACTTTGAGAACTGATCAATCATCATTAAAACATACATATTTCCACTACTACTTGTGGTAAAAGGTCCAAGTACATCCAAGTGCACCCTCTCCATTGGAAATCCAGCATGGTGGGATTTAAGATGTGCTCGTGGAGTGACATTGGGCTTCTTCTGAATGTTGCAGATTTTGCAAGACTGTACATATGCTTTGCAGTCCGTGGACATGTTGTACCACTTGAATGACTTTTTCAGTCGCTGCAGTGTCTTAGTTTGTCCCAAATGTCCAGCAGGTTTAACATTATGGCAGTAATACAAAACTTCTTGTTTTAAAGATTCTGGAACCAGAAGTACAAATTCTCTGTCCAGTTGATGTTCCCATCTGTAAACAAGCACTCCATTCTGAAACTGTAGTTGGGAACGACACAGCCATAATGCTTTTACACCAGGGCTACTCAGATATAATTCTTGTTTTTGAGGAGAAATATCATTCTCTAACCAATAAATAATTTTATTCAAATCTCTATCTTGCCTCTGTAGGTCTTGAATTTCCTGACTAGTATAAGGTGTGAGCCAGGATACTCTGCAAATACTTAAATTATTCTCATCAATTCCAGCAGTACTTGATGTAGGTTCATCAATGACTTGATTATCTTGAGGAATCTGTTTGACAGCCAGAGGAACCACATCATCGACATCTTCTGTAAACCTCTCCCATTGTTGATGAGCTCTCTTGCTGTAGTGACATCCACCACAAGGCAGATTTTCTGGTTTGCTTCCAGCATTATAACAATTACATTCTGGGAAACTGTCTGGAATTCGTGACAAACTATCAGCATTGCTGTGTTGTTTCCCAGGACGGTGAATGATTTTCATGTCATACTGTGAGACTTCCTCTATCCATCGTGCCAATTGCCCTTCTACATCCTTAAAGCGCATCATCCACACAAGACTATTATGATCTGTGCGAACAATAAATGGTCTTCCAAGCAAATGATGACGATAATGTCGACAAATCTTTACCACTGCTAATAGTTCTTTTCGAGTGGTGCAATACTTTCGTTGTGCTGGGAGCAACACATGACTGGCATATCCTATAATTTTGGATTCTCCTTCCTGAATTTGCGTTAGTTCTGCACCAATAGCTTTATTGGAAGCATCAGTGTCCAGCGCAGAAAGACCAGTTTTTGATGGATAGGATAACAATGGTGGAGATGTCATGATTTTCTTCAACTTATCAAAAGCCTCTTGATGATCTCTGGACCACTCAAATGTTCTTTTCGGAGCTGTAAGTTCATAAAGAGGAGCAGTAAGATCGGCAAAATGTTTAATGTGATCTCTATGGTAATTGATAAAACCAAGAAATGACATGAGTTCTTGCTGTGTTCTGGGCACGGTCCAATTCTTCAAAGTCTCTATCTTACTTGGTGCTACAGAAACACCATCTTTATTAACTAGTTTGCCCAAAAACTCAACTTCCTCTTTAAACAGCTGGCACTTTTTCGGTTTCAATTTAAGATTGTAATCTCGAAAATGTTGAAAAACATGCTCCAGATTGAGTAAAGCTGTTTCGAAAGTGGAACCCAATACAATTATATCGTCAAGATAGACGAGTAATTCGTTCCAGGTCAAACCTCGCAATACAAGCTGCATCGCACGCTGAAATGTCGCAGGTGCATTACACAAACCAAAACTCATTCTTGTGTGCTCGTACAATCCATACTTGGTAATAAAAGCTGTCTTTTTCCTATCAGGTTCATTCATTGCAATCTGGTAATACCCCGATGCCATATCCAAGGTTGAAAAATACTTTGTACCCTGTAATGTATCAAGACAGTCTTCTATCAATGGGAGTGGATAATTATCTTTTACTGTTTTTGCATTTAACGATCTAAAATCAATGCACCATCTGACACTTCCATCTTTTTTTCGTACCAACACTGGTGCAGAATCTGACGTCGAAGGTTGTATTACGCCGGCATCTAAAAGCTTTTGTAAGTGACCATATTCTTGATCTTCAAAACCAAGAGGTGTCCTTCTCATCTTATGTTTGATGGGTGGGGCATTTCGAGTATTAATTTCATGTTTGACTCCAGTCAAACATCCCAAATCCAAATCATGGTGAGCAAAGACATCTCCATAATTAACAAGCAGCTTTCCCAGTTTAATTTTCTGCTCCATATCAAGACTTTCATTGCAGCCAGCAAATATATCTTTCAGATGTTGTGGCAACTGCTCAGTCACATCATTCAGTATTTCAGACTTTGTATTGAATCAGAGACATCACACTTTAAAGCAGCAGGTTCGAAATCAAAGAAATTTTGAACTGCAACTGCTTCCTGGGTGTTGTCGCTGGCAGTACTTTCTTTTCTTTCATAGCCGCCTAAGCTCTGACGAGGATTCTTTTCATAGCCATCCCACTTCTGATACCAAAAATCACTAACATCCCTGTTGACATCCGAGGAAGATCCAAAGTTATTGGAACTTTGAATGCTTCCTGCGATGATCTCTTCAGCATTACCCATGTGCAAACTTTTCTTCAGTCTCACACAATGACTGCTATCATTGATGGCCTTTACTCTTACTCCAGATCCCACTGAAGATGACAGTAAAATTCCTTTGACCTGTCCCATGGGTTCAAAAATAAAATCTGTGTCAAGTGGCTGCTCTGTTTCCATATCTATCAGAGATATAGTGTTGGGAGGTAGGGTCACTGACCGACTAACCACTACTCTGGAAATGGTAATATCTGAGTCGGCTCCAGGTCTTTTAAAAGAAGCATTAATTACCTCCTCTCCAATGGTCAAAGTGCTATTGCGCAGATTAACAATACAATTGTTGGCAGAGAGGAAATCAAGACCAAGAATAAATGGATCTTCAATTGGTGCAATACAAATGTCCCATTTAAATATTTGTGATCCAAGTTTCATTTCCATCTGAGGAACAACCGTCCCCATAACTGGTTGTTTACCAATTCCCTTCAACCGAACTCTCTGTGCATCAGATGTTATTGTCAAACCAGAATCTCTAAAAAATTTCTCATCCATAACAGTGAACATAGCTGCCGTGTCAACAATAGCTAAAGTATTTACGTTATTTACATTAATAGGCAGCAACAGCGAAATACCAGTTATCCTATGTTCAACAATTTCTGGAATTTCATTATCTGGTTTGGCATCATTAAGGCCTATTTTTTGGACCCGGTGGTGGCCTTGTCTGCACTGAGTCCTTGGCTGTTTAAATATTCAGTCTTGGATTGGATCATGTTCTCTTCCTGCTGACCCTGTGGTTTTGACCTCCAGTTAGCTGAATTGGATCCTGATGATGAATTTCTATTATAATTATTTCCCTGGAATTTCTGTTTTTTGTAAAAAGGCTTATTTTTCCATTTACATTGGAAATTAGGAGACTTATTATATCTGTCAGATTTTGGCGAAGTCTTCAGTTTTTCTTTCACCAAGGTGGACATATCAGTCATCATGGTCTGCAAATCTTTAACTTGCTTCTCGAGTGATTTTATGGCAGGATCCACTTCAATCTGCTGCACCTGATAATCTGTCTCTTCATCCGAACAGGCTATCCAACGCTGATGATAGTGTGACTGGGTCGAACGATAAACAAAAATAGCTTTTTGATTTGCAATCATGCCCTTCATGTATTTGAGTGCCTTGAAGATATTTGAAGGATTTTTCTCCATGACAACTCTGACAGCTTCCTTATCTTTGCAGCCACGCAAAAAGGCTTCAGTGGAGATCTAATCAATAGTGTGTCGGTCAGATTCAGGATATCCTTCCACTGTCATTGTGTGAACCCTTTGTGAAAATTGCTCCAAGGTTTCATCTTCCCTTTGCTTCAAGTATTGAAGTTGTCTTCGAGCTGAAGCGGGTGCCTCCTTAGTGCTGAACCTTCTTCTCAATTCATGCTTCAGGGTTCTGAACGATTGATGCCCTTCCAAAATGTTCACATACTCTAGAGCATCTTCAGACAGACAGTCATAGAGTCTGTTCAACTTTTTGTTAGAATCCCATTTCCTCTGTTTGGCAATCCTTTCAAATTGGAAGATAAAAGGTTCCCATTTTGAATTTTTATTGCCACTGAATGTGGGCAGTTTAGGGCGGGGTGGACTTCTACTCCTATTGTATCTGTGCCTACGATGATATGATATGGCTGAGGAGTCAGATGAAGAGCTTCTGTATCTTCTCCTGCTGCTATCTCTTCTCGATTCAGATGCATTTGAGCTGACACTTCGATGTCGTCTAAGTCGATGATGATCATTAGAGCTATCCTTAGATCTTCTGTTTCTGCCCTTATTTGTTTCTCGATCTGAGCGAGAAGAATTACTGCTTGATCGATCAGATCTGGAATGATGATCTCTCCTGTGATGCCTGGAATGCCGTCTATGGGATGGTGACCTGCTTCGATTTTGCTGATGACTTGCATGTTGGTGCGAGGAATGTTTTAAACTTCTATGCTTTGATTCTCTGTGAGATCTTCTATCTGGTCTATGTAACTGAGTTTCTTTTTTAAAATAATCATCATCATCAGTGCTTGTTGATTTATCCTGCGTTGTCAGTAGCAGCTTTTGCTCTTTAGTCTTCTGCCCAGTACTCTGCAAAATAGACTTTTGTTTTGGCCTACAATCTTGATGTTGAGCAACATTTCCTGATTGTTCAGTTTCCAAGAGAGTAGGTTTTATCTCTTGCTTGATAATTTGTCTACTCACAGAAGAGCACTAACTACTGGATTTTGGTGACAAATTTTCAGCATCTCGAGTCGTCAGGCTGTGCCAAGCTGGAAGTGGAATACTAGAAGCTTCTGCATGCTTTTCCTGGCTCTTCTCCAACTGTACAAGAAGCTTTGTATATTTAGCATTAAAGTCTTCTGTAAGCTCTTTGATTTCCTTTGCTGATGTCCTTCTTACGTCTCTGACTTCATTCTCAGCCTGAGCCCTTGCCAACTCCAGCTCAGCTTTTTCCCTCCTCCAATTTTCATTGTCTTTTTCATATTTCAGTGTTAAATTTCTAATTTCACACTTCATATCTGTCAATATACCAAGTAAATGAGGTGGAAATTGGGTAGGTTCAGCAATGTGTGGCTTTGGTTGACGTACAAAATTTTGGAGGACTCGGCAATCGATAAGGATCCAAATCTATAAGATGAACATCGCCTTGCAAGCTGGGTGACATAACGCCAGAAGAAATTGTAAAAGTTTGCAATGTTGACTGTGGAGTACATTCCATTGTAATAAGTCCACTGTCCACCATATTCTTCCATGTATCTTCATCAACACCAGTTTCTCTGACCAGATCCTCAATAGTCAGTATGCCTTTACTCTGTCTGCATCTGTTCAGTTTTTTAGCCTTAACTGGACCAATATTTCTCAACAATTGAAATTCTTCAACAGAACATTTCTGAATATTCAGTGCCAATGTGTTGAAATATAACAGAACCTATACCAATTAACTTAACACAAACTGAAAACTGAGTTAAGTACAGGTTATGAGTGAGTGCTTTCAAATTTAATTAAGTATCAAAATATTCACAAGAAAAAATAAATTTTCTTTTATAATATGAGATCTAGACCTACACTTAATCTAGAAAAAGAAGACTTCAAATATTTAGTTTATTGTAACTTTTCAAGTAAATTACAAATAGAGTAATCTCCCTTACATTAACTATCATGTTTGTTTACAAAACTTTTGGAGATTTAGTTCACGAAGTTATTCTAGCATTTGGATGTGTACAAATTACTAAAATAGAATTTAGTATTTCTATAATGGCTTATTTAAAAGCTATAAGGCTTCATATTAAACTACGAGATTACGAAAATCATTTGCTAGAACTTCGAACGAGTTTCCGGAAATGGTAACGGTAACGAGAGCGATGGCAACATGTAAACAATTCAAAAATAACTGTCAAAATGTAGTGAAAGTTCGAAGCATTTAAACAACATATAAATCACACATAGCTCAATTAATGCAAGTGATATGTTACAAATGTTACAAAAGTAAGGACTTTTGTAACGATTCCCTCAAAAATAAACTTTACCGTTCAAAATTCATTTTGAAGTGAAGTTGACCAAGTTGCACAGCGTGAATGAAAATTTCAAAATTACCGTTTTTACCAAGTGAAACCCTGCGTTTCCAATTTACATCGTCGCCAAATGTTATAGAATTGATCTATAATTGTGGAAACTCACCATAAAATACAAGTTGTCAGATCCCAAAACCAGACGTCTTGACAATTTGCCGTCCAACAGGTGAGTACATCAATTATCACGGACGGAAAAATCACATCAGGTCTATTCCAATTCCAGTGGAGTATTCCGAGTACCAGACAAAACGTCCAACTCAACAGGTTGTAACTAACTTTTCTGACATAATTATTGGTGTTCACCACAATTACTTTCAACACATTTTTGTTCAATATTTAGTTTGTAATCATGTGTTTGCTATTTATTTTCTTACTAATGTGTGTAAATGTTGCTAATTAGTCTACTGGACTAGAATTTATAAAATTGATAATTGAAATTCGTACAATAATTAACTGGTTGAGTGCAAGGAGCCACTATCAGGGCTCTACTAAAAAGTGCTGAAAGCCACTATAGTCGCTTTACATGGTTTGCATAGGTTTGTTGTTTTCTTAGCAGTAGAAAATAAATGTTTATAGAAGTTGTTTTGTTACAATTTATTGGAGAGTGCCAAGGGGCACTTTCCAATAAATTGTAACAAAACAATTGTTCATAAAGAAAATCTTGCTAAACTAAGGCTTCCCTTAATGGTTGCATAGCATCTTTGAAAAAAATATGTTTCAAATTACGTTTGAGTAAGACCCGAGTGCTGGTCCCCTATTGGGAAGGGTGTGAGACAAACCTTTTGAAAACAATAGGAATGATGTTTTCTCACTTATTTTGGATCACACATGGACTGACATTTCCTAACGTCAACACATGAAGAGACTGACATTACCTAAAGTCAACACATGAAGACTCCCAGAAAAATTAAATTGTAGTTGTTGACTTTGTACTTCAATACTTGCACTTTCACCACTCAATGCATTTTCATTTACTGACATATTCTTTTTATACTAAATCTGTTTCTGTTATTCAACTATCAAATTTCGCGAGATAACCTTCCCAATGTAATTTAAGTTCCTTGATGAGTTTCTTACCTACATGTCTTGAACGCCGTGTAAGAACCGAAACAATGATATATTTTTTTATCATCTTTTACACTTTGAATTTCTTGTGGATAAAAAGTTTTTTCCAAAGATATCCTGCTACCAGCAAGGGGAGCCATAGTAAAGCAAGATAATGTTCATGAATAATTTTGTTACAATTTATTGGAGATTGCCCAAAGGCGCTCTCCAATAAATTGTAATAAAATAATTCCACGTGAAGAATTTTTCCTTCTGCTGAGAAGCGAGCAAGCCATGGTGAATACACAGTATAATCATAGAGCCACTGAAGTGGCTTTCAGCACTTTTCAATAGAGCCATGATAGTGGCTTCTAGAACTCAACAGCAACATCATAAATGCCTATTATTTGTGTTATTCTGTCTTGTGGTCTCCGCTTATATCAATCTCACCAAGGGAATCAATATAGTATAGATGAAGTACATGTGGTACATTGACATTTGGTGATTACAAGTCGAGGTAAGAACTGAAGTAAGCATACTCCTGTATATAACCCCCATGGGAACCTCAGCAAGTGAAGCAGTGCTTGTTTACTGTGGTAAAATGGGATCCAGTACCCAATGCTTGGGGTGGAAGTCCTCTAAAATGGTCATCTTGGGTATAAACAATTGGCTAAACTTGACTTTATCTTCATGTTGCGGTAACGATTAGCCATTGTGACCTTAACCGCCAATAAAGAAATATAATTTTTTTTTTAGAAAATATATGTGAAGGTCAAATGCATGCTTCTTTATCTAGGGGGAGGGGGATGCAGACCCTCACCCCCAAACATTGGCCCAAATGCAACTTTTATACAATATAGAGCCCCAAAATGGCTCCAATGGCTCTACATGTGCCTCAGATCAGTTCTTAGAGTACTAAATTTTGCAAAATTTTCTCAACTGTGGGATTGGGGGGCTAATTCTAACTAGGACCCTCTGATCATTGCCCCTCCTCCCACTTCTTCAGGGAAGTGTGAGGAGGGGACATCACCAGAAGGTCCTAGTTAGGACTTGGGGAGGCCCCCCAAACCCTACACAATGGCCTTTCAAATATCTTTGCCTACCCACCCCCTCCCCCCACCCCCCCACCCCCCCCCCCCCCAAAAAAAAAAACTGGCTAGGGCACCCATGTGACTAACCCTGTGCACTATACATGGTTAATCACACTGTTTAGTTGTAAAAAAATTGTTATCCTCTGAGTAACTAACCCTTGCACTGTACAGCCTTAGTGTAAATTCATCTATATCAACTCTTTAACCAACATAATGGTCAAAACCTGCAAGTACGATTCTCAATTCAAGCATGACCCCGCATTGGAATGGATTGTGGATAGTTTCTTTTAGTGAATTTAAAAAATAACACATTCTAATTTCAATTAATAGCTTGTGTAACATCTGCTATCTTTTTGAGATAATTTAGAAAAATTGTTCAGATCAAGGGCCTCAAGTCATTTTTGTGTCCTTCAGATCAGTTTAACAGCGGGAAATTATTGTTTATAAAACAAGAGGCCCCAAAGAGCCTTAATCGCTCACCAGCCAAAGTGGTTCAAAGAAGTATTTGGGGTCACATTCAGTTAGACATGGTTCATCAACACTACAAAGGAATGGAATCACGAGAGACAAATTTTATGGAACTAGGGACATGGCTTGAACAAACTTGAATCTTACCCCCCTTAGGATGCTGCATACCAAATATCAAAAACATTCATCTGCTGGATCTAAAGAAGAAGATTTTTAAAGAAAATTCCTAATTTTGAACTAAGTTATCATTCGGGCTTCCACAGTGAGCCCAAATATGAACCCAGGGACTTGGCTTGAACAAACTTGAATCTCACCCCCTAAGGATGCTGCATGCCAAATATCAAAACATTTCGACTGCTAAATTTGAAGAAGAAGATTTTTAAAGAAAAATTCCTCATATTGTCTAAGTTATAATTCGGGCTCCCACAGGGAGCCCAAATATGGACTCAGGGACTTGGCTTTAACAAATTTGAATCTCACCCCCCTAAGGATGCTACACACCACATATCAAAACATTCCGACTGCTGGATCTGAAGAAGAAGATTTTTTAAGAAAATTCCTCATTTGGAACTAAGTTACAATTCAAGTTTCCACAGTGAGCCCAAATATGGACCTAGGGACATGGCTTGAACAAACTTGAATCTCACTCCCCTAAGGATGCTGCATACCAAATATTAAAACATTCTGACTGCTAGATCTGAAGAAGATTTTTAAAGAAAATTCCTCATTTTGAACTAAGTTATCATTCGGGCTCCCACAGTGAGCCCAAATAAGGACCTAGGGACATGGCTTGAACAAACTTGAATCCCCCCCCCCCCTAAGGATGCTGCATACCAAATATCAAAACATTCTGACTGCTGGATCTGAAGAAGATTTTTCAAGAAAATTCCTCATTTTGAACTAAGTTATAATTCGGGCTACCACAGTGAGCCCGAATATGAAGCCAGGGACTATGCTTGAACAAACTTGAATCTCACCACCCTAAGCATGTTGCATACCCAATATCAAAAGATTCTGCCTGCTGGATCTTGAGAAGAAGATTTTTAAAGAAATTTGGCTGAAATGCACTAAGTTCAAATTTGGGCTCCTATACTGAGCCCAAATATGAACACAGCGAGCCGATTTGAACAAACTTTAATCCAATATACCGCACAATGTTGCATACCAAATATCAAAAGATTCTGCTCGCTGGATCTGGAGAAGAAGATTTTTCAAGAAATTTGCCTGAAATGCACTAAGTTCAAATTCGAGCTTCTATAGTGAGCCCAAAAATGAATCCAGGGGGCCGATTTGAACAAACTTGAATCAGATCCACCCCACAATGTTGCATACCAAATATCAAAAGATTCGGCCTGCTGAATCTGGAGGAGAAGATTTTTTAAGAAATTTGCCTGAAATGCACTAAGTTCGAATTCAAGCTTCTCTAGTGAGCCCAAATATGAATCCAGGGGGCCGATTTGAACAAACTTGAATCAGATCCACCCCACAATGTTGCATACTAAATATCAAAAGATTCTGCCTGCTACATCTTGAGAAGAAGATTTTTTAAGAAATTTGCCTGAAATGCACTAAGTTAGAATTCAGGCTCCTATACTGAGCTCAAATATGAACCCAGGGGGCCGATTTGTACAAACTTGAATCAGATCCACCCCACAATGTTGCATACCAAATATCAAAAGATTCTGCCTGCTGGATCTGGAGAAGAAGATTTTTTAAGAAATTTGCCTGAAATGCACTAAGTTCAAATTTGGGCTTCTATACTGAGCCCAAATATAAACCCAGGGGGCCAATTTGTACACACTTGAATCAGATCCACCCCACAATGTTGCATACCAAATATCAAAAGATTCTGCCTGCTGGATCTGGAGGAGAAGATTCTTTAAGAAATTTGCCTGAAATGCACCAAGTTCAAATTCAGGCTTCTATAGTGAGCCCAAATATGAATCCATAGAGCCGATTTGAACAAACTTGCCTCCCTAGAGATGATGTATACCAAATAGGAAAGAATTCTGCCTGGTGGATCTGAAGAAGAAGATTCTTTTGAATTTTGGAAAGAAATTCATGGGTGCTATCAGATTTATGCCCCTTGTGGTGCCCCCTGTGGGTGCGGCAAGTTTATTTGTACAAGTTTGAATTGACATATGATGGGGAATATGCACACCAAATTTGGTTCAATTTGATCCAGTAGTTTGTGAGGAGTAGTCGATAATGTCAAGTTCACGACGGACGACGGACGACGACGGCGGACGGCAAGTGATAAGTTAAGCTCCCTTTGGTGAGCTAAAAATCTTTTCCTTACAAACTTCTGTAATATTTTACCCAACAATGTATTTGTTAGTGTGCATGACAAATTTGTGCAAACAAAGCCTCTGGGTTCATATCTGCGAGGGAGGTTAGGTGGTATATGGTTTTCACTTTTTTCATAAGATTTTCTAAATTAAAAAGGGGCATAACTCTGGTAATATTAATCAGGATGAACCTGGATTCGAACTTGACCTGTATTTTTATATGTTTAAGCCACATATCAAGTTTGGTTACAATCAAACTATTTCAAGGGAAGTTATCATCCGGAAACGAAATGTAAACGGACGGACGGACGGACAAAAAAAAATGCGTGACGACTATATCCCCCGAAATTTTTTTTCGGGGGGGATAAATAGGTTAAAGTTGCTTAGGATGCCAAAAAATTATGACTGCATATTTATACACAATGGACTTATTTTCTAACACTACATTTACTCCATTGAGCTGACTACAGAACTGTTAACTGTTGGCCGTCTGTACCCAGAAAATTTCGAATGGAATTAAAAATAAAATTAAAAAAAAAATGCTTCAATGATGAAAAGAAAAGTTTTGTGCAGGGCACAAGCATCCACACATGCAAGAAGGATTTTGCTACAAGTACTAATCTTCTTGCAGTAACTGAATATTAGGACATCTCATCCTGATAACATTTTCAGACTTGGGGAAATTATAAGCCTAGTAGACGTTGATAAAAGCAAACCACAGGAGGTGGTGCTCCGTGGGTGGGTGGCTGGCAGGGAGGGGGGGGGGGGGCATGGTCATGAAGAAGAGAAGAAGAGGATGGCAGGGGTGGGGGTGGGTCAAATTAACAATTTCTGAGAGAAAATCGCTTCAAAGTCAGAACTTGGGTGTTATAAAATCACTCACCATTTATAGAATAAGTTTAATTTTGGTGGATTTGAACAATAACGTTTTCCAATTGACATTCAATTTATTGACTGACACTGCAGCTTCCGAATTGATCTAGCCCCGAATGTGCCTTTTCAATTGGTCGATTATGAACATGGGTGGAGTTTGGTTCTTTTGATGGAAATGACGACACATGGAAAAATAGTCTGTCAATGGAAATCCATATGAAATGTGTTCTGTACTGATTTATAAATATGGAATTGGAGGAAAAGTAATAGGCATGTAATAAAAGTTACATCTTCACTGGTATAATAGGTCATAACAAATCTGTGGGGCACCTGTTACGAGGGGGGGGGGGATATGAACCGGTGTGTAAGGAGGAGAGCTTTGAGATGGACACCAGCTGGAAAGAGGAAACAAGGAAGATACTCTGAGAAGAACAGTCAAAGGAGAGATGTAGAAGAATGGGTATACATGGGGAACACTGGAGAAGTTGGCAAAAACAGAGCTGAATGGAAGGTCCTGGTTTATGCCTTATGTGTGACGTAACACAAAGAGGAAACAAGGAAGATAGAAAGAAGGTACTTGAAGAAGGACAGTCAGAGGTGAGATGAAGAAGAATGGATATACCTGGGGAACACTGATTGAAGTTAGCAATAAGCAGAGCTGAATGGAAGGTCCTGATTGATGCCTTTGTGTGATGTAACACAACGAGGAAACAAGGAAGACAGAAGGGTACTTGAAGAAGGACGTCGAAGGTTAGATGAAGATGAATGGATATACCTGGGGAACACTGATTAAAGTTGGCAAAAAGCAGAGCTGAATGGGAGGTCCTGGTTGATGCCTTATGTGTGACATAACACAAAGTGGATTAACTGGTAGAGTGCTGGAAGCCCATATTTGGGCTTTATTCTGAAGTGCAGGTACCACAGCTTGAAGGCTCATATTCAGTGCATGTGCTTTGTATTATCTTTGAAGTGATATTATTTAATCTGTAAGGGTTTGCCTTGTTACAATTTATGGGAGAGTGCCCACAGGCACTCTCCCATAAATTGTAACAAGGCAAAGACATGTGTACAAGATTTGATGGTCACAAATAATTTAGCACTCTACCAGTTAAGTAAGAGTGAATCAAATAAAATGAGAGCATAATTTATAAATTTGACTGAACTTGACTCTATACTTAGCTGAAAGTGTCCTTCGAATACAAGTACCAATAAACAAATAAAAATCAACAAATCTGTTTTTATATCAGTACTGTGGTCATATTTTTTTGGTGCTGTAATCACAAAAGAGGTCTGTTCTCAATCAGCTCACAATCTGGTTGCAATACATTTAACCCACAGCATATTTTTAGAATATTTTCATCAAATCTAGCCATGCCTACTTTGAAGCAGCTGTGACTGGATTTGATGAAAAATTCACGAAAGTTAAAAAATTTATAGTAATTTATATATTTTTTATACTTACCAATGACCCAGACATAGCTGGTGCTAACTCTTAAAAATCTAAGGCCAAACACAAATTTTGCCCCCCAATCCCCAAAATTTGCATCTAAAACCAAAAGAAATCATGTCCTGAAGGACCTCCATACTTTGCCCCTACTGCGCATGCGCAGTGTCAAGGACGTTCCGAAATTGGCGCCAATCACCATTCTTGCAAGCAGTGCCTGGTCAGCGCTATGTACTCAGCGGGGAGGTATGAGTTCCCAACTCTTGGGAGGACCATCCCCGTCTGGGTCATTGGTAAGTATAAAAAATATATAAATTACTATAAATTTTTTAACATTTTTATCCTGTACCAATGACCCAGACATAGCTGAATAGTAAAAAGGCTGGAGGGCCTAGGACATAGAAGAAAATCCAATAAGCTCAACTATATAATATAGAGTCAACCCCTCAAGGAGAAAAGGAGTATTAGGCTTTACATGTATCTTTCTTATTTTATGATAAATTAGAAAGATACAATACCCTTCATAATTGAGCATAATAACATTCATGTTCTCTATTAACATCCAGTATAACCCTTTATACTAATTATTTTTAAAGTAAGCCAATAAATAAAGTTAGTCCAGAGAATTGAGACTCTTTATATTCTTTAAAAGTGACCGAGGATTGTATATTAATGCCCGTTTGACACTTGACATATACAAATGCTTCACACCGAGCTACACTTTAAAAACATGACATGAATGAATTTTTAACATTAATATTACACTTTAAAACCATCCCGGAAACGACTCAGAAATACTGACTTCAGAGGAAGAATTCCCTTGCTTTTCACTATAAAGCAGGTGACCTAAGGGAACAACCTCCCCCCCCCCCTTCCCCTTGCCCTGGGTCAAATAGCCCAGAGCGAAGAGGGCAGCCGGACGGAGTCACTGCCGGAACAGAAAGCTTGCATAACTATAGTTGCAACTGTTTAGTGGACGACATTCTGAGCAACAGATAACGGACCTAAACAATGCAGGTCTCCAGAAATGGACTCAATATTTCTGAGATAAAAATTTGTGAATGTGGATGGCTGAGACCAATAAGCAGCCTTCATTAAATAATGTAATAGCAATACTATTTGCGTATGCCCAAGATGTAGAAAGAGCTCTTACTTCATGAGCCGAAATCTTAAGCACAGACTGCTGAGAAGAAGATAAATTTTCATAAGCAGTACGGATAGTTAATTGAATCCATCTAGCAATAGAATGGACTGAAATGTCCTTTCTATTAGGCATCAGAGACAGAAAGAAACATTTCCGTCCCTTTCTGATAATCTGAGATCTCTGTTTATAAATACGTAACGCTCTAACAGGACAGAGTAAAGGCCTACGCCCGTCTGAAGATGGAAGGGCCTTAATAACAATAGGTTCCGGATATTTATTAGGAGCCTGATTCTTAGCTAAAAATCCCACATTAGTAGTGAAGGTGATAGTGTTCCCGACACTACGATAGTGAGAATCATCCACCGACAGTGCATGAAGCTCACTGACTCTTCTAGCAGAAGAGAAAGCTAAGAGAAAAGCTGTCTTATAAGACAAAAATTTGAAATCTACTGTCCCAAGAGGTTCAAATGGCTTTTCCTTCAGTTTAAGAAGAACCCAAGCTAAATTCCACTTAGGAATTAACCTAAGGGTTCTGGGTCTATTTATCGAGAAGTTTCTAACGACCTTAGATAAAGAGACATTAGATCCAATTTGTAAACTATCATGATGTGCATAGGTATCAGATAACATAGACCTATAACCCTTAATAGTAACAGGCTGCAGTTTGATTTTGTCAAACAAGTATACTAGAAAGTTTGCAATGTCTGGAATGGAGGGATCAAAAATATCAACAGAATGATCCCTACACCAACGACGAAAGACCTTCCACTTAGCCGCATAGTTTAGTGAAGAGGAGGTCCTCCTACAGTTAGAAATCGCGTCCACTGCTCGTCCTGTAAAGTGCTTGCCATGCAAGAAGGACCGCACAACGGAAAAACGTGAAGGTTGAGACCTTGCAGGTTGTGATGAAGTTGACGCGGTTTCCCCTGCGAAAGAAGATCCTCCCGTGGAGGAAGCTTTCGCGGTAGGTCCCACAACAGACACCTGAGTAGATTTATCCACGGTCTCTGTGGAGACAGAGATGCTACCAACAGAATCTTGCATTGAGATTGTTTTATTTTTAGCAATACTTGCTGAATCAACGCCGCTGGAGGATACGCATATCCTATCATTCCGTCCCAAGGGATCGACAGAGCATCCACTGCAAATGCTCTTGGATCCGGACACGGAGACACGTACGTCTGCAACTGATTGTTGAGATGTGTCGCAAATAAGTCTATCATTGGCCGTTCCCATTGGTAGCAAATCTGATTGAATACTTGTTTGTTGAGAGTCCACTCCGACAGCAACAAGCGACCCTTTCGTGAAAGGGAGTCTGCTAGTACATTCAGACGACCCGGTATATGACGGACCGAAAGCAGAACCTGATGTTCTAGAGCAAACAGAAGGATTCTTTCCGTTAGATTGAATAACGGAACTGAATGAGTGCCTCCCTGGTTCCGTATATACGCCACTACTGTCGTATTGTCGGACAGGATTTGGACATGAGCTTTGTAAATAATGTCCATCCAATGACGTAACGCAAGCCAAATTGACATCATTTCCTTGATGTTTATGTGCTTGCCTAGGAATTGTGGATCCCAAAGACCCTGGCATCTTGAATCCGTTGGGATCAATGTTGCACCCCAACCTGTTTGACTGGCATCCGTCATAATGGTAAAACTCGGATCCGGCAACTGCAGCGGAACTCCCTGAGTTAACCACTGAATGTTTGCCCAAGTCTGAATCTCTCGTTTCACTTGATCTGACAAGAGAATGTCTATGTCGAGCGAATGAATTTTCACACTCCAATTCCGAGTCAAGAAAATTTGGAGAGGACGAGTGCGTAACCGCCCCATCGGAATGAGATCCGCAGTGGCTCCGCACAGACCTATCAGTCTCATGAACTCCCTCGCTGTGACTTTGTCTGCGTGAAGACAATAGCGAGCGTAACAACTGACTAATTTTGCTCTGGTTAACGGCAGACGAACAGGATTGTTGTGTGTCTCGAAGCTCATTCCCAGATGTGTGAATGACTTGGACGGCACCAGATCTGACTTCTCCTCGATTATTATAAAACCGAGACGTCGGAGCAATAGAAGCAGATTCTGCACATCGTTCTGAAGCGTTAACTCGTTGCCGTACCTCTGAAGAATGTTGTCCAGGTAGGCCGACGTTACTGCAGACGAATGAGCTAGGAAATACATCATTACCGAGTTCATTACCCGAGTGAAAGCCCAGGATGCCAGGTTCAATCCGAAGCACATCGCCCGGAATTGATACACCACTCCTAGGACTGCGAAGCGTAGATACTTTCTGAATGTCGGATGTACCATGACGTGAAAGCATGCATCTTTGAGATCTATGCTTGTTGCATAATCGTTCACCCGAATACTCGCTCTGACCGATCGAATCGTCTCCATATAAAACTTCGGAACGACGATCAGCTTGTTTATCCAGCTCAAATCTATGACTGGACGGAACGAGCCGTCTGGTTTCGGAACCAGAAACAGATGGCTGTAGAATCCCGGTGTTTCCTGGTTTTCTACGACCTCTACCGCATTCTTCATTAAAAGAGACTGCACCTCTGATAAAAGAGCGTCTCTTTTCTGCGGATTTGACGGAAGTTGAGTCCATTTTGGACTTCGAGTTAATGGAGGCTTTCGTTTGAAGGATATTTTCAGACCTTCCGAAATCACCCCTCTCACCCAAGGGTTGTCCGTAATCGACGCCCACTCTTGTGAAAAACTCGACAACCTTCCGCCAACCGGAACGCGATAGAGGTTGAAGCCATCACCTCCTGGACCTGTGAGGCCTGCGGGAGGAGAAACCACGTCCTCCACGACCCGCACCTCGTCCCGTTTACCTTGGGGTGTCCAACCGGTTGTCCCGGCCTGAAGGACGTCCCGCACGTGAGTCGCTGCCTTGACGGTCTCTTGAATAAGACCAAGAGGACGCACCGGAACCTCTATAGGAATCTCTCTTGGGCGCATTAGACCCAGAAGTGCCTGTCTTACTCTTATCTGCCGTGTCCGACTTCTTAGAAGCGGACTTAAACAGCAGAGAATCCGAAGCTTTCTTAGTAATTTTATCGTAAATTGCAGAAAGCTTGCCGTCGAAGAGAAGTTCTCCGGAGACCGAAGCGACTCTTGAGAGAGTTCTTCACCTTACTATCCATGAGTGTGGATGTAGCTAGGGCTGCGTCACGTCTAACCAACTCCAAGTTTGCCACTGAAAGGGTGGAGTTACACGTCGAATAAGCTACTGCCCTTGAAAGAAGTCTTAAAGAGGATTGAACATCCTGAAATTCTTTCCCTTGAAGACGCAGTGATAACGCCTTTGTAAGGTGGTCTGCGTAAGATAAAGCATCTAAACTGGCTCTGTTAGACGAAATAGTCGTATCCAACACCGCGGTTGGGATAGACGTAGACGACGGTAATGATAATTCTAAGTCTTCCGCCTCGTCGTCCATACGCAGAGGAACTCTCGGGATACCCTGTCCTGCCATATCGAATTTATTCCTTGCATTAATGAAAAGCAGGTTAAGAGCATTGGCCGACAAGAAACCCGCTTTCCCTGTTCTGGAAGCAAGCTTGAATATAGCGTCGTTCAATAATTCAAATGCCCTTGTGACATTATTGGACTGAGACGGAAACTCAGGAGCGATGTCCTTGAACCGCTCGAAGAAATCAGTGTCCAATGACGCTATAATTCTCTTGTCCGGTACCGCAACAGTCTGGCCCGACGGAACAACCTGAGGAAGAAAGTGCCGGATGAAGTCCACGGCAGCTTTATGTTGTTCCGAAAGGGATAACTCCAAGTCATCCGTATCCCTTTCACCATCTGGTCGGACCTCATGATGCTCCCGGTCGTCCGCACCCGATGCTTCGGCGGAGCGTACCGACCCAGCGCCGTCGGATAATTCCCGATCCAACACTGTTTCTGTCGGTTGCTGGGATGCTGCGATAAGTTGTGCTATTTGAGCAAGCACGTCCGACATCAAGGCCTGCGGAGGCGCAGTCTTTCGCTGCTTCGCCGAGGGCAGCTCCGCATCCAGTGACTCCCGCATACTCTTCCTATGCGAACGTCCGGAGTCAACCGGCCTCGTGTCCCTGGCTACCGGATGGCGTGACCTGGTCGCCGAAGAATCCCTGGTCGGCGAAGCTGGTAAAATATCGGCAGTCACGTAGCCAAGGTGCGGTCGTGTGCGCTGGTGAGAGGAAGAAGAAGCCTGAGCAGTCTCAGCGGACTGCCTATACAACGGAGCGTCCCTTGGGGTGTCCAAGGGACGCTCCGTTGCTAACGACACATTTTGTACCACAACATCTGGTCCCAGATGTTGTTGTATGAGAGAGGGGCCTCTCTTGCTCACAGTCCGGATGGACCTGGACGAGCTAGGAACCGGACTAGAAGGCTTCCTCCGATCTCTCCTACTATCCGTCGTCACTGGGTGTGCACCTTGAATGTTTAGAGTGCTCGCATCACCCAACATTTCCTCCTGGACCGCATTGGACGAACCCGGCTGCTGAACCATTCGGTGAATGGATGCTACACCGGGCAAGCTAGCGGACGACAGCGCCGTCGATCCTACTAGGGACCTCTTAGGCAACTGTCGTATCTCCATGAGCACTTTTGCCACTAGCTCTGCATTCAATTGTGACGACGGAAGTGCACTTGCGGAAGATAACATGGAAACATCACCCTGTTCTTGTTCCTCTGAAATAGAAACTGATAGAGTAGAGTGACCCTGTGGAGAAAGGGCCGGCATAGCCCTCTCTCCACTAACAACATATCGTGACACACGTTTCCAATGTTTGTCATCCCAATATTGACATATTGAACAGGAGTTAGTGCGAGTACACTGACTACAATTAATACAATGATCATGAAAGTCAGAGGAAGATTTCTTCCTTATACAATTTGAACAATAACCTTTCATTGTGAAAAGTCAACAACAAGTCCTAGTACTCGCACCAACCCCTAAACACAAAGATACATAATAACATGATCCATTAATAATGAAAAAACAATTGAAAATCAAAATAATTTTTGAAAAATATTTTTTCAGCGAAGCCCAAGTTTCTGAAAAGTAACGTTGAGCCCCAATGGATCCCAAGGTTAAGTGTGGTCAAAAATTTTAAAATTATATTAAATAATTAATGCAACACTTACGGATAATAATAATGTATCTTATAGTGAGATAAACTACTCCAAAGGCAAACAGCCCCCCTCAAAAGAGACTGTTGCCAATGTTAACAAATAGTGTAAAGACACCAGAAAACATGACTCCAGGCACTGACAAAACTGGCCCGAAATCAGTCATCAAAATTACACACTATCTGATGCAAAACAGAGACTCCCAGGGGAGAATCTGCAGAACATCAGATGGGTAGATGCAGAACACAACGTTTAAACACCCATGGGTGAAAACGTAAACATGGAGAAAATAACAGAATTCATTCTGTAACCAAGCTAATTCTCCCAAGAGAATTTAGAAATGATCTTTCTCAAAAATATGCCAAAAGCATGGGAGAATAGCAAGGGGGGACTTAGAAGACCAGGAGAGAGGAAACACTGAATAAGCAGTGCAACTTTATAACAAGAATGACAACAACAGGCCCATGCCTCGAAAATAGGCAACTTAACATAATTTCATTAAAAAATTTTAAGTTACAGCCCTGATTATTTTCTGTCACTCCTTTTTCCTCTCCTCCTTCTATATCCTCCTTAGAACCACCATTTCTCCAATAATTATGTGTCTGGCATCCTTTAAACTGAGATTTACAAGCACAAAGATCAGTGAGATGTTGACTGATGAAGGGCCAAACAAAGAATGGTGATTGGCGCCAATTTCGGAACGTCCTTGACACTGCGCATGCGCAGTAGGGGCAAAGTATGGAGGTCCTTCAGGACATGATTTCTTTTGGTTTTAGATGCAAATTTTGGGGATTGGGGGGCAAAATTTGTGTTTGGCCCTAGATTTTTAAGAGTTAGCACCAGCTATGTCTGGGTCATTGGTACAGTATAAAAATATTTGATTTTAGAAATCGCTGCTCAAAAAGTTGACATGATTTGCAGGGGAAAATTTGGTGAAATGTGCTCAAATTCTACTTATTTTTTTAATGGCAATCAACTTCCTGTCCTGGGCAGGAACATCCGCCAACAGCATGCAAAGAGTTAACCCTTAAGTGACCCCCCATACAGCCATGAACTGCCACTTTTATATTGATCTGAGAAAGTTGTTCCAAGTGTGTTCTTTCTTGAGAACTCTACCAGGAGGATGCATTTATCTTGACAGTGTTTTTACACCACTGTTGGCAGCTTGTGTAGGCAGCCAACAATAATGTAGAAATACTGTTAACCCTTTACCCAACCTGAACTGCAGACAACACTCGCAAAAAAATTTCTTGAATGACTAAACATTTTAATTTTTTCTCTCATTGAGCTTGTTTCAATGAGGGGTATTAAGCTACATTTTTGGGACAAAAAATTAAATGATAATAAAATTCAATGGCATTTTTTGTGAATACTGCTGGCTGTATATAGCCGTTATGTTAGGTACAGAGTTACATCATATGCAGTGATGTAAATGTATATACAGTAGTTATTAATGTAAAATTAATCAGAGGACTGAAGGATTACACATGTGGGTCAAGATTTCATACATAAAGTATTGCGAAAACAAGACAAATCAAGAAAAACAAACAAAAATAGCAACTGCTGTTCAACATACTCACATTCCATTTTCAATAGGTGAGAATCTACAAAGTTATGGAGAGGAAAGCATATCAAGAATTTTAGCTGGATCACAACCCACCCAGGATCCAGGTGAAATTCTAAGTCTACTTTTGTAAACCCAGAAAATAATACCGTACTGACTCGGGAAATTAGCCCATAATCGAAAATAAGTCCACCTATCAACTTTTCAGATTTCAGTTCCAGAGTCCCCTCCTTGCAAATAAACCCAGTCCCTGCCTTTGTAATGACAACATTGATGACAGCCATGCCACTACTTGTAAGTTGTTACAACAAAGAAGAACCCCTTACCCAATGCACATGATATCTAAATTACTTACTTCAATTATTTTTCAAATGTTTTAAAAAAAAGAAACAAAATGTATCATATGACTCCTCAATGGAATGAGCTCAACAAGCTCATTCCAGTGAGGGGTCACATAATATGGTTTTGTTGAAATTGTTATAATTTTTTTTTTCAACAGTTCCCATTTGTAATTTATGCAGGTGTAGGGGGCTGATTCGTCAGCTAAAGAATTAATACATCTTTGTTATGGAATTGACAGTCACCTAACTTTTGTGTTAACCTTTCATCCAAATTCTCCTGCAGTCTTGACCTCTAAAAAAATAAGTACACCCATATACTTTTGCCCTTCTTTGCTTCACACACCCCTGGGCTTATTCTCTGGTCAGTATGGTAATGGCAGTTTTTTGTGAATAGTGCAGGCAGTATATAACCATTACATTAGGAAAGGGGTTAACCAAGGCTTCTGGCCCAACAGTTGTTCTTAGTCATGTGAAGCCCCCGCAGGAAGCCTGCTTTCTGGCAAACAGAAATTGACCCAAAGAACTGCTTAGGTTCCGAAACTGGTTTAACCCTTGGGGCCTTGAGAGTTTTTTTTTTACATATTTTTGCTACACTTTGACAGTCTGCATTCCGTGACTTTGCTGCTGTTTTTTTGCCAAGTCTTGGCTGCATATACAGCAACTATCAAGGTGCTTAGAATGTAACTTGTGAGTTAATGCAAAGACTGCATGTAGGGCACCTTTTCTGTTGCAAAAAACTGTGATCAGAGTCGGAACTAGGCCCTAAAGGGTAAACCATCATCCAAACCACTTATTGAGGTAGGCAGCAATAGAAAAATAACAAATGCAGAAGTTATTAGGCTTTTTCTTTTCATTATCCAAACCACCAGTGTTATAGAACTATCGGTGGAGAGTGACCTTGACTTTAGTCTTCAAGATGTTAACAGAGGGTTTATACAATCTGAACTGAATTGCATTGCAAGCAACTGTGATCTCCCAGTACAATCCATAATCCATATTTCTCTGTCAACATAAATCCTCATCAAGAACGACCACTGTGATTATGTGTTTGTTTCTTCTCTTCTTGTTTAGAAATCCAACATTCTATATCAGTCTGGAAATTTAGAAGTGATTTCCCACATTTCCTGAAAAATGAGAAAGAGAGTGGACTAAACAAACCAATTCAGAAATGATGTTCATTTTGTAACGTTATTGGCATTGCCATAGATGCTAGATTATGTCTGGAATTAAGAATTTCTACATAGGTAACAGTTTTGGGCCTAAAAAAATAAAAAATCTGTTTCTCAGGCCCTCCCGCATGGTCATTTTGGCTGCCGCATGCTCTCTTTTTATAACCAATGTAATCTTTAAAAAAATAAAATAAAATAGTTTATGTCTGATATTTTACCCAAGATAAAAAAAACTGATAAATTTGTCCCTCGAGTGCAAGAAGGCTTTGCAATGCCTTAGCATTGCAAAGCCTTCTTGCTCTCAAGGGATGAAATACACTACCACCCATGCTATTCCATAGATTATGAGGCCTAAAACATAAACCAAGAACATGAACTTTTGATGGCAAAGAAATAATTACAGAAATAAAAAATAAAATAAAAAAACGCTCGCCCGCATGCAATTTTACAAATAATGGCCTGAGAAACAGAAGATCTACTTTGTGTGGCCTTGTCACTTTTTTTTTTTTAACAAAATCAAATAACTTTCACAGAATATCATTGCAGTTGAAAGTGAGGCATATGCAAAGAATAAGGAAACTTTATCAGCTGTATTTATAAAGCAAAACAAATATGAGCTGCCAGGGCGGTACCAGTTAGCTATAAATCTTCAAGTATCTGAGGTCACAAAATTTGTAGAAAAAATGTTCAGACCTCAACCAATTGCCTAATGAATTGGCCGCATCTGTCTGCGCAGTTTATAAATTGTCAAATTATACCGTTGAAACAATTATTAGCTTAACTTGACAAAGTCAAGATAAGCTATTGCCATTACGCATGTGGAAGTCTGCGAGTCTGGAAGTCCATTCACATTTTCTTTAGCACTGGCTACACCCCGTAGTTCTTGTCCAATGATCACTAAATTTCATATGTAGGTTTGAGATCATGTCTATATGTGAATGTCCCATTTTGGTCATGATCGGTCAGCCGTGATGACTGCACAGGTTTGAAACCCCAAAACCTTTAGCACAGTCTACAAGTCATATTTATGAAGGGATTTAATTGTAAGTTGGTAGGATGACTCCATATAATGTCTAGATGAGAATGTCACATTTTGGTCACGATTGGTCAACAGTGATGGCTGTGCGGGTTCGAAACCCAAAAACTTTAGTACTGTCTACAGGTTGCATTTATGAAGGGATTTCATTGTAAATTGGCAGGATGACTCTGTATAATGTCCAGATGAGAATGTCTGATTTTGGTCACGATTAGTCAACTGTGAATGCCGTGCGGGTTCGAAACCCAAAAATCTTTAGCATAGTCCAGAGGTTGCATTTATGAAGGGACTTCATTGTAAATTGATAGGATGACTCGATATAATGTCCAGATGAGAATGTCCTATTTTGGTCAAGATCAGTCAACCATGATGGCTACACAGGCATGTGACCTATATTTGTTTAGCGCAGTCAACAGTTCATATTTATGAAGCGATTTCATTGTAACTTGGTAGGATGACTCGGTATGATGTCTAGATGAGACTGTCCTATTTTGGTCATCCATGACTGCCAGAGAGGTGCATGACCTAGATTTCCTTTAGTAAAGTCTGCGAGTCATATTTATCAACGGCTTTCATTGTAACTTGGTAGGATGCCTCATTTTGGAATGATTTTACTGTAACTTTGGTTGATATACATTAACTGTGAGGGTCGCATCAACCCAGGCCTCAATTCTTTAGTACAGTCTACACCTCTTAACATATTCTCACTTATCAAAATTCAAATTAATCAAAGTTAGCAAACTGAGAAGTAAGAAAGTTACTTGGCACTACTTTGTGGTTCTCTTTCAGTACTCTACTTCCTCCACCTGACTTGTTCCCAGCATAATATGAAACTGGTTGCTGAAAGTGTAATTAAAACCCTACTAAAAAAAGTCTTTAATTGGGACTCACCATTTCCTTCAATCTTTTGTATTGGAAAAATTGTGGAAAATCAACTGGAAGTTGACTGAATTGATAAGTTACTCCATTATCCTCATTCAGAAGCAGCAAATCACTCAAGCACTCTTGAAAATGTTGGTATGCAGGGCTTGAGACATCTAAATCTTTTGTTGTAAATACAATTCTACAACATAAAAAGATAATGATTTGTAAACTTGCCAAATAAACAGAGTCTTTCAGTATTTATTTATTGGTGCTTAATGTCACATACTTCTGCACATTGGCTAATCATGACCAGAACATGAGGATAAAGGCAAGTCCAGTCAATCGTTTATACCCATGTTGCCCATTTTAGAGAACTTCCACCCCAGGCATTGAGGACCACGTACTATTTTACCAGTAAAACAGAGCTTGTTTTCAATAAACATGCACTGCTTCACTTCCCGGGGTTCCCACAGGGAGAGTGTTTCAGTGTTATGAATTGTTGCACTCAATGGATGATTTTATAATGAAGATAGAGGCTTGGTGTATCAACTATCATAAACTTTGCTATCAAATAATGTAATGTCACAAAAGTGATCACCTTCTCGACAAGATTGTGATCTGGTCGCGACAAATTTATATCAGTGTGTTGAGATTTCATAGGAATTTATTTATTTATTTATTTATTTATTGGTGTTTAAGGTCACATAATTCTGCACAATAGCAAATTGTGACCAACAACATGGATATAAAGTCAAGTCCAGCCAATCGTTTATAACCACGTTGCCCATTTAAGAGGCCTTCCACCCCAGGCATTGTTAACTGATTCCTATTTTACCAGTAAAACTGGGTTTTTTTACCACAATAAACAAGCACTTCTTCACTTCCAGGGGTTACCACAGGGAAACATAAGGTAAATACATCAATAAATTTCTTGATTTGGAAAAGAGGGCATTTGCACATACATGCAGAATCAGTAAAACATGACAAGACTAAACTGAGAATCAGACTATAGAGTATTCAATCCAGAGAGAACATAAAGTTTCTATCTATGCTTGTTGGGAGCGTGGAGGCTCAGTGGTTAGGGCATTGAACTTCAAACTTCAAACCGAGAGGTTCCAATTTCGATCCCTGCCATGAGTAACTGTGATGTGTCCTTGGGCAAGGCACTTAATCCTGATTGCCCACGTGGGGGCATGATGGTGCCATGTATTAAGGTGTATGGCACACCGATGGCGCACATATCTTTTACCAATGCTAACTCTGCGTGTGTGTGGAGTTAGTACGTTGGGGAGTCTGACAGTTGCTCGGCGGTTCTCTCCAGTACTCTGGCTTCCTCCACCTGTAAAACTGTCCAACATGAGGTGACCCTGGCTGTCAAAAGTGTTGTTAAACTCCAATAAATAATTCATTAAATCTATGCTTGTCGACAGCTACAGATGTGCACAGAATACACAATTAAATGCAGCTGAAGGCAGGTTCCTTGGGGGAGACACATAAGTAAAATACTGTGAAAATCAAGAAAAAATAAAGGATACAAACAAAAATAGAATATGAGATTCAATGTTCTTGCTTTTGTGTTTCGGCGTTGATTTTCTGCAGCAGGAAGGAAAGCAGACAGAAAACTTTACCAGATCGCAACACAGTCACGACCTGGTCAAAATTGTCTTGTCCATTTTTGTAATCCTGTGCTGTACTGTTGGAAAGGGCTCTTGGATTGGTATTTCAAAGAAGGAAACATTTGAGCTGCACTTTAATTTTTAAATTTGGTGTCCAAAAGAAGGTCACCATACCAATTCTTTGTGAATCAATTATTTACTTGTGTGATGTGATACTGATGCATGTTAAGTCATAGCACTTTGATAGCACAATAAATTTTTCTCTGACACCTGTCTATTTCCTAGTTAAGACTAAGAATTTTACCAATTATATCTTCTTTGACAGAGCTCAGTCAGCTCTGTCAAAGAAGATTTGGTTGGTTAATTCTTATTACCTAAAAACATTGCTGCTTAAAACTTGTGTATTTTGACACAGGAGTTTAGAAGTTAAATACAGTACAAGCAACAATACAGTTAAGAAAATTTCTGGATGGACCATCCCAGTCAAGTTGTGCATTGCATTGCATTTCCTTCAATCAACCATCTATATACCTAAAAGTTTTGAGGTTGTCAATAAACAATAGCATGAGTTGGGTTATTATCAGGGGCACCAGAAGCATGGAGGCAGAGGGGGCAGCTGCCTTCTCTGCCCACTGACCATGGGGCAAGAGGGGGCAGGAAATACCCTTCCCAAGTTTGTCACCCAATTTTTTTCAATGATTTATTCTTGGAGTAAAACTAAAATACACTCCAAATTCATTCTGGGAGCTATCAAAATTCAAATATTTTACCGGGGGATGCTCCTGATCCTCACCTTTAGGAGGGGGACACCCCATCCCAAGCTCTCCTCCATTTTGGACCTTCTGCCTCGACATATACATGCCTTCAGCATGTCATTCCTGGGCTGCTAGTACTAGTAAATGCCCTTTTCCCAGGCCTGCCCTCCTGCCCTGAAGTGCTTCTGGAACCCCTGGTTATTATGAGATATAACTTGCCTTTTTTCCAGTGATATATACAGTCTTTTGGCAGGTCTCACTGACATCAGTCTGTGTACAGTCCTGCAGAATGCATCGGTTATGTCATCATCATATATTACTGTAAATATATTTGTAAACTAAAAAGCTATAAAGTACCATCTCTTCCAGTGTGACATTAATATCCATTGGACTCCTAAGTGTCTATTTCTGACTTTGCACATTCGCCGATGCTCGGTGGTTCTCTCTGGGTACTCTGGCTTCCTCCCCCCATAAAACTGTCTGACATGAGGTGACCCTGGATGTCAAAGGTGTCATTAAACCCCAATAAATAATAAATAAATAATCCTCTGCACACTGATTTTGAAATACCAAAATTTCAAGCAGCCAATTTTTTCCATAATACAACATGGAATTCAATCTTATTTGACAGAGCTCGTTGAGCTTTATCAAACAAGATTGAACTGGTTAAATTCCTAGCTGTAGGATGGGGAAAATTGGCAGTATAATTTTTTTAGCTGAACTTGACAAACTCAAGCTGAGCTATTGCCATCACTTCTTCTCCATCGGCACACGTACGTATGTACAGCCGGGCACCCTTTCACAATTTCCTTTCGCACACTGCACAAGTCGCATTTATGATCAGATTGCTTTGAAACTTAGTATGCTTTTTTGGGGTGACCTCTAGATGGGAGCTATCGATTTTCTTCCATTTCTGTCAAAAAATGTTGCCGCTAGCAATGGCCTTTGAGCTTAAGTTTAGTCAGGCATCAATATGTTCCTTTGGCACACCCTACAGGGCACATTTATGATTGGATTTCTTGGAAACCTGGTGTGCTTATTTGGGGTGACCTCTAGATGGGAGCTATCGATTTTCTTCCATTTCTGGCAAGAAATGTTGCCGTGGCCAACAACCTTTGAACTTAAGTTTAGTCAGGCATCAATATGTTCCTTTGGCACACCCTACAGGACACATTTATGATCAGATTGGTTTGAAATTTGGTATGCTTGTTTGGGGTTTCCTCTAGATGGGAGCTATCGATTATCTTCCATTCCCGTCAAAAAATGTTGCCACTGGCAACAACCTTTGATCAACTTAGTGCACTTATGCATCAATATTTCACTTTGGCACACCCTTTAGGGCACATTTATAATCGGATCAATTTGAAACTTGGTATGCTTGTTTGGGGTGACCTCTAGATGGGAGCTATTCATTTTCTTCCATTTCCATCAAAAATTGTTGCCACTGGCAACAACTTTTAAACTTAGTTTAGTCAGGCATCAATTTATTCATTTGGCATGCCCTACAGGGCACATTTATGATCAGATCGATTTGAAACTTGGTATGCTTATTTGGGATTTCCTCTAGATGGGAGCTATCGATTATCTTCCATTTCCATCAAAAAATGTTGCCACTGGCAACAACCTTCAATGAACTTAGTGCAGTTATGCATCAATATTTCCCTTTGGCACACCCTGCAGGGCACATTTATGATTGGATTGCTTTGAAATGTATGCTTATTCAGGGTGACCTCTAGATGGGAACTGTCAATTTTCTTCCATTTCCGTCAAAAATAGTTGCGATTGGCAACGGCCGTTGAACTTTGTATATTCAGGCATCAGTATATTCCTCTGGCATGCCCTAGAGGGCACATTTATGATAGAATTGCTTGAAACTTGGTATGCATGTTCTGGGTGGCTTCTAGATGTTAGCTGTTGATTTCTTTTCACTTCCATAAAAAAATTATTGTTCTTAGCACTGGACTTAGTGCATTTTTGTAGTAACTTATCCCTTTTGCACTCTCTAAAGGGTGTATTTGTGAATTTCTATAAAAAGGATAAGACCATTGTCACCAGCCAGGACCGTGAAATTTGTGCATTAACATCTTCTTTTGGCATGCCTCAGAGGGCGCATTCATTATCGGTTTGTTTTGAAACTTCATATGCTTATTCGGGGTGACAGAGATAGGAGCTATCGATTTTCTTTTCATTTCTATCAAAAACTGTGGCTGTTAGCAACAATCTCTGAATCTATTGCATTTGTGCATTTACATTCTTTTTTTGACATGACCTACAGGGCACATTTATCGTAGGATTGTTTTTGGACTCGGCGTGCTCATTAGGCGAAACCTCTACATGTAGATTCATTTCTATGAAAAAAATTGCCGTTTACAACGACCTTCGAACTTATGCATTTGTGTATCAACATTCTTCCTTTAGCCAGCCTTACAGTTTACATTTAAAATGTATGGATTGCTCTTACACTGGCACACAATTTCATTGATCTTCAAATTTACCATGTCAAGTTTGTCAAGTTGAGCTACAGTGTCATTGACACTTTCATTTATATTTCAGCATCTGCGTGTACAGGGCTAATGACAAACTTTGAGCCTTCATAACAGGTGCCCCAATTTACAGTGATGGAGATAAGTCTACCAGATTAGATAAGACTAAGAAATAAAGGACTCATATTGTAACCCACTGACAGGTTATGCTCTATAGCATGGTCGTAACCCATAGGAAAAGGGTGTTGTGATGCTTCTCTGTTTTTATTATGCTAGTCATGCTGTTTTAAGTCTCAACAAGATATCCGCCTAAATGAATACCAATAACTAAATTGCGATATCACTAAAATGAGATCGCATGTTAGTTGTAGTTATTTATGTTGGCTCAAATTCTTTAAAATGAAAACAGCATGGCACTGTATTCATATGTGGATGCAATACTCAACCTTTGAGTTGAGATAGTTCTGAAAGATTGTTCAGTCTTTCTGGTAAAACACGTGAGATTAGTAATTTTATAAAGTTATGTTGTATTACTTTGTCATAACCTGTCGTTCGTTCATGTATTTTACAAATGATGCAACCCACTCATAACATAAACTATTATTAACAGGTTATTTCCAGGCCTGCATATCGGCAATCATTCATAGTGCCAAAAGAAGTGGCACTGTAGCAGGAAGCAGTATGTTTAATCCTGCCACCCTCACCAGATGTGTGGGGGAACAAGTGACATTCTACTTCATCCATTACAACACCAATTAATCCCCTACCGGATGGTCAAATATACTGCACTCATGACCCCCAAATACTGCACAAACTTGTATTTTGTAGGACAGCACATAATAACACGTAAATATGGATGATACCAAACCATGTGCTGTTGTTTCCGAATGAGTCATTAAACTGACAATGACCGATAAACAGTACAAAATTATTTTTTTGTGAGTTTGTCTTATTGACCATCTATCACATGGTTGAACACATTTATGCATCAATTCCAAAGTCAGATAGTACTGAACTAATCCTGTACTGAGCACACTCACTATAATTTTCTCTTGAAAAGGTCAAGTACAGGGAGACTTCAATTAATTTAAATGTGCTCTTCCTCAAGCTTCCATGGCTACTCTGTGGTGTCTGCTCTCCCCTATATATAAATTTTGATATCTTGTGCATTGTGTAAAGGGTTAAAGGTCATTATTAGTAAACATTACACAAAAATATGTCTAGGATTTTAAGATTTACAATAAGGGATGACAAAACATACCATCTGCTGCTAATAAAAATTCTACATTTGTTAACATTTCTGCATCTCCTTCAGTGAAATCATATTTGCCAGTGCATCCTAGAAATAAATGAGGAAAAACTCACATAAAAGCAAGACTTTATTTACAGCCTATTTTTTTGAGCGCACTTGTGTTACAATAATAATACAGCAAAGATGTACAATACAGGAGGCAGGAGCAATTTATCAAAATTTGAAGAAGAAACTGAAGCTAGATTCAGACTGAGCCTTAAGATTTTCAGGGGATTCTGTTTTGCAGGTACATACTGGAGGATACATATTACAGACAATATTACCAAGACACTTTTCCTGGTACAGTGGAACCCTTTTAATTGAATAGCCACTTTGCCAATGAAAATTATTCAATTAACAGGTGTATTCAATTAACAAGGATTGTGTCACTTTCCTGTATTGTAGAGATAAACTTAGCATTTATTCTATTATATCTTGTTTGACAGAGCTCCATGAGCTCTGTCAAACAAGATATACTAGATTAAATGCCTGTATTGGATAGATGTACTGAGGCCAAATAGGTCTATAAACAAAGAAAAACTAGGGAGAGTCGGGGTAATTTCTCGACAGGTTACAAGATTTTTATTCAATTAACAGGAGTTTACTGTATAACCTATATTCAATTAAATGGGAAAATTTGTACTGTAGGTATGGTAAATGGTTTTGTGTTGGGAAATTATATTCAATTAACAGGGTTATTCTGTTAAGAGATATCCAATTGAGTGGGCTCCACTGTACTAGAATTTTTCTTACAATCAAATGATTTTTCCACTTGTACAAGCTAAAACATCTCGATTCAGAAAGAGAATGTATTTAACTGCACTCATCAAAATCTGATTACACATTTTGATAACAATAATTACATGACAAATACACACAGTTAAATAAATTAGACTAGATCAATTTTTGCCATGATGTTATTTTTATGTAGGCCTACCATGCATTAAAGCTGAAAAATAAAAACAAAGAAACACAGAGCTGAAATACTACTATAAACTTTGGTGGTTCTACTACAGGTGGAAGACTTAATGGGGATTTCACCATGCACTGCTCAAGAACATAATACCATGATGTCATCATGATCTTCATTCATAATGAAAGTGTCAATGACACTGTAGCTTAACTTGACTATGTGTAGTGTTTGATGAAAAGGATAATGTTCAATGTTTATGAAAGGATTATGAAATAAGACAAGAATTGTGATAATTGAGAATATGTTAATTTCTGTTCCCTACATGCTATGTTTTCAATAAGAATAATCTGAGGTGTACACTGTACTAAAGAATTGAGGGCTGGGTTAATGTGACCCTCACAGTTAATGTATGTCAACCAAAGTTACCAAGTTACAATAAAATCATTCTAAAACGAGTCATCCTACCAAGTTACAATGACCTCCCTTCATAAATACAACTCATAGACTTTGCCCAAGGAATCTAGGTCACATGACAGTCCAGCGGTCACAGCTGACCCATCATGAGTACCTGTGTCCATATCCAAACCAACAGGGAGTATTTCGATTCAGTTGTCAAAAGTTAGCTCAAGGATCTATATTTTTCTTCCAGGTGTTCTGTAGATATATATATATTGTTTTAGGGCTGTATAGATGTGATTTTTAATAAAAGATAGTTATATTAGTGTTTTGTTTAGTTTCTTTGTCGGATATCAGTGGCATGTTTCCTATCTTCGCGCGGGTCATTTTCGGTGTTTTGTTTGTTTTGTTTACGAGTTCGACCGCTTTTTAACATTCAAGCTTCTCATTCTAATTTTGGCTATGGATGGTAAGCGTTTCGTGACGCGAGAAGCTCAGACCAGCAGGGCAGAGACTGTTAGTATAGGTGTCCAGGTGGGGGGAATGTTTGAGGCCAGCACAGGGGGTGCTACTGCTAGTGAGTTACCAACGGACGGCCAGCGGTCGGATGTGTGTAGGCACTGCCATATGGTGTATGTGGATGGGTGTGAGCTGGGGGAGTTGGGGATGTGTGCCATCTGCGTAGAGCTAATGCAGCTGTTAGAGGCATATGTAAAGTTGGAGGAAGAGGTGCAGGTGGTGAGGGGGAAACTGGGGAGGGCAGGAAAGTTGGTGTTACCCCAGTTAGGGTGGCATTCGATGGGGGTGGAAGGTGGTGGGTAGTAGGAAACGGACTTTTGACGTGGATAGTGGGTCGTTTGGGAATAGGAAGGTGCGTCGGGTTGAGGGTAGAGGAGAAGTAGGGGCTAGAGTGTCAAATTCCCAGGCTAGTAGTGTGAGTCGGGGGGCGAAAAGGCGTATTCTTATAGAATCGGATAGTGAGGGAGGTAGCGATGACCATGTGGAGTCTGTCAGGGCAGGAGTCAGAGGGAAGGTTAGGAAGGTGGTAAACGAGGACAAGGTGGCTTGTAGTGGGAGTGGGCAGAAGGTGGGATGCAGTGTCCAAAATAGATTCAGTGTGTTAGGTAATTTTGAGAATTCTGAGGAGCAGGTTGGGTCCGAAGAGGTTGAGGTGACGGTAGGCATGGGTTTAGTGTGGCAAAGTGCAAGATTGCGAGCTGGCCCAGTGGGGACAGAGGTGGTAACAGGGGTAGTAGGGGTAGTAGGACGGGAAAGAGGACAGGAAAGGACAGGAAGAGGCAGTTGGTGGTTGCAGGGAGTAGTATAGTGCGGGGGTTGGATAGGGTGGTGTGTGGGCCCGACAGTGTCAACAGGACCAATTTGTGCTTTCCGGGGGCTAGGGTGGAGGACCTAAGGGACAGAGTGGATGGATTAGTAAAGGGGTGAGGCCCAGACCCAGTAGTTGTTGTACACGTGGGGACCAACAACATCAGGGAGAGAAAATCAGTTCAGCTTATTGAGACTTACAAGGACTTAATAACTCAACTGAATGCCAAGAATGCACAGGTAGTGGTTTCGGGGCTTATCCCAGTACTAGGTGGTGGGGGCGAGCGTAATTCGCAGATCATTGGGACCAACGAGGAACTGGGGGAGTATTGTAAGGAACTTGGGATACCCTTTGTAGACAATTGGGGATCGTTTTGGGGCAGAAATGACCTATATGGAAGGGATGGTCCTCATCTTAGCCCAAGGGGTACAGAGGTTTTAGGAAGAAATATGTTGCAGGTGGTGGAGCCTTTTTTTGGTATAGGGAGGGGAGGGGGGTCTTTGAAGGGGGAATAATCACAGAAATTGTGTCACGAACCATAGGTGTAAAAAATGGGACAAGGGGGATAAGGAAAAGGGACCAAAAATCCAAATCAATAGGAATAGCTTCCCAAGAAAAGAACAGGTACACAAAGTGGGATATACAAACATACAGGGACTAGATAATAAAGGGACCAGTAGGCGGAAGCCAATGAAAATTGACACCCTGAAAGTGGGTTATAGCAACATCCAGGGTCTCCACCAGAAAGTAAGTGAAATTGCTACATTGATTGAGGCAGAGGAGTTTGACGTCATGGGCTTAAGCGAAACGTGGGTAAGACACGAGGAGCGGGTAGACCAAGTAAGGGGGTACGTATGGATAGGTGTAGGGCGAACGGAAGGCCAGAAAAAAGGGGGAGGGGTAGGCATGTACATTAAAGAGGATTTAAAACCATCGCTGATCACAGACCTGGAAAACTTCAGCACCCCAGCTGAGGTATCGAAAGAAATTGGATGGGTAAGGATCAGTCTGAAAAACAAAAGTATTGCCCTTGGGGTTGTGTATTGTGCGGTGGAGGGAAACAAACCTGAATGGAATGATTCGATATACTCAACACTGAGGTCCAATATCACCGAATTACAAAACAAGGGGCTCGGTATAATTCTGATGGGTGACTTTAATGGCCACATAGGTAATGATGATGAAGGCATAGAGGGTGGGGACAATAAAGTCAACAGGAATGGAAGGAAGCTGTTGAACTTCACAAACGAGCTCGGTCTGAAGATTCTGAACGGGGACGCGAGGTGTAAGGGGAAATGGACCTGGGAGAGGAACAACAGAAAATCAATAATCGACCTCACAGATATTAATTTATGGAGGGAGGTGATAGGGGTATTAGTGGATGATGAGGGTAAAATGGAGGTGGATAGTGATCACAACTTGATTACAGTGACGATCAGGGCCAAAACTCTAGTAAAAAGCAAAGGAAGCTCTAAGGAGATTTGGGAACTCAAAAAAGATGCTGACTGGGCGAAGTTCAATGAAAAGCTGAAACCAAAGCTTGCAACCGTACCCAAGAGGGGCAGTGTCCAGAAGATGGCCGACGTCACAGTTGCGAGCCTGGTGGAGGCAGGAAAGGAAAGTGTAGGAAAGGTCAGGGTACCAACACGGGAACTTGGGTACAGAGTGAACGAAGAACTGAAAAGGGCCATAAAGGGAAGAAAAGCTAAATGTGCTGCATACAGGAGAAGTAGAAAACTTAAGGGGGCGGAAAGCAATGAGGCCACAGTTGCTAAGGAAGAATACCACCAAGCACGAAATAAAGTAAATAAGATTAAAGACGATAATCGGAGAGTACGAAATAGCAGTCTTATTAGGACGATAAGAACGACAGGGGGGTCGAGTTCGAACGTATTTTGGAAATGGGTGAATAAACGTAACAAAGGAAGTAACCCACAGAGTATTAAAGTAGATGGCAGAGTTACAGACAAGCAAGATCAAGTCGCATCAGAACTAATCAAGCACTGGGAAAGGGTAAACGATAAGCGATGGGGCATGGGGAGCCCACAAGAGTGTCCAAATCAGGTCGAGGAAAACCTATTGAGCTTCTTGTGCAGCGAAATTAAAACGGAGGAGGTGCGAAAGGTGATATCAAAATTAAGGGATGGAAAAGTGGGAGGAGTGGATGAAATTCCTAACGAGTTTATCAAAAAAGGGGGAGAGGAACTCGTGAAAAGCCTAACTGCCCTATTCAATCTAGCCATAGAAAATCAAGAGGTCCCAAAGGAGTGGAGAGAAAGTAAAGTGACATTTATTCACAAAAAGGGGGAAAAAGACATTTTGGATAACTATCGAGGGATCTCTGTCAGTAGCAACATTGGAAAGGTTTTCTGTAAAGTCCTGTATGGGAGACTAGAGGAGGTGATTGAGGAGAAGGGTTTTTTAGGAGAAATCCAGAATGGCTTCAGGAAGGGAAGGAGAGTTACTGACCATCTTTTCACACTATCCCAAATGATAGAATCCGCGAAAGCAAAAAAGAAAAAGATGTTTATGGCCTTTTTGGATATCAAAAAGGCATACGATAGAGTATGGAGAGAAGGTATGTGGCGCAAGCTGGAGGCTATGGGCTTAGGAGGCGAGTTTGTTGGAATTATGAAAGCATTATATAAAGATGTACAGAGTGAACTTAGCCTGGGGAACATTACAACAAAACGTGTGCCTATGGAGATAGACCTAAAACAGGGGTGTATGCTTTCGCCGATCCTGTTTGCATTGTACATCAAAAGTTTAGGAGATGAACTCCTGCGTAGTGAGGAGGGGGTAGCAGTTGGGGACTTGAAGATCCCAGGGCTATTTTTTGCAGACGATATGGTTCTAGTGTCAGAAAGCGAAGAGGGGCTAACGAAAATGCTGAAAATTGTTGGGAAATATGGGAGCAAATGGAGACTCGAACTTAATGAAAGCAAGAGCAAAATTATACCTGTGGGCCGCAAAGTGGACCCCACTCAAAGGTGGAGAGTGGGTGAGTTCAGCATTCCGGAAGGGAGCAGCAAACTTCTCAGTGTGGGAGAGACAGGTGATTACGAGTATTTGGGGGTAAATATAAACATTACAGGAAGAGGCATCTACCGGAACCACACAAATAAATTGATTCTGAAGGGGAAGCGAATCCTTAACCAAATGAAACTTATAGGGAGAAACAGTTTCAATAAGGTTTTCGTGGGGAAAACCATTTGGGGAATGGTGGGGCTGCCAAGTATAACATACGGTACGGAAGTGGTACCCCTAAACCAGACGGCCGTAAAGAGCTTGGAAATCCTGCAGAACGATGCAGGCCGATGGATAACGGGGTCGAGTAATGCCGCAGCGCTAGAAGCAATCAGGGGTGAGCTTGGGTGGATGAGGATCAAGGACAGGATAGACCTGTTGAAGCTAGGTTATCTTAATTATTTGGTAAATCTCCCCGACAGCCGATGGTGTAAAGCAATGTTCCTGAGAATTTTCAACTCAAATATCAAAACGGGGTGGATGGTCCAAGTGAGGGAGCTAGTAGAGAACTACTCATTGGAGATCTCGGACCTGGACGTTGGGGCAAACCAGGGTAAAAAAATCGTCAGAGAAAGGGTCATGGAGGATTGTAACCGTAATTGGCGAGAGGGGGTCAAATCAAAGAGGTCTTTGGGTGGCCTGCGTGATAAAGAGAAGCCAAGTTTTGAAGAGTACCTTGATGGCACCTTTGGGGGGTCACTGTTGTTCAAGCTGAGGTCGCGATCCCTGGAGCTGAGGGGAAAAATTGGGAAAGACGGTGAAAGGGAGTGCCAGATGTGTAACTTGGACATGGTGGAGACCCTGGAACACTTTCTTCTAGAATGCCCAAAGTATCAGCCTAAAAGAATGAGATTCACTGGGAGTATAATGGGGAAGTTGGATGGGAGAATGAAGGACATGTGGTTAGGGGGAAACTCAAAGGAGAGGGTTAATATGCTAATCGGAGAGATTGGGAAGAATGGGACAAGGGATATTATCAAGCAGTGCGTCTCTGAGTGTTGGGAGGAGATGAGAAGCATGGGAATAGGGAGGCAGTTGGGAGTACAGGGGCAACCATGGCCTTCTCATCCGAGAACCGCGACAAATCAGCGGCTGGCCAAAGTGTTATTATTATTATTATGACCAAAATAGTAAAGTGTCATCTAGATATTGTACCAAGTTATCCCACCAAGTTACAATGAAATCCCTTCATAAAAACACACTGCAGACAATGCTAAAGGAATCTAGGTCACGTGAACAGTCAGCGGTAATGGCTGACCGATCGTGACCAAAATACAACAGTTTCATCTAGACATCATACCGAGTTATCCTTCCAAGTTACAATGAAATCGCTTCATAAATATGAACTGTAGACCAAATCAAATCTGGGTCACATGCCAGTGCGGCCATCAAGCTTCACTGATCACAGCCAAAATAAGATGTTCTCATCTAGACATTATACCGAGTCATCCTACCAATTTACAATAAAATCCCTTCATAAATGCAAGTTGTAGACTGTGCTAAAGGAATGCAGGTAACATGCCCCTGCAGCCATCGCAGAAGACTGAACCCAACCAAAATAGGACGCTCTCATCTAGACATTTTATGGAGTCATCCTACCAATTTATAATGAATTCTCTTCATAACTCTGACCTGTAGACTGTGCTAAAGGTTTTTGGGTTTCAGGCCCATACAGCCATCATGGTTGACCGATCACGACCAAAAGGGGATGTTCTCATCTAGACATTATACAGAGTCATCCCATCAAGTTACAATAACATCCATTCATAAATACGACCTGGAGACTGTGCTAAAGTTTTTCGGGTCTTGGGCCATCATGGTTGACCGATCATGACCAAAAGGGGACGTTCTCATCTGGACATGACCTCAAATCTGCAAATTAAATTTTGTGATGATCGTACAAGAACTAGAAGGTTTAGCCTGTGCTAACGAAAATGTGAAAATACTCACAGACTTCCACACGCATGATGGCAATAGCTTATCTTGACTTAGTCAAGTTAAGCTAAATGAAAGTGTCAATGACACTGTAGCTCAACTTGACAAACTTGAACTTGGTAAGTTATAAATGAAATGGCAAAATTGAAGATCATTGGTACCAATGTTATTTGATGAAATTTCAACATAACAGTATTGTGTGTGCACAACGGCAGAGTAATCAATGCATTTTTAAATGTAAACTGTAAGACTGGCTAAACGAAGAATGTTGATACACAAATGCAGTGTGTTCAGAGGTTATTGTAAATGACAACTTTTTCCACAGAAATGAATGCTAATCAACAGCTCTTGTCTAGAGTTCTTGACTAATGAGCACACCAAGTTCAAAAACAATCCTATGATAAATGTGGCCTGTAGGCCATGTCAAAGAATGTTGATGCACAAATGCAATAAATTCAAAGATTGTTGCTAACAGCAACAGTTTTTGATGGAAATGAAAAGAAAATCAATAGCTCCTATCTTTGTCACCCTGCATAAGCATACAAAGTTTCAAAACAACCTGATAATGAATGTGCCCTCTGAGGCATGCCAAAGGAAGATGTTAATGTACAAATGCACTAAGTAGAAGGTCATTGCTTTGTGGCAATGTTTTTTTGTT
Source organism: Pictodentalium vernedei (assembly GCA_031216915.1). Classification (NCBI taxonomy): domain Eukaryota; kingdom Metazoa; phylum Mollusca; class Scaphopoda; order Dentaliida; family Dentaliidae; genus Pictodentalium; species Pictodentalium vernedei. The sequence continues at coordinate 370,677,735 of CM062297.1, forward strand.
TTTTTTTTGGTTTTTTTTTGGGGGGGGGGGGGGGGGTATGGAAATTCATAAATATACTCTTCAGAGAGTGCAAAAGGGATAAGTTGATGCACAAATGCAGTAAGTTCAAAGGCTGGTGATAACGACAATAACTTTTTATGGAAATTAAAAAATAGCTCACATCTAGAGATCACCCCAAACACACACACCAAGTTTCAAAGTGATCCGATCATAAATGCGTGTTAAAGGGAAATATTGAGGTCTGACTAAACTAAGTTCAAAGGTCAGCGGCAACATTTTTTGACAGAAATGGAAGAAAATTGACAGCTCCCATATAGATGTCACCCCACACAAGCACACCAAGTTTGCAAGTGATCTAATCTTAAATGTGCCCTGCAGGGTGTGTCAAATGGAAATATTGATGCTTAACTGCACTAAGTTTTTACTAAGTTCATTGAAGGTCATTGCCAGTGGCAACATTTTTTGACAGAAATCGAAGAAAATCAATAGCTCCCATCGAGAGGTAACCCCAAACAAGCATACAAAGTTTCAAACCAATCTGATCATAAATGTGCCCTGTAGGGCATGCCAAAGGAATATATTGATGCCTGACTAAACTCAGTTCAAAGATCGTTGCCAGTGGCAACATTTTTTGATGGACAGAATTGGAAGAAAATTGATAGCTCCAATCTGAGGTCACCCCAAACAAGCATGCCAGGTTTCAAAGCAATCCGAACATAAATGTGCCCTGTAGGGTGTGCCAAAGGGAAGTACTGAGGTCTGACTAAACTAAGTTCTAAGAATGTTGGCTGTGGCAACATTTTTCGACAGAAATGGAAGAAAATCGATAGCTCCAAACTGGAGGTCTCCCCAAACAAGCATACCAGGTTTCAAAGCAATCCGATCATAAATGTACCCTGTAGGGTGTGCCAAAGAGAAATATTGAGGTCTGACTAAACTAAGTTCTAAGAACGTTGACCGCGGCAACATTTTTTGACGGAAATGGAAAAAAATCGATAGCTCCCATCTAGAGGTCATCCCAAACAAGCATACCAGGTTTCAAAGCAATCCAATCATAAATGTGCCCTGTAGGGTGTGCCAAAGGGAAATATTGAGGTCTGACTAAACTAAGTTCTAAGAACGTTGACCGCGGCAACATTTTTTGCCAGAAATTGAAGAAAACCGATAGCTCCCATCTAGAGGTCACCCTAAACAAGCATGCCAGGTTTCAAAGCAATCCGATCATAAATGTGCCCTGTTGGGTGTGCCAAAGGCAAATATTGAGGTCTGACTAAACTAAGTTCTAAGAACGTTGGCCGTGGCAACATTTTTTGACAGAAATGGAAGAAAATCGTTAGCTCCCATCTAGAGGTCACCCCAAACAAGCATGCCAGGTTTCAAAGCAATCCGATCATAAATGTGCCCTGTAGGGTGTGCCAAAGGGAAATATTGAGGTCTTCTGACTAAACTAAGTTCTAAGAACGTTGGCCGCGGCAACATTTTTTGATGGAAATGGAAAAAAATTGATAGCTCCCATCTAGAGGTCACCCCAAACAAGCATACCAGGTTTCAAAGCAACCCAATCATAAATGTGCCCTGTAGGTGTAGGGTGTGCCAAAGGGAAATATTGTGGTCTGACTAAACTAAGTTCTACGAACGTTGGTCGCGGCAACACTTTTTGACGGAAATTGAAGAAAATCGATAGCTCCCATCTGGAGGTCACCCCAAACAAGCATACCAAGTTTCAAAGCTATCTGATCATTAATGCGACCTGTGAGGTGTGCCAAAGGAAATTGTGGACGTACGTACTAACATATGTATGTACATATGTATGTACAACTGTACGTACTCCGACGGACGAGAAGTGATGGCAATAGCTCAGCTTGACTTTGTCAAGTTGAGCTAAAAATCAATTCACAGATGCTGAATGGTTGTCAAAATACATGCAAACAAATCAAATGAAAGTGTCAATGACACTGTAGCTCAACTTGTCAAGACAAAGACATGTACATGTATAGTATGTGACACAGCAATGACAAACATCTAGGTAATGACCTGATAAGAAAGGTACATATAAAGTATTGTAACGGTCTGTACATAAATACTGACCGTTGCCTGTAATAAATGTATAGGTAAAGTATTGTAAAGGTGGGTGAGAGTCAGATGCTAAACTAGAAAAAAATCTTAGAGTCCCAGAGTGGGTCTGACTGAACCCCAAAATATTTGTTCTCATAGCACAGTGATAACAAAGGCACCCCAAAAAACACTCGTTCCTGTCCCAAGGTGAAAACAAAAGTACCCAAGAAGTTTTGTGAAGATCAGTTCATAAATACAAGCTGTATAGAACTTGTGACAAAAAACTGATTGGACCTAATTTCGGTACAAAATGGCCACTGGCAGCCATCTTGAATTTTGGACCGCACCCAGAAACACTCATTCTCATCCCACGGTGATAACAAAGGTACCCAAGATGTTTCGTAAAGATTGGTTCATAAATATGGCCTCTAGTCTGAGCTGTATAGAAGTTGTGTACAAAAAACTGATTAGACCTAATTTCGGTACAAAATGGCCACTGGCAGCCATCTTGAATTTTAGACCGCACCCAGAAACACTCGTTCTCGTCCCAAGGTGATCACAAAGGTACTCAAGACATTTCGTGAAGATCAGTTCATAAATACAGACTCTAGTCTTATGGCCTTACGATGTTTAACCCTTAACCTAACATGAAAGGCAGATGACATTGGTAAAGAAAATTCTTGAATAACTAATTTTCTTTCATTTTTTGCATCAAAAACAAAGCTTATGACCTCTCAGTGGAACATGTCCAATCCAGTGAGGGGTAATAAGCTTTGTTTTTGAGACAAAAAATGAAACAAATAACTAAAATTGAATGGTGATTTCTGTGATAGCGCTGGCTGGTTTTAACTGTTATTAGGGCTGCAACGATATGCTTTCCTGATGATATGATACGTATCACAATTCAATATGCATGACATGCAACTACAACTATCAAATACTTTGAACTGCATGTATTCATTTCCAGGGGCTTCCTTTTATTACAATTTTTGAGTGCATTTTTAAACAATATGCGACTTCTCAAAGTAATAACCATTGGCATTGATTTATTTCAGGTTTTGATTTTATAATACGTTTTCTGGTGTTTTTTTCCTTTCAGAAAATATATTAAAACAATTCAATCCCTTATATTATGTTTGACAGAGCTTGTGAGCTCTATCAAACAAGATATAATGAATTAATCAAATATTTAGCAAATTAGAGGGAATTCACCAACTTTTGCTTAACTGAATAATCCTGTGTTGATGGCATATTTATCACTGTCAATGTTGTTATGCAAAAAAAAGGGTTTCTCTGCACCAGCTTCCAAAATCTATGAAATTGTTTTGCCTCATATTCTTTATATTTATTGTATCAGGATACATAGTGAACAACGATATGTATTGAATCATGCACAATGTATCGCAGTTCAAGTGTATCATTATTAATCGCTGCACCCCTAACTTTTATGTTGGGTAAAGGGTTAAAATTGGTTCTACCCTTCAAGATTTTTTGGGTAGGTGGCTCTTGCACCCTGAAAGATTTTAAAATCTCTGAGTAGAGCTTATTTTTTCTGTAGGCTTCTGAAGGAAGCTGACCAGTGACATAAAGAACCTCTTCTGGTGGTGGTGAGAAGAGACCAAACTGTATCATTAATTTCTGTCAGCAAATTTATGGTCTCAACCCCATGTTAAGAATGGGTGTTTCCACACATAATTTGGAAAACATTTTTCAAAATGTATCTCTAACAGGCAGTTTCCTTGAGGGATGGGGAGAGAGTGAGAGGCCTGGGGTAGTAACCCCAGGCCCAGAACTTTGGGGGGCCTGGGACCAGTCCAGGATTCTTGGGTCAGGCCTGCCCTCCCAAAAAAAATTCTGACACCTGTGCCACGTCTAGGGCCCCTGATCCCCAAGTGAGAACCAGCCCATCATATTGAAATAGTAGTTGCCATTCATGTAAAGAATGAATGGGAGTGGCCCTTTGATATGCTCAATCTGTTAATAGACTGTTATCTATATACATAAGCACCAGACTCGGTGTTAAGCGGGTTTCCTAAGCATTCCTACAATAGGAGCCAAACAATAATGTTATTTTTCAACCCAAAAGCCACCAGAGGTCTCCATTTAATAACTGATTTTCTTTGGGAGGAGAACCCAAACCACATATCATCACTCATGCCTTCGCCACTAGTGGCCATAACCCAACACTTTCGAAAGGGGGCCTCGTCACAAAATTAACCCAGGAGCTCAAATTTCTTGTCCCGGCCCTAGTCTCCTTGGCTATATCTTACAACTGGCAATTATACACCTGGAACTTAAGCATCCCCTGTTTTTTCGTAGTGATGGTAATAGAAACTGTCAATACTTTCATGCTATCTTTCAGATGGCCAAAAGTGATTGTTTGCAGAAAGAATGGTCTATTGACAAATGAAAGACAACACAATGATGAAAATATGCAGTATTTTAATGGCGCTAATTACACATATCTGTCACTAATGTTTTTGATGGAAAAATGTTCTCTCGACAAGTATGGTGCTGGAATGGTCCATACTGAAACAATGCCGGTAATTACTGACAAAAAATGTAACTTGTGATCTCCTGAACACAACAGTAGTGACTGACATCAGTAGCGAGTGTATCCACCACGTGCCCAGATAACAGCCTGAACCCTCCTCCTAATGCTACCAGTGAGCCTTCTGATATAGTCCAGAGGCAACTGCTGCCACTCCTCATGCAATGCAGCTTCCAAATCAGCCAAATTCTGTACAGGCAGATCCCTTGCTTGCACACAACGTTCAAGAAAGTCACAGATGTGTTCTAAGGGTTCAAATCGGGGCTCATTGCAGGCCAAGGTAGTGTTGTAAAAGCGTTGTTCTGAAGGAATGCTCTCAGAGCATGGGACAATGTGGCCTTGCATTGTCGTCCATGAATACAGGACGAGTAGCCAACGGGTGGTTGTCAAAATGAGGCATGACAACCGGATTGAAAATGTCCCAGATGTTCTGATGACCACTGAGATCCCACGTACAGTTACTATATCAAGTTTACAATCATGAGAGAGGCATCCCCAGATCATTACTGATCCTCCACTATAAGGAATAGTAGGTCTGATGTTTATTGCACTGGGCATGTAAGCAGTATTTCTAGATTCAGATTCTTTATTCACGGTATACATATATGTAAAGTGGTTAACAAAAATAAACATATTATACAAGTATAATAAATAGCATACTGTGGGAAGTGGCATAGCCAGATTGGCTGTCAACATGCCACCCCCTGAAGGAAAGAGAAATCGCGAACAGACTGGGACCAAATGGATAAACTTGGAGTGATTCATCTGATCTATGACAGGTATGTCAGGGTTTTTTTTTTTCGTTTCTTGGGCCAAACATATAATCCAGTATAAAAAGCCAGCGGGAGGGTGGTGTTTGCTTACTACCTACATTACTCTGGGTAACGTTCCAGAACTACAACCAGTCTCATCGTGTTGTTAGTATCACTCTGACTTGAGAAGGACATAATCTTTATGATTGGGTGAGGGGTCTATATCGGCAGGCCCACCATGGGGTGCCGAATGCCATGAACCAGCTCACTCCAGTTAGGTGCGGGCTAATTCACTGCATGTGACTCCCCATGATTAGCCAACCGACTTGACCCAGCACTTGCCCAAATACATGTTCCAGACTGCAAATTTTTTTCTCAAGAGTATTGTTTGCAGCTTCTTAAATGTGTGTAGCTCTATGCGAGGTTATTGGGACCACTAGAGAAAAACGCAGAAGATTGCAGTGGACGAGGATGCCAGATTAAGACATATCACACGACTAGTATGTTTTTAATGCGGGTCTGTTTAAATTCCTAATGGTCTACTATCCTTGATTATTTTAAAATTTACTAACTGCAATCTGGGCAGTACGGATTATCGCATTGGACATAAATCGAATATGACGAAATGAATGTAGAAGTTATTTTTTCTTAACCCTTTACCCAACGTAATGGCCAAAACCGGCCAGCGCACTTCACAAAATCGGCAATTAATTTTCATTATTTTTTTCATTTTTTGTCTCAAAACATAGGTTATGACCCCTCTTTGGAACAAACTCATTTAGCTCGTTCCAGTGAGGGGTCATAACCTATGTTTTTGAGACAAAAAATGTAAAAAATTAGTAATTCAAGAATTTTGTCTGCAAGTGTCATCTGCTTTTCATGTTAGGTAAAGGGTTAAATGTAGCCCTATTACTATTTTGAACAGTGTCGTCTAAAGCACTCCATAGTTTCAGGATGGAATATAGAGGAAGTTTATCTAGGGATCGTGAATGTGTCTTTTCTATGTATAGCTGTCCAGACTGCCAGGTTGTCCTACCAAATGAAATGTCAGTAACCTAAAATATATAGTTAAAAAAAGCTGGTAATCTGCCATTTTGCCAGTGATGCACGAACAGTAGTGCATGTAATTGAAACAAATCATCTACTTTAAGTATTTCATTTTTTTAAATAAGGGGTGTGTATGGGAATTGGACTTTTTGTTATTTATTATTCGTAATGAACGCTGTTGCATGACAGCTAGTTTATCAATTGCTCTTGAATTGCCCCATGCTAAAATCCTGTATACCAAATGGCCATGAACCAGGGCGTAGTACAATGTTTTCAGGACTCAGTGTGGGAGAGAATATTTTTTACTTTATTGAGACTATAATTTGCGTGCGCTATTTTCGAGCATAGTCGAGATATACGAGCTTTGTAGGTTAAGTGTTCATCGATGCATATTCCCAGAAATTTTAATAATTTTTCTCTCTCAGTTCCCCCAATTTTGCTTATGTTTTGGTTATTTATTTTTACCTCTTGTCAGAAAGTTAAAAAATTTATAGTAATTTATATATTTTTTATACTTACCAATGACCCAGACTTAGCTGGTGCTAACTCTAACAAAACCAGGGCCAAACACAAATTTTGCCCCCCAATCCCCAAAATTTGCATCCAAAACAAAAAGAAATCATGTCCTAAAGGACCTCCATACTACGCCTCTACTGCGCATGCGCAGTGACGCAGTCGTCCCGAAATTGGCGCCAATTATCATTCTTACTGGCAGTGCCTGGTCAGCGCTATGTACTCAGCGGGGAGGCAAGAGTTCCCAACTCCAGGGAGGGCCATCCCCGTCTGGGTCATTGGTAAGTATAAAAAATATATAAATTACTATAAATTTTTTAACATTTTTATACTGTACCAATGACCCAGACTTAGCTGAATAGTAAACAGGCTGGAGGGTCTAGGACATAGAGGAAAATCCAATAAGCTCAACTATATAGTAAAGAGGTAACCCCTTAAGGAGAAAAGGAGTATTAGGCTTTACATGTATCTTTCTTATTTAATATTAAATTAGAAAGATACACTACCCTTAATAATTGAGCACAATAACATTCATGTTCTCTATTAACATCCAGTATAACCCTTATACTAATTATTTTTAAAGCAAGCCAATAAATAAAGTAGTCCAGAGAATTGAGACTCTTTATAGTCATTTAAAAGTGTCCGAGTATTGTATATTAAAGCCCGTTTGACACTTGACATATACAAATGCTTCACACCGAGCTACACTTTAAAAATAAGACATGAATGAATTTTAACATTAATATTACACTTTAAAACCATCCCGGAAGCGACTCAGAAATACTGACTTGGAGGAGGCATAACCTTGCTTTTCACTATAAAGCAGGGGACCTAAGGGAACACCCGCCCCCCCCCCCCCCCCTTCCCCTTGCCCTGGGTCAAATAGCCCAGAGCGAAGAGGGCAGCCGGACGGAGTCACTGCCGGAACAGAAAGCCTGCATAACTATAGTTGCAACTGTTTAGTGGACGACATTCTGAGCAACAGATAACGGACCTAAACAATGCAGGTCTCCAGAAATGGACTCAATATTTCTGAGATAAAAATTCGTAAATGTGGATGGCCGAGACCAATAAGCAGCCTTCATTAAATCTGTAATAGCAACACTATTAGCATAAGCCCAGGAAGTAGAAAGAGCTCTTACTTCATGAGCAGAAATCTTAAGCACAGACTGCTGAGAAGAAGATAAATCTTCATAAGCAGTACGGATAGTTAACTGAATCCATCTAGCAATAGAATGGACTGAAATGTCCTTTCTATTAGGTATCAAAGACAGAAAGAAACGTTTCCGTCCCTTTCTGATAAACTGAGATCTCTGTTTATAGATACGTAGTGCTCTAACAGGACAGAGTAAAGGCCTACGCCCGTCTGAAGACGGAAGAGCCTTAATAACAATAGGTTCCGGATATTTATTAGGAGCCTGATTCTTAGCTAAAAAACCCACATTAGTAGTGAAGGTGATAGTGTTCCCAACACTACGATAATGAGAATCATCCACCGATAGTGCATGAAGCTCACTGACTCTTCTGGCAGAAGAGAAAGCTAAGAGAAAAGCTGTCTTATAAGATAAGAATTTGAAATCTACTGTCCCGAGAGGTTCAAATGGCTTTTCCTTCAATTTAAGGAGAACCCAAGCTAAATTCCACTTAGGAATTAATCTACGAGTTCTGGGTCTATTTATCGAAAAGTTTCTAACCAACTTCGATAAAGAGACATTAGATCCAATTTGTAAACTATCATGATGTGCATAGGTATCAGATAACATAGATCTATAACCCTTTATAGTAACAGGCTGCAGTTTGATTTCGTCAAACAAGTATACTAGAAAGTTTGCAATGTCTGGTATAGAGGGATCAAATATATCTACAGAATGATCCCTACACCAACAACGAAAAACCTTCCACTTAGCCGCATAGTTTAGCGAAGAGGAGGTCCTCCTACAGTTAGAAATCGCGTCCACTGCTCGTCCTGTAAAGTGCTTGCCATGCAAGAAGGACCGCACAACGGAAAAACGTGAAGGTTGAGACCTTGCAGGTTGTGATGGAGTTGGCGCGATTTCCCCTGCGAAAGAAGATCCTCTCGTGGAGGAAGCTTCCGCGGTAGGTCCCACAACAGACACCTGAGTAGATTTATCCACGGTCTCTGTGGCGACAGAGATGCTACCAACAGAATCTTGCATTGAGATTGTTTTATCTTTAGCAATACTTGTTGAATTAACGGCGCTGGAGGATACGCATATCCTATCATTCCGTCCCAAGGGATCGACAGAGCGTCTACTGCAAATGCTCTTGGATCCGGACACGGAGACACATACGTCTGCAACTGATTGTTGAGATGTGTCGCACATAAGTCTATCATTGGCCGTTCCCATTGGTAGCAAATCTGATTGAATACTTGTTTGTTGAGAGTCCACTCCGACGGCAACAAACGACCCTTTCGTGAAAGGGAGTCTGCTAGCACATTCAGACGACCCGGTATGTGACGGACCGAAAGAAGAACGTGATGTTCTAACGCAAACAGAAGGATTCTTTCCGTTAGATTGAACAACAGAACTGAATGAGTGCCTCCCTGATTCCGTATATACGCCACTACTGTCGTATTGTCGGACAGGATTTGGACATGAGCATTGTGAATAATGTCCATCCAGTGACGTAACGCAAGCCAAATTGACATCATTTCCTTGATGTTTATGTGCTTGCACAGGAATTGCGGATCCCAAAGACCCTGGCATCTCGAATCCGTTGGGATTAATGATGCACCCCAACCTGTTTGACTGGCATCCGTCATAACGGTAAAACTCGGATCCGGCAACTGCAGCGGAACTCCTTGAGTTAACCACTGAATGTTTGCCCAAGTCTGAATCTCTTGTTTCACTTGATCTGACAAGAGAACGTCTACATCGAGCGAATGAATTTTCACACTCCAATTCTGAGTCAGGAAAATTTGAAGAGGACGTGTGCGTAACCGCCCCATCGGAATGAGATCCGCGGCGGCTCCGCACAGACCTATCAGTCTCATAAATTCTCTCGCCGTGACTTTGTCTGCGTGCAGACAATAGCGAGCGTAACAACTGACTAATTTCGCTCTGGTTAACGGCAGACGAACGAGATTGTTGTGCGTCTCGAAGCTCATTCCCAGATGAGTGAATGACTTGGACGGCACCAGATCCGACTTCTCCTCGTTTACTATAAAACCGAGACGTCGGAGCAATAGAAGAAGACTTTGAACATCGTTCTGAAGCATTAACTCGTTGCCGTACCTCTGAAGAATGTCGTCCAGGTAGGCCGACATTACCGCAGACGAATGAGCTCGGAAGTAGATCATTACCGAGTTCATTACCCGAGTGAAAGCCCAGGGTGCTAGATTCAATCCGAAGCACATCACCCGGAATTGATACACCACTCCAAGGACTGCGAAGCGTAGATACTTTCGGAATGTCGGATGTACCATGACGTGAAAGTACGCATCTTTGAGATCTATGCTCGTTGCATAATCGTTCACCCGAATACTCGCTCTGACCGATCGAATCGTCTCCATATAAAACTTCGGAGCGACGATCAGCTTGTTTATCCAGCTCAAATCTATGACTGGACGGAACGAGCCATCTGGTTTCGGAACCAGAAACAGATGGCTGTAGAATCCCAGAGATTCCTGGTTTTCTACGACCTCTACCGCGTTCTTCATTAAAAGAGACTGCACCTCTGATAACAGAGCGTCTCTTTTCTGTGGATTTGACGGAAGATGAGTCCACTTTGGACTTCGAGTTAATGGAGGCTTTCGTTTGAAGGATATCTTCAGACCTTCCGAAGTCACTCCTCTCACCCAAGGGTCGTCCGTAATCGACGCCCACTCTTGTGAAAAACTCGACAACCTTCGACCAACCGCAACGCGATAGAGGTTTAAGCCATCACCTCCTGGACCTGCGAGGCCTGCGGTAGGAGAAACCACGTCTTCCACGACCCGCACCTCGCCTCGTCGACCTCGGGGCGTCCGACCGATTGTCCCGGCCTGAAGGACGTCCCGAACGAGAGTCGCTATCCTGACGGTCTCTCGAATAAGACCAAGAGGACGCACCGGAACCTCTATAGGAACCTCTCTTGGGCGCATTAGACCCAGAAGTGCCTGTCTTATTCGTGTCTGCTGTATCCGACTTCTTAGGAGCCGATCTGAACAACAGAGAATCATTAGCTTTCTTTTTAATTTTATCATAAATAGCGGAAAGCTTGCCGTCAAAGAGAAGTTCTCCTGAGACCGAAGCGACTCTAAGAGAGTTCTTCACCTTAGAATCCACTAGTGTGGATGTAGCTAGGGCTGCGTCACGTCTAACCAACTCCAGATTTGCCACTGAAAGGGCGGAGTTACACGTGGAATAAGCTACTGCCCTTGAAAAAAGTCTTAAAGAGGATTGTATATCCTGAAACTCTTCCCCTTGAAGGCGCAGTGATAATGCCTTAGTAAGGTGATCTGCGTAAGATAAGGCATCTAAATTGGCTCTGTTAGACGCAATAGCTGTTTCCAACACCGCGGTTGGAATAGAAGCTGACGACGGTAATGATAGCTCTAAGTCTTCCGCCTCGTCGTCCATACGCAGAGGAACTCTCGGTATACCCTGTCCTGCCTGAAAGGCAGGTTGAGAGTATTAGCGGACAAGAAACCTGCTTTCCCCGTCCTGGAAGCAAGTTTAAATATAGCGTCGTTCAATAATTCAAATGTTCTAGCAACATTATTGGACTGCGACGGAAACTCGGGAGCGATGTCCCTGAACCGCTCAAAAAATTCAGAGTCCAATGACGCTATAATTCTTTTGTCCGGAAGCGCAGCAGTCTGGCCCGACGGAACAACTTGAGGGAGAAAGTGCCGGATGAAGTCCATGGCAGCTTTATGTTGTTCCAAAAGGGATAACTCCAAGTCATCCGTATCCCTTTCACCATCCGGTCGGACCTCATGATGTTCCCAGTCGTCCGCCCCCGATGCTTCGGCGGAGCGTACCGACCCAGCGCCGTCGGATAATTCTCGATCCGACACCGTTTCTGTCGGCTGCTGGGATGCTGCGATAAGCTGTGCTATCTGCACAAGAATGTCCGGCGTCGAGACCTGCGGAGGCGCAGTCTTTCGCTGCTTCGCCGAGGGCAGCTCCGCATCAGATGGCTCCCGCATACTTTTCCTATGCGAACGTCCAGAGTCCATCGGTCTCGAATCCCTGGCTGCCGGATGGTGTGACCTGGTCGCCGAAGAATCCTTCATCGGCGAAGCTGGTAATATATCGGCGGTCACGCAGCCAAGGTGCGGTCGTGTGCGCTGACGAGAAGAGGAAGCCTTAACAGTCTCTGCGGACTGCTTATACAACGAAGCGTCCCGAGCGACGGACGTATGCTCCGCTAAAGACACATTTTGTACCACAACATCTGGTCCCAGATGTTGTTGTACGAGAGAGGGACCTCTCTCGCTCGCGGCCCGGCTGGACCTGGACGAGCTAGGAACTGGACTAAAAGACTTCCTCCGTTCTCGCTTACTATCCGCCGTCACTGGGTGTGCATCTATTATGTTTATAGTGCTCGCATCACCCAAAATTTCCTCTTGGACTGCATCGGACGAACCCGGCTGCCGAACCATTCGGTGAATGGACGCTACACCGGGCGAGCTAGCGGACGACATTTGTCTAATCTCCATGAGCACTTTTGCCGCTAGCTCTGAATTCATTTGTGACGACGGACGCACACTTGAAGAAGATAACATGGAAACATCACCCTGTTCTGGTTCCTCTGAAATAGAAACTGAGAGAGTAGAGTGACCTTGCGGAGAAAGAGCCAGCATCGCTCTTTCTCCAGAAACAACATATCGTGACACACGTTTCCAATGTTTCTCATCCCAATGTTCACATATAGGACAGGGATTAATGCGAGAACACTGACTACAATTAATACAATGATCATGAAAGTCAGAGGAAGATTTCTTCCTATTACAATTTGAACAACGTCCCTTCATTGTGAAAGAACCAATAAGTCCTAGTTACTCGCAAAAACCCCTGACACAAAGATACATAATAACATGATCCATTAATAAATGAAAAAACAATTGCAAAACAAAATAATTTTGAAAAAATATTTTTTCAGCGAAGCCCAAGTTGCTGAAAAGTAACGTTGAGCCCCGATGGATCCGATGGCAAAGTGTGGTCAAAAATTTTAAATTTATATAAAATAATTAATGAGACACTTTCGGATAATATAAATGTATCTTATAATGAGATAAACTACAGCAAAGGCAAACAGCCCCCCTCAAAAAAGGCTGTTGCCAATGAAAACAAACAGTGTAAAAACACCAGAAAACATGACTCCAGGCACTGAAAAAACTGGCCCGGAATCAGTCATCAATTACACTCTATCTGATGCAAAACAGAGACTCCCAGGGGAGAATCTGTAGAACATCAGATGGAAGATGCAGAACACAAACGTTATACACCCATGGGTGAAAACGTAACTATGGGGAAAATAACAGAAAACATTCTGTAACCAAGCAACTCTCCCAGGAAATTTTAGAAATGAAATTTCTCAAAAATATGCCAAAAGCATGGGAGAATTGCAAGGGGGGACTTTAGAAGGCTAGGGGAGAGGAAACACTGAATAAGCAGTGCAACAATTAGCAAGAATGACAACAAGAGGCCCATGCCTCGAAAATAGGCAACTTAACATAATTTCATCAAAAAATTTTAAGTACAGCCCTGATTATTTTTTGTCACTTCTTTTTCCTCTCCTCCTTCTATCCTCCTTAGAATCACATTTTCTCCAAAAATTACGTGTCTGGCATCCTTTAAACTGAGATTTACAAGCACAAAGATCAGTGAGATGTTGACTGATGAAGGGCCAAACAGAGAATGATAATTGGCGCCAATTTCGGGACGACTGCGTCACTGCGCATGCGCAGTAGAGGCGTAGTATGGAGGTCCTTTAGGACATGATATCTTTTTGTTTTGGATGCAAATTTTGGGGATTGGGGGGCAAAATTTGTGTTTGGCCCTGGTTTTGTTAGAGTTAGCACCAGCTAAGTCTGGGTCATTGGTACAGTATAAAAATTTATTATTTCTACTTTTATTTGGATTAAGTATAATATAGGATGTTCTTTTAGCATTCAACAGCAGTTGGTTCACCATGCACCATTCAAAAATTTTTTGAACTTCATCGATGAAATACTGTGTTATAGCATTCCAGTCTGAGCCTGAGCAGTGTACAGTAGTATCATCCACAAACGATAATAAGTTGAGTGATGTTGAGTTACTTATATCATTGATATATAAAAGAAAGAGTACAGGACCCAAAATTGAGCCCTTTGGAACTCAGAGGATGATTTTTAGGTATCGCCAGCAATTCAAATTGTAATTGCGGTGCACAATTTGTAGAAAATTCCAGTGAAATTTTGATTCTTTATAAACAGAGTATGTCAACGATTTCTGTTCCGCACATATGTGTTATTTTACACAATAACTATAGTGGGAATGTGTGTAATAAAAGACATTCCCACTATAGTTACTGTGTAAAATGGATTGTTCAAGAACACAATGCAATTAATATGACTATATATATGTTATTACCATCAGGTCAGTTTTTGGGATGGTGTATTGAAGCGAGGCAAGATCGAGACTTCAATACACCATCTTGTAAACTCACTTGGTGATAGTAACCATTTTAATCTTACAATTTTCTTCTCTTTAATGACTTGTTCCCATGTACTTTGACAATCATTCTGCAACTGTAAATTGATTTTTTATGAATGAAGGCCATGATGTCATCGTATTGCACTCTTGCACTATGCATGACGTAATCCCCATTCATTATTCTGCTTGTACTACAACTACCGATGTTCATAGTAGGGTTTCAGCTGTTTCTTGGTTTATTTTTTAATTTGTGGTCTTGACAGGTATAATCAGTTTTCGATGAGTGCAGGTAAAAAACATTCTTTTTCTGAATCAAATGATTTCTTCTGTTGAGGTTTCTACCCTCAATACAGATTTGTATTTTGTCTGGACTTGTATTTTTACTTGTATTGTGGGAAATATGTTCTTGTTGTAAGATAAATACAGATTATCACCACAGTGTGTGTCTCCGGGAATTCAGGTCAAGTCGAGTTGAAGGAACAGAAAAGTATTTCGACGAGCCCGTTAGGCCGAGTTGAAATACGATTCTGTGCCGACAACGATACTTGATCAGAATTTCTGGAGACACACACTGTGGTGATGATAAATTTATCTCACAATATTGACCACAAAATGTGTTATAAAACTATTTTAAGCGGAACTTTTTCATTTGCCTTATCGATGGAAAGACGCAAATTGAAAAACAGAATAGCATTCATTGATCTCCATATTGAGATCTGTGATGACGTTACACTTCAGAGAAAATTACGTCACTGGGATTCACTTTACTGAATACTGTTTTGCGAAGTGAGGCAACTGTGTGTTTCGTCAACGTGAATTTGGTTGTAACTTTTGCAACAATTACTGGTGAATTAAATATCCCACTTGGTGTAAAGGTTTATTATGTTTTAAAATATGCCGTTCATCGTTTATTGAGGTGGAGTTTTCCACATTTCATAGTGAAAGCTAATCCTTTAACTTAAAGACAGAAACCTTGACTTGAGCGTTCAGGAAAATCCCAATAATAAGCTACAAACCAGCCCAAGATGCCGAAAAGTGCGCATAATTTAACTATTCATTGTGTTAACTTCCCCAGTGACATTTTAGCATGCCGTGCATAATAAATACGTTACAGGGCGTTTAGTTGGCAGATACAGTGTCATATACGGCTCAGAGAAAACAATATTAGGTTCGGCTTTGTCTCACCTAATATTGTTTTCTCTGAAGGGAAAAACGCGAAGCGATCGAAAAATGATATTAATGCCGTTGTTTTGACAATAGCAGAATCACGTGCTTGTATCAGGGGCCCTTGATACGGATTCGGAACAAGGGCCCAGAATCAGATACATTAAACTTTAGTTGCGTAACAGTGCAAAAATGCCCCGATTGTGAGATAAAAGTCCATATTTGCAAAAAAAATTACATGAACTGAAACATTTTGTTGTTGGTATCAATAACAAAATTTTTGACACCTTATTCCAATTGGGTCATAAGCAAAAATTGAACAAATAATAAAATCTGAATGGTGATTATGTAGGATAAAGGGTGAATACCGAGATCTCTTGATGTGCTAATCATGTGCCACTAAATTCCTCCTCCACCTACCTCCTCCCCCACCCCCTACCCACACATACACAGAAAAACACACGTGTGTGAAAGGGTTAATCGATATGGCACGAGTGCCAGTGTGGAAGGATAGAGCGAGAGGCCACAGTCCTCAAGTTTTATCCTTCCATGATGGCACAAGTGCCATATCAATTAACCCATTCACACACTCATGTCATTCTGTATTTATGACATGCATTCACATCTATAAAAACCATTATTAGAAGAACACTTAGCAATTCATTTGACAACTATCAACAAAAAGAACACATTTTATTGCCAACCAAATTTGTGAGGGGAACCCATGTTACTATTTCGTCCCCTAAGTTCCAAATGTGTTCTGTGTGCCTACTGGCACATAGAACACATTGGAACTCAGGGGACGATTTTTACCTATCATTAGCGATTCAAATAGTAATCACGGTGAATGATTTGTGGAAAATTACAGTGAAATTTTGCTTTTTTATAAAAAATAGTCCATCAACGATTTCTGTTCTGCACATGAGTGTGGAACAGATTTTCATTTTCCGCATGGTTTAGTGTTGCTGTAGATGGGGATATCATAGAACAGGCCTGTAATAAACACTCATTTTTAACACACCAGCCATACACTGTATGATAACAGAGTGTCTGACACCAACACATGTTAACAAATACTGATGATGCATAGTCTGGAACAGCTCTGACAGTTTTATTTGCTGAGGATGAAATTTAGGAAATAGCCCCTTTCTATAGTTCATTGCTAAAATATGATAGTTAGCAAGACGAAATGACATAATTATGACTGATTGGAACAGCTCTGACAGTTTTATTTGCTGAGGATGAAATTCAGGAAATAGCACCTTGCCATAGTTCATTGCTAAAATATGGTAGTTAGCAAGACTAAATGACATAATCATGACTGATATGCGCACTGAAGGCTGGATATGGCTATGGAAAGTAATGGATTATGCACTCCACGTAATCACAAATCTACAAATATTTCAAATTATGGCTACTGCTTTGTAATCAAGCCTGAAAATAAGCAATCTGACATTTGCAGAATGAGGTCCCCTGAGGGTGAATTTGCTGATGCTATCCTCTACAGTGGGCCAATTTATCATCTGGGTACCTCTCTGTTTAGGTTTGAGACCCTGATACAGATTGGAGTTCACAGAGGGTAAATTTGGTGATGCTACCCTGCTGTGCAGGATAACATCACCAAATTCACCCTCTGGGGACCTCATTTTAGAGATGTCGGTCTGCTAATTTTCTGGCTTGTTTGTAACCTGTGATACTTGCCTATGGAAAAATTCAGGGAGTGAACACATCGAGCATGTGATGCCCCCTTCCTTTCAGAAGTGTAATATAATAGTGAACATCAACAGCACATTGTAAAAGAAAGGAGTGATAACAAAGATCTTCTAACTGGACTTGACTGTCAGTGAAATCTGTCAGGGAGATTTATTTATTTATTTATTCATTGCTGTTTAAGGTCAATGCCACCATCTATGGCGATATCATGACATCATAGGTACGAAGTCATTTTTAGCCAATTATTTATATCTCTACTGCCCACTTTAGAGGATTTCCCCCAAGTGTTTGTTACTATGTACTACGATATCTCCGCTGTAGATCCTTCACCCCTCCCACCACCAGGGAAAGAAAAATTAGTTTATCTTCCCTTGCCTGTTTGTCTTGCCACCTACCCCCACCCCCAACCTAAATTTTTGTTCCATTCCATTTAGTCACAGATTTTTTTTTATAAAATTTGTTTCTATACCTATTTGTAATATTAAAAAAAAAA
Organism: Pictodentalium vernedei; assembly: GCA_031216915.1. Classification (NCBI taxonomy): domain Eukaryota; kingdom Metazoa; phylum Mollusca; class Scaphopoda; order Dentaliida; family Dentaliidae; genus Pictodentalium; species Pictodentalium vernedei. Next base: position 370,695,669 of record CM062297.1, read on the forward strand.
CAACAAATGCACACTGAAAAACTCATCAGTCAGTGAAAGAGAGTATAGATGTATAAATGCCCGGCCACGGATGACCGCAAACTTTGGTCAAATGGCCAATAATACTGGAATGAAAAGTTTTGTGATGAATTTGTTCAGGATGAAAAACCTGATTCAGTGAGAGAATTAACTTTTCCCATTCCTGTGACATAACACTGGAATGAAAAGTTTTGTGATGAATTTGTTCAGGATGAAAAACCTGATTCTGTGACCTTGTCCTCTGTCACTCAAGCATGGTGTTGCTGTGTCACAGATCTCCCATTAGCCTTTACCTTTGTGGAAAGTTTTGTGGAAATCCACTCAAGCTTTATACAGTTATAGCTCCTGACAGACAATTACAGTCTGTGAGAGAATTAAGTTTTCACATTTCTGTGACCATGACCTTTGTCACTCAAACATGGTGTTGCTGTGCAACAGACCATCCATTGGTCTTTACCTTTGTGTGAAGTTTTGTGGAAATTCACCAAAGCCTTATAGAATTATGGCTCTTGGCAGACAAATACAGTGTGTGAGAGAATTAAGTTTTCTCATTCCTGTAACCTTGACATTTATCTCTCGAGCATGACCTTCCATTGGTCTTTATCCTTGTGTACAGTTTCATGAAAATCCACCAAAGCATTATAGTGTTATAGTTCCAGATGTACAAATAAAGTCGTTACTGATGGATGGATGAACAGATGGATGGATGAACGGATGGATGGACTGATGAATGGATGGATAGATGGACTGATAGATGGAAGGATGGACAACCCATATTTAAGATGCCTCCCTATCGGGGGCATAAAAAATCAGATTTACTCATCGCCAATGCCACCGTAAGGCTTGTCATTACAAAATGAAAGTGTCAATGACACTGTAGCTCAACTTGACAAACTTGAACTTGGTAAGTTATAAATGAAATGGCAAAAGTGAAGATCATTGGTACCAATGTCATTTTTTTTGCCAGTGGCAACATTTTTTGACAGAAACTGAAGAAAATCGATAGCTCCCATCTAGAGGCCTCCCCAAACAAGCATGCCAGGTTTCAAAGCAATCCGATCATAAATGTGCCCTGTAGGGTGTGTAAAAGGGAAATATTGTGGTCTGACTAGACTAAATTCTAAGAAAGTTGGCCGTGGCAACATTTTTTGACGGAAATGGAAGAAAATCGAAAGCTCCCATCTAGAGGTCACCGTAAATAAGCACACCAGGTTTCAAAGCAATCTAATCATAAATGTGCCCTGCAGGGTGAGCCAAAGAGAAATATTGTGGTCTGACTAAACTAAGTTCTAAGAATGTTGGCTGCGGCAACATTTTTTGACGGAAATTGAAGAAAATCGATAGCTCCCATCTAGAGGTCTCTCCAAACAAGCATACCAGGTTTCAAAGCAATCAAATCATAAATGTGCCCTGTAGGGTGTGCCAAAGGGAAATATTGTGGTCTGACTAAAGTAAGTTCTAAGAACGTTGGCCGCGTCAACATTGTTTGACGGAAATTGAAGAAAATCGATAGCTCCCATCTAGAGGTCACCCCAAACAAGCATGCCAGGTTTCAAAGTAATCCGATCATAAATGTACCCTGTAGGGTGTGCCAAAGGGAAATATTGAGTCTTCTGACTAAACTAAGTTCTAAGAACGTTGGCCGCGGCAACATTTTTTGACAGAAATTGAAGAAAATCGATAGCACCCATCTAGAGGTCTCCTCAAACAAGCATACCAGGTTTCAAAGCAATCTGATCATAAATGTGCCCTGTAGGGTGTGCCTAAGGGAAATATTGAGGTCTGACTAAACTAAGTTCTACGAACATTGGCCGTGGCAACATTTTTTGCCGGAAATTGAAGAAAATCGATAGCTCCCATCTAGACGTCACCCTAAATAAGCATACCAGGTTTCAAAGCAATCAAATCATAAATGTGCCCTGTAGGGTGTGCCAAAGGGAAATATTGTGGTCTGACTAAACTGAGTTCTAAAAACGTTGGTCGCGGCAACATTTTTTGACGGAAATTGAAGAAAATCGATAGCTCCCATCTAGAGGTCACCCCAAACAGGCATGCCAGGTTTCAAAGTAATCTGATCATAAATGCGACCTGTGAGGTGTGCCAAAGGAAATTGTGGACGTACGTACTAACGTACTAATGTACTAACATGCTAATGTACGTATGTACGTACATACGTACGTACGTACGTACGTACGCCGACGGACGAGAAGTGATGGCAATAGCTCAGCTTGACTTTGTCAAGTTGAGCTAAAAATCAAATCCATTGATATTTGTTCAAGTTTTTTTTTATTTTATTAACAACTGAAAACAGAAAAAAATTAATTAAGGGCCAAAACTCTGCTCAATATGGCCAAACAGTACCAATTTTCGAGCTCATTCAAGACATTGATAAGAAACTCTCACATACCAAATACTGACCAAATCCATGGGTATTTATGGAGTCATCATGCTAATGAGCTGAAAAAAGCAAAAATTAACTAATTGAGGGCCATAACTCCACTCAGTATGGCCAAACTGCTCTGGTTTTCAAAATTGTTCAAAACATTGTTAAGAAAGTCTCACATACCAAATATTGACCAAATCCATTGATATTTATGGAGTTATTGTGCTAATGAGCTGAAAAAAAGCAAAAATTAACTAATTAAGGGGCATAACCCCACTCACTATGGCCAAATTGCGCTGGTTTTCAAACTCGTTCAAAACATTGTTAAGAAAGCCTCACATACCAAATATTGACTTAAGTTATCGCACCAATGAGCTGAAAAAAGGCAAAAATTAACTAATTAAGGCCATTTAAGTCCACTCAGTATGGCCAAACTGCATTGGTTTTTAAACTCATTCAAGACATTGTTAAGAAAGTCTCACATACCAAATATTGACCAAATCGTTGGTATTTATAGAGTTATTGTGCTAATGAGAAAGGTGATCACAGTTCACCTGCCCACTCGACTGAGTGGCAGCTCGCCTACCAATCCGTCCACCTCCCCATTTTTGAAAACACTTAACCAAAACATTTTGGGGCTCAAATTACACCATTGTGAAAAGAATTTCATCCATACTTTTCCATTTTCAAGGCTAATATGCATAAGTTGTAAAAAGAGAAGGATTTGAGGTCATGAACTTTGTTTTTTGCCCGAATCATTGTTTTGGTGACAATTTCATTGACATTTTCCATTTCCAAGATTAGCAAGCACAAGTTGTAAAAACAGAAAATTTTTCAGGTGGGGGAAGGTTTCGTAACCAAGGCATCTTACCTACTTTATTCTTCAATTCCTGAAATTTTTGTTTGCTCAAATCATTAATTTGAAGAGAATTTCATCAACATTTTACATTTTCAGGCTTTTGCGATCTCAGAGCATGTGCTTCCAACATACCATCATTAGGAGCTCTTGATGACAATAGACAAATCACCTGGGCAGTGATTTCTAACCAAGACTTCATGAGAAATCAGCACTAAGCAATTGGACATGTGCAGGTTACAGTCTAGTGAGAATTCAGGACAATTGCCTTGGCCCTTAGGGGTCAACAAAACTGAAAAGAAAACTAGTATTTCTTTCATGAAAATGAACACTTCAGCTGCTATCAAGTTTCAACAAGGCCTTATAAATAGCAAATGTAGGAAAATTTGAAAATGCATGTGGTTTCGGTATTGATGTTTGGTTCAGTTTGGTTTTTCGGTACTCCCTGGATATCGGTATCGGTTTGGTTCTTCGGTATATTTCCCATCTCTACTTGATACTCAAAGACTCAATTTTTTTAACTTGAATCCCTATTTTAAAGAGAATTTCATCAATGTTTTCCATTTTCAAGATTCATGAGCATAAGCTGTGAAATAAGAAAAATGTTCAGGTAAGAGGGAAGATACCCTGATCAGGTTATCCTCCTCACACCTGACACTTAAAGTCTCAAACTTTTCTATATACTCAAACCACTGTTTTGAAGAGAATTTCATCCATACTTTCTGTTTTCAAGATTAATATGCAAAAGTTGGGGAAAAAGAAAACAATTTTTAGTGGGGAAAGATACCATGACCAGGTTATCCCCCCCCCCCCCCCCCCCCCCCCCCCCCCACCCGCCACCTGACATTTGAAGCTTCAAAATATTCTTTTCACACGAACCACTATTTTGAAGAATATTTCATCCATATCCATTTTCAAGATTCATATGCACATAAGCTGTGAAAAAAGAAAATTTTCAGGCAGGTGTGGGGAGATACCCTGAACATGTTATCTTCCCCACCTCACACTCAGTTGTAAAAAAAATGAGCTCAAACCACATAATTTTAGAGAATTTCATACATATTTTTTTCATGCCCAAGACTCATATACATAAGATGAACAAAATAAGGATTTGAGCCAAGAAAATGCTCATGACTTAAACTCTTGGGTAATGGTACAGATTAGCAGGGCACAATATCCTGCCTCCCTGTTAATTTTTTTTGTCTCTTCACAATTTCTACCTTGAAAGTATAAATCATGTGGGGGAATCATCCTTTTAAACGGTACGAAAATTGATTGCCTCCCAAGAAACTCAATATTTCAAGAATTTTTTTTTTTGGTGAATTTGTAGCCTCTCTCTAGCCCTAACTGACAAGTTTTCAAATGTACTCTAGTTTTTTCTGATTTTTAATATAACATAGAAGTACCAAAGCAAATTCTTTAAAAAGTCCTGTAATTAAATAGAATAGTAAAACAAGAGGCGCTCACTTGACAATAGTTGTTTAAAGAAGATTTAATTAGCATCTATAGCTAGTTAACACTACAGAGGAATGAAGTTATTTAATTATTTATAACTCTGTTGTCCATGCCAGATGATTTTTTCTAGTACTGAGATGGTACCGCAGAAATAATGCCCATATTTCCAGTAATGCAAAAAACTAAGGAGTCCAAACATCAACCTAGGAACTTAACTTGGACAAATTTGAGACTGAGCCGTTCCCTTCCACCACTAGGATGTTGTATACCAAATGTGAAAGCATTCTGACTGGGAGATCTGAAGGAGAAGATTTTCAAAGAAATTTTCTCATATTGCACTAAGCTGAAATTCGGGCTACCAGACGGGGCCCAAATATTAACCCAGGGACCTCACCCCCTAGAGATGTTGTATAACAAATACAAAAGCATTCTGACTGGTGGAACTGGAGAAGATGATTTTTAAAGAAATTCCCTCATATTACACTTCAGGCTCCCATAAAAAGCCCAAATATTAACTCAGGGACTTGATTTTAACAAACTTGAATCTGACCACCCAAGAGATGCTGTATACCAAATATAAAAACATTCTAAGAGATGGTTCTAGAGAAGAAGACTTTTAAAGAAATGTCCTCATATTGCACTAAGTTAAAGTTCGGCCTCCCATAGAGAGCACAAATATTAACCCAGGGACCTGATTTGAACAAATTTGAATCTGACCTACCTGGAGATGTTGTATACCAGATATGAAAAGATTCTAACTGGTGAATCTGAAGAAGAACATTTTTAAAGAAATTCCCTCATATTGCACCAAGTTAAAATTTGGTCTCACATAGGAAGCCCAAATATGAACCCAGGGACTCGATTTTAATACATTTGAATGTACTCCTCCTAGAGATGTGGCACACCAAACATGAAAGCATTCTGACTGGTGGATCTGAAGAAGAAGAGTTTTAAGGAAATTTCCTCATATTGCACTAATTTAAATTTGGGCTACCATAGGGAGCCCTAATATTAACCTAGGCACTCGATTTGAACAAATATGAATCTCTCCCCCCAGAGATCTTGTATACCAAATATGAAAACATTCTGAGTGGTGGAACTGAAGAAGATTTTTAAAGAAATTCCCTTATATTGCACTAATTTAAAATTTGGGCTACAATAGGGAAACCAGAAATCAACCCAGGCACTCAATTTGAACAAACTTGAATCTCACCCCCCCCCCCCACCCCCCTCCCTAGAGATGTTGTATACCAAATATGAAAGCATTCTACCTGGTGGATCTGAAGAAGAGGATTTTTTAAAGAAATTCCCCCATATTACACTAAGTAATTCGGGCTACCATAGGGACCCCAAATATTAACCCAGGGACCTGATTTGAACAAACTTGAATCTGACCCCCGTTAAGATGTTGCATAACAAATATGAAAGCATTCTGAAGGTGGATCTGAAGAAGATTTTTGAAGATAATTCCCCATTTTACCCTAATTTAAAAATTCGAAGTACACCACCACCCTTGCTATTCTGGAGATTATGAGACCTAAAACATAAAACAAACCAAGAACATGAACTTTTGATGGCAAAAAAATAATGGCAAAAATAAAATATAAAACTGCCTGCCCGCATGCAATTTTACAAAAAATATCCTGAGAAACAGAAAATCTACTTTGTGGGGCCTAACAAAGACTAAACTTTCTTATGCTGGAAGCAATCATCAGAGCACTGTCATACACTGGCTAGAACTTTCATTTAATCGATTGAATATTATATTCATTACCTTTATGGAAACTATTTTCTGAAAACCAGTCCAGTTCTTTAACAATGATATTTGATTTTGATTTCTTCCTCTCTTTGCTTTGGCCAAGTTGCATAATATCTCTGTTTTGGTGAATATTCCTGTATGCTAAATCAAGTACTTCATTTCCTGTATCTGTATGTTGAGATTAAAGAAATGAAAGTGTCAATGACAGTGTAGCTCAACTTGTTAAGACATGTACATGTATAGTATGTGACAATGCAATGACAAACATCTAGGTAATGACCTGATAACAAAGGTACATATAAAGTATTGTAATGGTCTGTACATAAATACTGACCGTAGCCTGTAACAAATGTATAGGTAAAGTATTGTAAAGGTGGGTGACAGTCAGATGCTAAACTAGAAAAGAAATCTTTGAGTCCCAGAGTGGGTCTGACTGAACCCCAAAATGTTTGTTCTCATAGCACAGTGATAACAAAGGCACCCCAAAAACACACTCATTCCTGTCCCAAGGTGATAACAAAGGTACCCAAGAAGTTTCAGGAAGATCGGTTCATAAATACAGCCTCTAGTCCGAGCCGTATTGACATGTGCACTTACTGTGTACAAGTAGCACTGAATAAATCAAAGTTCATCTAATTTGCATAATTTCTGCACGAGAAAAAAACCTGTACTATATGTGACGTATTCCATGTTACTAAACATTCATACAAAAATTTATTCAAATCAGAACTTTCATACAGAAGTTCTGTACAAAAAACTTATTGCACCAATTTTGGTACAAAATGGCTGCTGGTGGCCATCTTGAATTTTGGACCACACCCAAAAACACTTGTTCTCATCCCACGGTGATAACAAAGGTACCCAAGAAGTTTCGTAAAGATCAGTTCATAAATACGGCCTCTAGCCTGAGCCGTATAGAAGTTGTGTACAAAAAACTGATTAGACCTAATTTCGGTACAAAATGGCCACTGGTAGCCATCTTGAATTTTGGACCGCACCCAGAAACACTCGTTCTCGTCCCAAGGTGATAACAGATATGTGATGTATCCTATGGTACTAAACATTCACACAAAAAATTATTCAAATCAGCGCTTTCATATGGAAGTTCTGCGCAAAAATCTGATTGACCTAATTTTGTACAAAATGGCTGCCATTGGCCATCTTGAATGTCGAACTGGACCCCAAAACACTCGTTCTCATCCCACGATGATACCAAAGGTACCCAAGAAGTTTGGTAAAGATCGGTTCATAAATACAGCCTCTAGCCCGAGCTGTATTGGCATTTGCACTTACAGTGCTGAAAGTAACAATAAAAACATAAAAGTTAGTCTAATTTGCATAATTTATGCACAAGAAAAAAACCCGTATTATATGTGATGTATCCCATGGTACTAAACATTCATACAAAAAATTATTCAAATCAGAGCTTTCATATGAAAGTTCTGCGCAAAAACCTGATTGCACCTAATTTTGTACAAAATGGCTGCCAACGGCCAACTTGAATTTTAGATCGGACCCCAAAACACTCGTTCTCGCCCCACGGTCATAACAAGGTACCCAAGAAGTTTCGTAAAGATTGGTTTATAAAACACCTTTCAAATTTAATTATATTTTTCCATTTTTGCCCCCAAAACATAGCTTACACATTGATCTCATTCCAATAAGGGGACAAAAGTAGGGTCTTGCGATAATTCGAATTTTGAATTGATTCTCAAAACAGCCTCTTGATTTGATATGATGCAATACTGAATTGTGGACGTGCAATTAAACGGAACCGGCCATGATGAACAACAATTGTGTCAAGTGTTTCACACAATGGTCCATCCATAGAGTACAGAACGACATCTGTGGTCCATCTTAACTTGATTTCCACATACTTCAAAGAATTTTCACTGTAGTCTGATATCATTAACTTTGCAGTATATTTAGCATTACATAAGGCATAAGAAAGTTAAAAATCTGTTTCTCAAGAATCCCGCATGATAGGGTGGGCGCAGTTTTGGAATTTGCGTTTCGGTTCGGTTTCGGTTTTGAACAAAAAAGCGGTTTTCGATTTGGTTTCCATTTTTTCAAAAATATAAATCACATTTTAGAGAGTAATGTGCACATAAAATGTGTCTGTATTTGTCATCCAAGTTATGAGGCTCCTACAGCGTGTTGAGTCACCTGGGTTACTCAGTGCTCACTACTCTTCTCAGCTAATGGACATATTGTGGTGGGCTACTGTAGTGGGCTACAGTGGTGGAGCCACAGGGTATCTAGGGAGCCCAGTCCCCCCCCCCCAATCCCACCTGCTCCTCCCATCCCCAAATTTGAAAAGATTATTTTTGATTTCCTGCCCGCAGTACAAATACTGTATCCTCAGTCCTGAGATTCCCCCCCCCCTCCCCACAACTCTTCACCAGCATGGTCCGCAGGATTTCAAGCCATGGCTCCACCACTGGTAGGAACTGCCTTGTTCTCTCAGAGAGATTTGGGGCCTTGTCAAGATGCAAAAATTTAAAAGAAAAGCTACATTTTAGCAAAAATCAACATTTCCTTATTTTTTAAGTCGCTAAGTTCTCACCCTGGGTTCAGTGGATAATAAGCAATTGTTGTGCTTATTTCGGCAATTATCACAATGCTTCAAAATAGACTGACTCGGTTTCTTAATGGTTCTTGCTTCAAATGACAGTGGAATAAAAGGAACACAAATCATATTTCTTGTGATTTTGATAACTATTATTGAAGTAAGTCGTGATATATGAATCACTTTTACTGGTAACTCACCCACTCCAATGTTTTCACAATATCTCTCATAGGTTTTGACTGTTGAGGTTTGTTTATGAATTTGATTTTGCTCAAACATAGAAATTGGGTGAAGTGAGCGGTGCCAAGGCGAAGATATTGCCAACTTCACTTTGCCATCTTGGCTGACTCCTGCGTTGATTTCATCTCAGTCAAGACAGGTGATTGATGTTTTTGAAGGGAGACAGCTGCATAATGGGATCTGAAAGTTTACAATATTGCATCTTGGTTGTACTAAACACAGCAAGTCCCTAATAAGTCCCTAATTCCCCTTGGATACTAAATACAGCAAGTTCCTCTAAAACACATAGTTAAGGAGATCCAAAATTAAAAATGAGATATTTAACCATAGAACTACATGACGATTGTTTATTTTTGTTTTTATTTCATTTTTTTTTCAATTTGGGAGCGATATAGGTGTGATTTTGAACCGCGTTTTTGTTGAATCTTTGATGATATAGGGACAGTGGTAACCAGATTCGCCACCGTGACCAGGCTTCAGGTGTGGGCATCTATTGGGAGTGCACGACAGGAATGGGTGTAGTAGCATTCCTGTTAGTGTGGGGGGGGGGGAGCGTCGTGGTGCGTGTATGTCGGCTCCCCAATGCGGTTCTGGTAGGTCTCATGTTTGGACAGGTTTTGAATCTTTGAAAAATTTACACGATCTCGCGTGTGTGTAAGATTGAAGTATAATTATGAAAAAAATCTCCTTTTGAAAGGCTGTGTGGAAATGTTTCTTTGATACTTGCTTCGTTTTATTTTTATTTTGTTTTTTTTTTTGTTTTGTTTTGTTTTTTAATCATGTTGACAAATGCCGATCGGCTTGTGCACTCTGATATTTTACCTGTTAAAAACTAGCTGGCGTTGAAGTTTTATGATCATTGTCAAAACAATGCCCAGATTATTATCTGGGGTTTTTATTTCAATTAGAGAGGAACTTTTTAAAGTTTGCCTCTTTTGGATATTGTTAGTCGATGTTGTTACAGTATTTATCACAAATGGAGTCCTCCGCGGCCTCCCAAGTGTTTTTTTCAGGAAAATATTTAAGGGGCCAGCTGACTGTGGAGATCATCAAAATAAATAACGATCAAGACGTAACATACATAAGCAACAACCCACTCCATCAATCAGATATCCTAGACTTGATTATCTCCAGCAAATCACTAACCAGCCAAATGCAAGACATATATCAGTGAAAATACTTGGTGATGGTAGATATCTATATCGGTCCCTTTCATGTGCAATGTATGGTACAGAATGTTATCATCAACTCCTGCGACTCCTCGCTACGTTAGAGATTGGGGAAAATCGTGTTTACTATGATATAAATTCACCACAATACAAAGACTTAATCAGAGATACTCGTGTTTTTTCTGATCCTTACATGAATGTGTTTCGCACTGCTGCAGCAAAATCTGGTAGGTCTGGTTGTGGCTAAAAACGTTGGCAAAGTTGAAATGGGCCCTTAAGGGTTAAATAATTAGTCTTATCCGGGGGTCCCAATCACCCTGTCCCACCTATCTTACGGGCCCATTTTACTGATGTTTCTGTGCTGAGATTGGGGTGGGTCGCGTGCATTCCAGCTTCCGCAAGTAAATCTCTCTGGCAAATAAATAAATAAATAAATAAATAAATAAATAGTATTGGAGGCAATCATCATGCAAACATCGTCGGGGCAAAGCGAAACTATTCGATGAAAGTCGTAACGAGTGAAACAAGCGCAAATAAATAGCTAATATGTTTTAATATCACTATATTTTTCGTGCATTCAATATGGAAATTTATCTACAAAAATCATCACCGAAAAGCATAATTTGAGAATTATGTTGTCAGTAAATAATTGCCGATATAATGTAACAAATAATTATGAACAACGAAACCGCTGACCCACATTTCCAATGTGTTTGTTTATTAGGTGTCAAAAAAGTTCAGAATTTATCGATGAAAAGTCTTGATAAGTACTGAATAATTGCACATAATAAACAAAACTTCATAGTCACTTTATATATCAACATCTAAGGTTATTTTTTTTGTTTTACTTAATCAACGATGTGTTTTAGAGGGACTTGCTGTATTCAGTATCTGAGGGGACTTAGGGACTTATTAGGGACTTGTTGTGTTTAGTACAACCCTTGCATCTTGGGATTTGTTGTGTTCACAAAATACACAAGGGAAAACATGTTTTGATTATAACAACTGCATATTGGGAATGCAGCGTTAACTTGACATTTGACAGTTTTTACCTGACAGACCTGCAGTACTGCATGATTCCTTAAAGTAAGTTCAAATAGTATACAAACAATTCGCAATACATTTAAGTTTAAAAAACTTTCAATAGTTACCTGCCATCCATAAAAGAGGATATGCTCAATTTTAATTTAACCATTTCATTGTTAACAAAAAACAGAACTGCCAATGCGCAGCATTATCTCTGAGCATGTGACACTTTCAGAGAACGTGCCAGAAGTCAGCTAATTAACATAAATTACCCATCATTTTTCCCGTGTGAAATTTGAGGTTTCAAAACTCAATAAATTTTATGTTTACCTCCAATCTAATTTACTACGTGCTGTACGCAGATGATTTTGGGTCAAAGCTAATTTATATTACTTTTACACCATATATTGTCAGGTAACTTTCAATACCTATTTGGTCGAATATGAGTGAGCCGGAGGCTGTGCCCAGTTCATTAAATTTACTTAACGATTCTTGAATCGCATGTGTGGATTCTTACCTAAGACTTTTTAATTTTTCATATTCCTTCTGGTGGTGGTTCTGTAGATATTGTTTAAGATATAAGAAATTTGCGACTACTATTTTGGTGGGATTTGTTGTCAATCCTCTCGAAGTAAGCATAAATGGCACAGCATTACCTTTGCCCGACATTTTAGCCTTTGGCGTGCTGAACACATGTGATTGAGAGGTCATAAACTTACCAATTCTGGGAAATTTGTTGAAACCAATGCAAACTTTAAACAAGAGCAATGAGAAGCATGGCATATGCTCCCAACTGTGTCATAAAAGGGTAGGTAAATCTCTTTGGGACATAACCAAAATCGAAAGGAAGCTTCCTCTAGACAACAACAAAAGATAAATAGGCTTCTTCCACTCATAATACCTAACCCACATATGAAGTTTGGTAAAGATCTGGCTGGTAGAACTTTAGTTAATTGACGGAATTCAGCGGAAACCTGTTTCAAGGGCATTTAATGTTGAAGGTCACAGCGACCTTGTCCTTTGGCACGTCAACATCAAAATGAATAGGGTTTTACCTCTCATCATACCTAATCTCCATACTGAGTAATAATAAGATCAGTTTTGCAGAACTTTAGTTATAGAGCAGAAACCAATTTCAAGTGTATTTAACATTGGAGGTCAATGTGACCTTGACCTTTGGCACATCATGGTCAAAATAAATTGGCTTCTTTCATACCTAACCCACATATGAAGTTTGGTAAAGATCCAGTTGGTAGAACTTTAGTTAATTGACGGAATGCAAAAAGTTAATGGACAGACGACGACGGACATGGTGATAACATAATGCCCCCTCCTCAAATTGAAAATTAAATAGTTTGTGTCTGATATTTTACCTGAGTTAATAAAATTGATAAATTTGTCCCTTGAGTGCAACAAGATTTTACAATGCTTTAGCACTGCCAAGACTTCTTGCACTCAAGGCGTGAAATACACCACCACCCATGCTATTCTGTTGATTATGAAGTGTAAAACAAACCAAGAACATGAACTTTTGATGGCAAAGAAATAATTACAGAAATTAAAAATAAAATAAAAAAAACACTCACCCTCACTGGCCCACATGCAATTTTACAAATGACAGTGTCAATAATACTGCAGCTTAACTTGACTGTGTGTAGTGTCGGGAGCACTGACGAAGGAACCGAGACCGGTTCTCATTAGATCACCGAAGTTAGGCAACCTCGAGCCAGGTTAATCCTTGGATGGGTGACCATTCGGCGATTGATTCGGGTGCTTCCTGTAGTAGTGGCTGGTGTGCGATCGGTGAAGTTTGAGTGTGTGATTCTGCGACGTTGCATCACATGCCAGCTGTGGGCGTTGGGAATGTTCACTAGTACTACGCAATCCCAACCGTACCTAGGTGTAAAATAGGGATCTGTTGAGGTGCTTGCCTTGTGTGACTGTCTGTGGAGCACCGGCAGTATGCTCCGTTGAGTTGAGGTGAGAATGTCATAGAATGAACAAAGGGTGTGAACACCTGCGATACAGGGTAATATTGTAAGTCAGAGAGCACTGCGGTGGATTCTAGACGTTAACATTGCATTATTATTATTATTATTTGACGAAAAGGATAATGTTCAATGTTGAAAGGATTATGAAATAAGACAAGAATTGTGATAATTGAGAATATATTAAGTCCTGTACCCTACATGCTATGTTTTCAACAAGAATAATTTGAGGTGTAGACTGTACTAAAGAATTGAGTCCTGGGTTGATGTGGCCCTCACAGTGAACATTTGTCAACCAAAGTTACCAAGTAACAGTAAAATCATTCCAAAACGAGTCATCTCACCAAGTTACAATGAAATCCCTTCATAAATGTGACTTGTAGACTTTGCTGAAGGAATCTAGTTCACATGCTGGTCCGGGGGTCATGGCTGACAGATCATGACTAAAATGGGACATTCTCATCTAGACATCATACCAAGATATCTTACCAAGTTACAATGAAATCATTTCATAAATATGAACTCTAAACTGTGCTAAACAAATCTAGGTCATGTGCCTGTCCATCCATCTTGGTTGACTGATCATAACCAAAATAGGATTTGCTCATCTAGACATTATACTGAGTCATTCTACCAATTTAGATTGAAATCCCTTCATAAATGCAACCTGTAGACTGTGCTAAAGGAATCTAGGTAACCTGCTCCTGTGGCCATCACAAATGGCTGAACCCAACCAAAATAGGACTTTCTCATCTAGACATTATACGGAGTCAGACCAACCAAGTTATAATGAAATCCCTTCATAAATACGACATGTAGACTGTGGCAAAGGTTTTTGGGTTTTGGGTCTGTCAGCCATCACGGTTGACCAATCGCAACCTTCTCATCTTGACATGACCTCAAACCTGCATATGCAATCTCGTCGTGATTATCGGACAAGAACTACTTGACTCACAGTCTTCCGCACATGTGATGGCAATAACTTATCTTCACTTTGTCAAGTTATGCTAAAAATGGCCTGAGAAACAGAAGATCTACTATGTGGGGCCTCAAGTTGAAAACACAGAATATTGCTTAGGTTTTTGCATGCATTGGATGCAAGCTTGGTTGTGAAAAATGCTTGAAATTTCCAGTTTCTCCACAACTTGCATGACATCTTCCAATGAAATACATTGCCACTTGTTCCCAACAAGGTACTACCTGCAATGGAAACTCATTGTAGATGGCACATTGTTGCCCTCATGAGATGATATGCAATTTTCCCTACAATACCTAGAGCAATAGTGAATTGTTCTTGAAGGAATTGTTGGAATTGGGTCTACTTCAAAACCTGTAAGGTGTCATCACATCTTCTGCATATGAAAATGGGAAATCGCGAATATTATTATGCAATCAATTACTCCCAAAAATATATCTATTAAAAAAAAAAAGAATTGATTGACAATCTGTTGTCTGACTCATTTCAAGAAGCAAAATGTCCAATTTTGCAGGGCCCAGGTAAAAAACTATATACTTTTCTAAAGCATAGTTATCCATGTAAAGATACTGCAAGCATTTCCAACTATTTGTGTTAGGTAAAGGATTAAATAATAGAATTATAACCCAAATCTATAAATCTTACATGTAAAGCTATTTTTTGTGTTATACATCATTGATTCATACTTCTAACATTACTTCCTCCACAAGCACATTTATTTAACCTGGTTAAATGGCAGAGTGACAAATTAATTTACAAAGGTGATTTGTAACACAAGTATTTTTTTTAAAGATTATATTGCAACCAACAAGGAGAGCCTTGATTTATCCAAAATTTGTTCATAAATAATTGATTCGTTACACTTTATTGGAGAGATTGTGTCTCCAATAAATTGTAACAAAACAATTTTATATAAACATTTTTTGTTTTATTGCTGAACAAACATCAAGCTAATGCATACAGTACACAGCCACTAAAGTGGCTTCCAGCACATTTAAATAGAGCTACGATATTGGCTTATAACATTGTTCCAGTTAACTGATTTCACCTGAATGACATACAAAACATAAAGATACTTTTGATGAGGAATTAAATTAGTTTTTCAACTGAATAATACTAATTAGAATTTGTCAGGATTAATGCATCCATATTTCTATAATAATAAAACCTGGGAAACATAATCTCTTATTAAGTTCATACTTTTTATGACTAAAATTATTTAACTCTTAAAGGCCTATTTCTGACTTTTATGACCTCAGAACATGTGGCCATAACTTGCTATCATGAGGAGGTCCTGCTGACACAAGACAAATTATCTTGGCAGTGGTTTCTAGCCAAGTCTTAGCTGCCTTTATAGGCAGCCAAGACTTGACAAGAAATCACTGCTAAGCCACTTGATGTGCACAGGCTGTGGCCAAGTGTGAATTTTCAGGCCCTTAAGAGTTAAAGAGTTCTAAAGGTATTACAAACCTGTTGAGAACACAGTTTGGGCAAAGATTCCAGCTATGATACTAGTTAAACCAACACCTGCTCCTAAGTCACATATCATAGAATTTGTGAACTTGTCTTGATTGTATATTATAAAGTCACACATCAACAAAACACCATTCCACACCTACAGTTAAAAGATTAAAAGATGAAAATATAACAAGGTAAATGCCTAGGGGGCACATACCCCTGCCTGAAATACCACGCCTGCAATACCATGGATAGCATTACAGAAATTACTTTATTACTGGGTGACAGCTGAAGGATGACAGTTGATGGACATGTGACAGATTACAAACCATTGGGGCATTATCATAAAAACTATTAAGTGTAGGGGTGACACAAAAAGGTACCCCCATCTCTTTACCAAATGTAAGAGTGACTTGATTTGATTTGATAATTCTGTGAAAATATTTTTTTCTGCAAACTTCATATATGTTGCGCATTTGATATTTGGTATGCAACATTGTGGGAAGAGTTGATTACACCATCAAGGCACCCTTAATTAAAAAACATTGGAAATTTTCTGAGACAATAAAGTGCAATAATTTTGTTAAAAAGTATTTTTTCTGCAAACTTCAAAGATGTTGCACATCTTCATTGTGTATGTAGCCGTATCCTAAACTTTAAAATCTCTAAAGTTGATAAAAGACAATATTTTTGTGAAAAAATATTTTTTCTGCAAACTTTATAGATGCTGCACACCTTCAAAGCATGTGTAACCATGTCATAAAGTTTCAACTATCTACATTAGAAACTGAGGAAGGAGTTGATTACACCATGAAGGTACCCTCAATTAAAAAACACTGTAAATTTTCTAAGTCAATAAAGGGCAATAATTTTGTTAAAAAAATTATTTTTTTCTGAAAACTTCATACACGTTGCACATCCTCATTGTGTGTGTAACCATATCCTAAACATTAAAATCTTTACATTACAAACTGTGGAAGGCATTGATTACTATGAATGTACCCTCAACTGAAAAAAACACTGGAAATTTTCTATGTCAATAAAGGGCAATAATTTTGTTAAAAAGTATTTTTCCTGCAACTTTATTGACGTTGCAAATCTGCATTGTGTGTGTAACCACATCCTAAAGATTCAAATCTCTACATTACAAACTGTGGAAGTAGTTGATTACACCGTGCAGGTACCCTCAAAAAGGTACCCTCAACTGAAATTTTCTAAGTCAATAAAGGGCAATAATTTTGTTAAAAACACCTTTTTTCTGCAAACTTTATAGATGTTGCATATCTTCAAGGAATGTGTAACCATATCCTAAAGTTTCAACTCTCTACATTAGCAACTGTGGGAGGAGTTGATTACACCATGAAGGCACCCTCAATTAAAATACACATGAAATTTTCTAAGTTG
This sequence comes from Pictodentalium vernedei, assembly GCA_031216915.1. Taxonomy (NCBI): domain Eukaryota; kingdom Metazoa; phylum Mollusca; class Scaphopoda; order Dentaliida; family Dentaliidae; genus Pictodentalium; species Pictodentalium vernedei. The sequence continues at coordinate 370,712,970 of CM062297.1, forward strand.
ATAAAGGGCAATAACTGTGACAGAAACATACAGAGTCATCCGACCTTCTGCCATTGCAATGAGACTGAATGTAGTTTTGCTTTCAGATGGCTATCCTAAAAGATGTGAGAGTAATGTATGATACAACTTTGGGATGGACTGATGGGCAAACATGGACACAACAAAACCATATCATGTGACTCACTCAATGGAACAAGCTTGACAAGCTTGTTCCAATGAAGGGGACACATGATATGGCTTTGTTGAAATGTTCTGAAATTTTTTTTTTTTTTCAACTGCTAAATTTGTAAATTATGTGAGTGGATGCGGCCAATTCGCAGGTAAAGGGTTAAAAACAAGAGGCCCCAGGTGGCCTGAGGGTGCTCACCTGACATGGTAGCCTGAATATCAACCCAGAGAATTGATTTCAACAAGTTGCATCTGCTCTTCCTAAGAAAAGCTTATACCAAATATTCAAAGATTCTGACCAGTGGATCTAAAAAAAAAAGGATTTTTAAAGAATATTCCTCATATTGAACTAAGTTATAATTCGGGCACCCACAGGGAGCCCATATATGAACCCAGGGACTTGGCTTTAACAAACTTGAATCTTAACACCCCTAAGGATGCTGCATAAAAAATATCCAAAGCATTCATCTGCTGGATCTGAAGAAGACTTTTAAAGAAAATTCCTCATTTTGAACTAAGTTGTCATTCGGGCTCCCATAGTGAGCCCAAATATGAACAAAGGGACTTGGCTTGAACAAACTTGAATCTCAGCCCCCTAAAGTTGCTGCATGCCAAATATCAAAACATTCCGACTGCTGAATCTGAAGAAGATTTTTAAAGAAAAATTCCTCATACTGACTATTGGCACAGGGAACCCAAATAGGGACTCAGGGACTTGGCTTTAACAAACTTGAATTCCCCCCCCCCTCCTGCTAAGGATGCTACACACCACATATCAAAGCATTCCGACTGCTGGATCTGAAGAAGAAGATTTTTAAAGAAAATTCCTCATTTTGAACAAAGTTATAATTCGGGCTCCCTCAGTGAGCTCAAATATGAACCCAGGGACTTGGCTTGAACAAAATTAAATCTCACCCCCCTAAGCATGGTGTTTACCCAATATCAAAAGATTCTGCCTGCTGGATCTTGAGAAGAAGATTTTCAAAGACATTTAGGAGAGGTGGTGGTGTAGGCCTTCAGCGTGACATATACTGAGCCCAAATATAAACCCAGGGGCCGATTTGAACAAACTTGAATCAGATCCACCCCACAATGTTGCATACCAAATATGAAAAGATTCTGCCTGCTGGGTCAGGAGAAGAAGATTTTTTAAGAAATTTGCCTGAAATTCACTAAGTTCGAATTCGGGCTTCTAAAGTGAGCCCAGCTATGAATCCAGGGGGCCGATTTGAACAAACTTGAATCAGATCCACCCCACAATGTTGCATACCAAATATCAAAAGATTTTGCCTGCTGTATCTGGAGAAGAAGATTTTTAAAGAAATTTGCCTGAAATGCACGAAGTTCCAATTCGAGCTTCTAAAATGTGCCCAAATATGAATCCAGGGGGCCGATCTGAACAAACTTGAATCAGATCCACCCCCACAAATGTTGCATACCAAATATCAAAAGATTCTACCTGCTGGATCTGGAGAAGAAGATTTTTTAATGTTTTTCCCATTGCCTACAGTGTTAAAAAGTGCTGACTCAGCACTTTTTCAAAAGTCCCGAAACTGTACCCTATGATAAAACCGATAGCAATTTTTTTTTACCTATCCTTTCTGTTGGTCCTAAGGAAGTTTCACAACCAAATAAAAATTCTCGGTGCCGTGCAGTTTTGGAGATATGGGCATTTTAATTTTTTTCTATTTTTAGCTCCTGCGGTTACCACAGGGCTGCAGAAAAAAAAAATATTTTGGCACAAATCAAGTACTTATAACCCAATAATACCTCATATTAAATTTGGTTCAAATCGGCCTCTGGGTTCAGAAAATAGAAATTTTGGGCGGGGCAAAAATTCTTGCCCCTCTCAGAACAAAGGTAAATATTGCCCGTCAAACTTCTCTTGAACAAATTTGAGTCTACACCTCAAATGGAAGCTGCATACCAAATATCAAGTCTCTGCTATGGCTGGTTCATGATAAGAAGATTTTTAAAAATTTTGTGCATTTTGGCCCCACCCCACTCCACAATATGAGCAGAAATCCAATTTGAAGAAAAACCCAAATGCCCCTATATAACCACTACTTACATGAAATTTAATTAAAATGTGGCCAGTGGTTTAGGAGAAAGAGGCTCAAACACCACCTTCATGCAGGACGACGGACGGACGGACGACGGACGGACGTTCAAAGGTCGTTGCCAGCTGCAACATTTTTTGATGGTAATGGAAGAAAATCGATAGCTCCCATCTAGAGGTCACCCCAAACATGCACACCAAGTTTCAGAGCGATCCGGTCAAAAATGTGCACTGCAGGGTGCGCCAAAGGGAAATATTGATGCATAACTGCACTAAGTTCATCGATGGTCATTGCCAGTGGCAACATTTTTTGATGGAAATCGAAGAAAATCGATAGCTCCCATCTAGAGGTAACCCCAAACAAGCATGCCAGGTTCCAAAGCAATCCAATCATAAATGTGCCTTACAGGAAAATATTGAGGTCTGACAAAACTAAGTTCAAAGAACATTGCCAGCGGCAACATTTTTTGACAGAATTGGAAGAAAGTCTATAGCTCCCATCTAGAGGTCACCCCAAACAAGCATACAAAGTTTAAAAGCGATCTGATCATAAATGTTCCCTGCAGGGCTTGCCAAATAAATATATTGATGCCTGACTAAACTAAGTTCAAAGGTTGTTGCCCATGGCAACATTTTTTGATGGAAACCAAAGAAAATCGATAGCTCCCATCTAGAGGTCACCTCAAACAAGCATGCCAGGTTCCAAAGCAATCCAATCATAAATGTGCCTTACATGAAAGTATAAATTTTATAGTAAATTTCCTTTCTTATTATACCTACCGAAATTGTTTACTACAGGCTTGCACTACAGTGGAAGAAACTAACTCGGATAAAATACTCTCTATTTTAATCTTTCCCAAGATTTGGGAAAAAATAAGCCAAACCTGGGTCGAGCGCCATCGGTGTACACCCAGTATGGGATGCTCTTCCATATTACAAATCCACGACTTCTGTAACACAGTGCGCAATGCGTCAATTTGTCAATCCGTCATTCTTTTGATTCCGAACAACACAGGAGTTATGTGATCAGCGGGGAGGAAGGATTCTTACCTGAATAAGAAGATGGGAGGGCCTCCATGTAAACAATTTCGGTAGGTATAATAAGAAAGGAAATTTTCTATAAAATTTATACTTCTTATCAACCTACCTCAGTTGTTTACTACAGGCTGAATAGACAAAAGGCTGGAGGGAATCACATAACCAACCCACACATAACTCAATAGCACTGGGACCGTGGACAGAGGAAGAGATCCCTAGGCCTATCAAACCACAGCATCACAAACATTAGAAAAGACAATGAAAGATGAGGCGTATGGTGAAGTGCGACGCACAGACAGAAAAGGGCAGTAACAGCACAAAGCTGGAACTGACCCTGAAAAAAGCTGAAAGGCTGGGATAGACAACAGCCTGAGCCGAAGAAAGAGGGCCCCAAGGTTCTCTGTCGGCTCCTGCAACTGTCGCAGATAAAAGGAGAATGTAGCATTTCTCCAGAAGGCTGCCAGTATAACATCAGTCATCCGACAACATGACAGAGTTATTAAAAGAGGAAGACAATGCACGCACCTCGTGGCAGAAAAAAACAATTGGTAATACAATCACCAGTAACTAGACGAGCGGAAGCTGCACGAATAGCAAGACAAGTCCATCAAGAAATGGATGCAGGAGAGATCTGGCATGTGGGAAAACGCATATATTCATCCAGGATAAAGGCGTGAACACCCCCCACCCCCAAGCAGAGCAGCGCCCAAGAAAGTGACCATCTTGGAGTAAACTGCAAAGTCCTAGGCCTTTTCAAGGAAAAGAGCTGAACAAGCTTGGAGAGGCAAGGATGAGTGTCGAAACAATGCGGTATCACATAGGAAAAAATGTCTCCAAAGCATGGACATGTACCCATTGCTGGAGACAACCAGAAACAAACATATACCAGAAACTCTGCAAGCAGTGTGATCGAAGGAGTGACAGAAGCAACAGAGTGATCGCACACCATCGACAGAAGAACCTTCCACTTAGCCACAGAGGTTAAACCAGTGGAGTGAGTGCCTCCTTGAAGAAGAAAAGCAACTCCACTGCGTGTCTCGAAAAAACCACTACGGAGGAGATAGGACCTGATAAAAGACATGTGCGAAGGCACAATGAAGTCGGGTCAACTTGAAAACCTCCTCGGGCGACTTTGGCAAAGAAAATTGCGAGGTAGAGGGAGACATGCAGGAACCGCCGCTAACAGGGAGCGGCGCAGATTGATCCACACCCACTGAGGCGACGGGTGTGATCTAAAGGATTCGACGACTGCAGGTTCATATCTGGGTGAGAACCTGAGGCGGAATCGGAACCGGTAGGAAGATGTAGCCGACAAGACCATCCCAAAGGAGGGCCAGAGCATCCACGGCGAAAGCCAGAGCATCTGGACACGGGGACACGAAAGTGTCCACCGGATGGTTCCAGCGAGTCACAAGAGATCGATGGAACCTGCCATGTGGAGCATCCACCTGGTGGAAATGAGTCGGCTTCGACGTTCAAGCAACCGGGAATGTGACGAACAGCCACCCCGGCGTGGACATCCTGAGCGAGCAGTATAAGATCCCAAGCCAATTCGTACATTGGAACAGAGTGCTTGCCGCCCTGGTTCCGAATGTAAGCAACCACTGTCGAATGGTCGGACAACAGAAGGACCAGGTGATTCAACAGGTGAGGGATCCACTGCCTGAAACGCAGAAGAAGAGCAAGAAGCTCCTTCTGGTTGATGTGTAGAGCTGCATGATCCTGGTCCCACATCCCATGAATGGAAAGACCTAGAGGATCCAACGTCGCACCCCATCTGAGATCGCTGGCATCTGCCATCAGAATGCTATCGGATGTGGGTAAGTCCAACGGAACACCCTGTGAAAGCCACTGGACATCTGCCCAGAGGAGAAGGTGAGGATAAAGATATTCTGGAAACTGAAGCACCAGATCCAGAAAATCTACATTCGGCCTCCAATGACTGAGCAGAAAGTGTTGGAGAGGTCTGACACGCAGCCGATCTAGAGGAATGAAATCCGTAACCGAACAGCAGAGACCGATTAGCCGGAGAATACTCCGAGCCGTCGCGGATGTGGACTGGGACAGAGTCGAAGCAAAAGCTGAGAGAATCACAGCCTTGGCTCAGGGAACCGCCACCAAATTGAATTGTGTGCGGAAAGCCATCCCCACATGATAAAACGACTGAGAAGGGACCAGGTCCGACTTCTCCTTGTTGACTCTGAAACCTAGCGACGTGAGCAAGCTCAACAGAGTGGCGACATCCGACTCCAGTAAGGCAGCATTGGAATGGAGGATATCGTCCAGATATGCCGAAGTAGTCACCCTGGACTGTGTGCGATGGAAAGCTATCACATGCGACATCAGTCTGGTGAAGGCCCAAGGAACCAGGTTGAGGCCGAAAGGCATGGCCTTGAACTGGTAAACTCGCCCCAGAAAAACGAACCTGAGATACTTCCATAACGCCCAATGAATCGGAACGTGAAAGTAAGCGTCTAGCAGGTCGAAGCTGGAAGCGAAGTCTCCCTGGTGAATTGAACGGAGGACTGACCTGAAAGTCTCCATGCTGAACTGGGGAGCAATGATAGACTGGTTCAGGAAACTCAGATCAATAACTGGTCGGAGTCGGCCATCCTTCTTCAGCACCAAGAACAGGCGGGAATAGAAACCCACTGACCTAATGTTCTTGATGACCTCAATCGCCCCCTTTGTCAGGAGATTGTCTATCTCCATGGACAAAAGTTCCCGACGTAAAATGTCTGAAGGAACTGTGGTTGGAAGAGGCACCCTGGACAGAGTGGGGTGCCGTCGGAAGGATATTCGCAGCCCGGACCAAACAACATCTAACATCCAAGGATCGGATGTGATGGTGGCCCAACGGTTTGCGAACTCTGCTATCCTTCCTCCAACCTGGGACAAGTCGAGGTGAGGACCTTCATTTCGAACCCCGACGAGGCTCGCGAGAGGAGAAAACATCTCCTCTACTGAATGAAGAATCCTGGGACTTCCCTCAAGACTGCCAATGCTTACCCTTACCCCTTGAGTAAGAAGTAGAAGCGGTGGCAGAAGGATCAGCCCCTTTGCTTTGCAGAGGAAGCAGAGGGTACTTGTTAGGCTTGAAACGGCCCATGCCTACCCTAGAAGGATGATCAAGCTGAAGAAACAGCAGCTGATCGTTGGAATGACGTAGGACGTCATCCCGGACCGTCAACACAGAACCATGGAAAAGTTGCGGACCTGCCAACAAAGCAGATCGAAGAGTAGCGCACTGCTCCTCAGGAAGGGATCGGCCTGTGTCCAGCACAGAGTCCCTTCGAACTAATTCCAGATTAGCCGTGTTACAGGCATGCGTGTAAGATGCATGAACGCCTTGGACAGCACATGCAAAGGAGCCTGTACCTCGTCAAACTTATCTGGAGGCAGATAAGCAGCTAAAGCTGAGACGACGTGATCGGAGAGAGAAAGCATACCAAGCATCTCTCTCGATAAGTCCAATGTGGACTCCAGAGTCATCATCGGAATGACGGCAGACTTGGACTTGGAAAGCCCAAGGGAATTGGAGTCCTGATCCAAAACCGTCAAAGTCTGGTAGACCGACGGATTGGCGGAATCGTAGGAACGATAATGCGCCGGAGGCAAAAAGGTGTCAACCCTGGTGAAGAACGGAGCCTTCATAGCCTTGGAACTTAGCTTAGAGTCAAAGGCTGAAAATGCTTCAACCAACTGTACCGACAGGCACGGTCGAAGATGCCCAGAAGCGGGTTTCTCCATAGGCTGTTGGCGCGCGACCGATGATCACGGCCTGGCTGACACTGTCAACTGGTTAGATGGTTTGAGATCCGGAAGGAACCCAAACACGAAATCAAGAGCTGCCCCCAAGTCCGAAGACTGCTGGCTCTCGACATCAAGCATGTCTGACTCTTCCCCTGAGTCGGAAGACACATAGCCCATCGTGGGCAAACCAGCCGACGCCTCCCATGGTGTCGGAACACCAGGGGGATCAGAAAGCGGCCTGTTTCCAATCCCGGGAGGCGGCGCCATAGGGGGCGCCTGGAAACCACTCGCTGCCTCGCTGGAAGCAACGGGAAGGCTCTTTGACAGAACCTGAGTGAGTAAGGACAGGGCCTCCCTAAGCTCACTGCCCGTACTGGCCGGTTCGACAGGGGAATGAACCGGCAAAGTGGCTTCACCTCTGACCCTCTTAACCAGCGAAAGGTCATGATCCTCCAAAACACCTGACGTGGTACGCCGGGCGGCAGCCAAAACGTCTGAAGGCAGACGTGTATAGGGGTGTGACACACCCCGAGGATCACTGTAGCGGGAACTCACGAGAGTCACCGTGGACCTCTGCAGGGCAGAAGGTCCAGGCTGCACAAAAAACGTTGATCCCCCAAAACTGGTCATGTGGCCAGAATGAGTGGACGGAAATGCCACGTTCATAGTGTCCCACTAAGAACAACCGAATCCAATGACAACTGTGGTGCTCGACGGCGCAGAGACCACAGGAGAGGGTCCGGCTGGCAGCCACTTCCAACTTCGCCGAGTTGAAGTCAGGGAAGGCTGAGGCCGATACCCCCACGTCTACACAACCAGACACCGCAGCAGACCACTGCAGGTATAAAACTCCTGTGCTCAATGGCTAAGAGGACACAGTAGGGGGTTCAGTCGGCAGCCCCATCTGACTTCGCCGAGTGGAAGTCTGGGAAGGCTGAGGCTTAAACCCCACAACCACACTACAGACATCCCTGCAGACCCTGGCAGGGAGAAGCCGAGCCCGACTAAAAACGGTGCCCAATGACGTTGTAGACGGAACAGCAGTAGCAGCAGATACAACGGGAGCTGTTGGAACTGGCGGAAAAGTGGAGAGAGCCACCAAGCTCGTCCTCCAAAGGAGGAGTCACAACCCTAGTGACAGCCTCAGATGTCGACTGGAGAGGGCCCATAGTCCCAGAACCAGGCATCTCTACACCAGAAATCCAACAGCTCCCACAGTATCCACCACGGTAAAACACTGCACATTCCCCATGGAAGGGGAATAACTCTCACCAGACATGGTCGAATCGGGAAGCCCCGAAATGACAGCAGTCCCCACCCTCCACAGGTGCGGGAGGAGCTGCACATCCCCCATGGAGGGGGAGCAATTCTCACCAGACGTGGTCGAATCGGGCGACCCTGAAACGATAGCGTTCCCCACCCCCTGCGGGAGCAGGAGGAGCTGCACATCCCCCACAGAGGGGGGCAAACTCACACCAGATGTGGTCGAGTCAGGGGGCCCCTGAAACGACAGTGTTCCCCCTCCCCTGCAGGGGCAGGAGGAGCTGCACATCCCCCACGGAGGGGGTAAACTCACATCAGACATGGTCGAGTCGGGAGGCTCCTGAAACGACAGCGTTCCACACCACCCGTGGGTGCGGACGAAACGGACACGAGAACGCACCAATGGCGAGGGCAAAAGGAATTGACCAAAAGGAACCAAACTGGAAAGAACAGAGGTGAGAGCAGTAGAAGAAAAAGGTGAACTCAACAGAAACAGAAAGTAGAAGAACACCCTCAACTACGAGAGAAGGTGGCAGAACCCAGACGGCCGACACCTAACTCCAATACCAATTAAATTTTTATCAACCAAAAAATTCATTGTCAAATCGCGATGACACGATGTCGCAAACAAAACATTCGCGAAAACGGAATAGTAAATAATATACAATGAGAATGTGGTTGAAAATATAAACGAGAATATATAAAACACAGTCCTGTTATTATACGATCTTCAGATCCATAAATCCAGTCACAGGAAAACCATTATCGATGAGTTAAAATATCACTGTTACTTTAGCAAAGATGGCACACACACATCCACCAAGTGTGCGGATAATCAAAAGAATGACAAAAGAATGACGAATTGATGCATTGTGCACTGTGTTACGGAAGTCGTGGATTTGTACTATGGAAGAGCGTCCCATACTGGGTGTGTGCCGATGGTGCTCGACCCAGTTTTGGCTTATTTTTTCGTGGTGTTTTTACACCACTTTTCTTTCCCAAATCTTGGGAAAGATTAAAATAGAGAGTATTTTATCCGAGTTAGGTTCTTCCACTGTAGTGCAAGCCTGTAGTAAACAATTGAGGTAGGTTGATAAGAAATATTGAGGTCTGACTAAACTAAGTTCAAAGAACATTGCCAGCAGCAACAGTTTTTGACAGAATTGGAAGAAAGTCTATAGCTCCCATCTAGAGGTCACCCCAAACAAGCATACAAAGTTTCAAAGCGAGCTGATCATAAATGCAACCTGTGCGGTGTGCCAAAGGAAATTGTGGATGCATGTACGTATGTACTTATGCTGATGGACGAGAAGTGATGGCAATAGCTTTGTCAAGTTGAGCTAAAAATAGAAAGAGCATTTACCCGGTATTTCACTGACTCTAAAGTCTAGCAGAGGAAAAGGCTAGGAGGAACACTACTTTATATGTCAGATATCTAAACTCCACAGAGTCAAAAAGGCTCGAACAGAGCTTCTTGTAACTTCAACAGAACCCAGGCTAAATTCCATTAAGGACCTGGTACTTTTGATAGAAAAATGTTGAGAGCTGTCAGATTTGAATAAAGAGTGTAGTCATTGCCTTGAAACAAGATGTCCTTCCACAGTGGTAGACGACAAGTACTGTCTGAAAGAAGAGGTCAGAGAAGGCTGACCCATGCCCTCTGAGGGTCAGAGGGGCAACCAGAATGATCCTTCAATGTAACTGTTTGATTTTCAAGAACACTTAAGGAATTAACAAACTTGGGTTGGGCATATCCGACTATTCCATTCCAGGATATGGACATGGCATCCACATCAAATGCTAATGGATCCAGGAACTGAGACATGAATATCTGAAGTTCTTGTTGTCCCATGTTGTGGCGAATAGATCTCTCACTGGACGTTCCCAACTTGTACTGAGAACTAGGAAGACTTATTTGTTGAACGTCCATCCTCTGGAAGGATTTGTCCATGTCTGAAGATAGCTATTACATTGAGCTGACCTAAATGTGGCGGTTAGTTAGAAAAAGGTTGACTTCTTGAGTTAAAGAAAGAATTTGCTTCACTAATGTGACTGTCAGTGGGGAACAGGTTCCTATTTGGCCCTACAGATATGTTGAATATTGTTGGGTTGTCCGAGAGAAGCCTCATGAGCTCTGTCAAACAAGATAAAATAGAATAAATGCTCATTTTATCACTAAGATACAAGCATGTGCCGAAATTCCCATTCACTGAATACTCCTGTTGGTTTAACCCTTTACCTAACACGAAAGACAGACTACATTTGCAAACAAAATTCTTCAATAACTAAATTTTTTCATTTTTTTGGCAACAAAAACAGAGCTTATGACCCCTTATTGGAACAAGCTCATTGAGCTCGTTCCAATGAGGGTCCATAAGCTATGTTTTTGAGACAAAAATAATGAAGATTGAATGGCGAATTTTTGCGAATAAGGCTGGCCAGTTTTGGCTTTTATGTAGGGTAAAGGATTAATATTTTTCACTGGCAAATACGCTATTCAATTTACAGGGCTCCACTGTAATAATATTCTATAAGGCAATCTCATTCAGGAACTCTGCACATAAAGTGTTAAGACTATCAATGCCAAAAGTTTTAACAAAGTTCACAGAAGTTACAGTTGTGGAAAGAGGTCCATGACTTTATAGAAAAACACAATTTACCAGTACTTTTCCAGGCCTTTCCACAATTAAGTTTTTTTCTAGGCTTTTCTCAGTGTTCTGTGAAACTTTGGGGCTCACTTAATTGGGACATTTTTTAATTGAATAATTCTGTTATTTGCATATGACTTCTAAACACAAAACCTTTACAATAGCTTTAGTACAAATATGACCAGTAAATGCCTGTTAACTGATTAAAACATCTTTTGTTATATCAAATAACTACTCTAACAACCAATGAATGGCCCATGTTTTTCGATCTCTTTGTCCTCAGTACCTCCAAAGATTGCATTTAATCTTTTATATCTTGTTTGACAGAGCCTCATGACCTCTGTGAAACAAGATATCATAGAATAAATGATCACTAAACAACAGGAAACTGGCCAGATTCTTGACTTGCTGAAGGAATATTTTTCACTGGCAAAATGGCTATTCAGTGAACAGGGTCATACACTATACTTTGAAACACTTTGTAAAATGTTGAATACAATAAAAATATTCAACTTCATGAAGGAATAACATTCTTACTTACTTGCTGCCCAACTCCATCTATGTCTGTGGACATTTTGTGAACTGAAACAAAAATAAAAACATCACAGCTAGAAAATAAGTCAGTTAAATTGAATAGAGCTCACTCAGTCAAAAGAGGAGTTTCAATTTTGAATTACATATCCCATACCACAAGTCTAATCATCCAATTAAACTACATATTTTAATGAAAGTGTCAATGACACGGCAGCTGAACCTGTCTGAGAAGGGACTGAACTAAATGGATTAGAAAGATTCAGTAATGCCAAGTCATTCACTCAAGTTTCTACAGAAAAGACATCACACCAAAGCTACATATGAAATCTGAAAAAAATCAGTTGACAGATGGGGTTTGTTGTGTGTACTAATGGAATTGTTGACAATGTATGTTAAATCCAAGATGGCTGGTGGTGGCCATCTTTTTCAATGGAATGCTTAAAAATCTGATAACTCACATTTAGACATCTTACCAAAGTTACATATAAAATCTGAAAAAGATTGGGTAAAGGGTGCAGCCTAAGGGTCTTCTAATGGAATTGTTTACAATTTATATGCCAAATCCTTGATGGCCACTGCCGGCCATGTTTTTCAACAAAATTCAGAAATATTTGATAACTCCCATCTAGATATCATACCAACGCTACATGTGAAATTTCAAATATGTTGGGGTGAGGGATGTGGCCTGTAGGGTGTGCTAATGGGATTGTTGACAATTTATATGCCAAATCCAAGATGGTCAATGGCGGCCATGTTTTTCAACAAAATTCAGAAAAATTTGATAGCTCCCATCTCGATATCATACCAAAGCTACATATAAAATTTCAAAAAAGTTGGGGTGAGGGATGTGGCCTATATGGTGTGCTAATGGGATTGTTGACAATTCATATGCCAAATCAAAGATGGCTGCTGGCAACCATATTTTTGCACGAAATTCAGAAATATTTGATAGCTTCCATCTAGACATTGCCCCAAAGTGACGGATGAAATTTAAGACTGAACGAGTGAGAGCTGCAGCCTGCAGGGTATATATGCTGTAAAGAAATTGTTGGATAATTTATATCCAAATCCAAGATGGCTGTTGGGAGCCATGTTTTTCAACAACATTCAGAAAAATGTCATAGCTCCCATCTAGACATCACACCAAAGCTACATATGAAATTTGAAAAATATCAGGTGAGAGATGCGGCCTGTAGGGTGTGCTAATGGAAATGTTGACAATTTATATGCCAAATCTAAGATGGCCACGGACGGCCATGTTTTTCAATGAAATTCAGAAAAATTTGATAGCTCCCATCTAAACATTGCCCCAAAGCCAAGTATGAAATTTGGAACTGATTGGGTGAGAGCTGCGGCCTGTAGGGTGTGCTAAAGGAATTGTGGATGGATGAATGGATGGAAATACGGAATGACAAATGATCATAACTAAATAGCTCATGCTTTACATTGTCAAGTTGAGTTAAAAACTGAACTGATCACATAAACTTTAGCAATCCTTTGCTTTGGCAATTTTAACTCAACCTGTTAACAAAAATACCCTCGAAATTCTTTCAAATATCTAAAAAAAGAACTGAGCAACATTTTGGAAACACACATTCAAGGGCATATATAGGGGGGGGGGGGGGAGGTGGGAGGGGGGGGTGAGAGTGTAACCCTGCATAGTTTATCAGTCTTCAGTTTTCTGACAGTGTTATTGTTTCTTATTCTTTTCACTAAGTCTGAAGTTTTCTCTTCTCCGAGTTTGGCTATCTGAATATCTTGGCACAACGTTCATTCAAATATCAGAACTATCTCTTCTCCCATTTTGACAAATCTTTGCTTATAACTCTGAATTTTAGTTTGCAATGAATTTTCTGTACAACTCTCTTCTTTCTTCTCTTCCTCCACCCAATTCTCATTCATTGCCATCATTAATTTCTCATCATTCAAATACTCTGCTTCAACCACTCCATTATGCCCAGTAATACTAGTTTTCCTGATTGAGTTTGACAAATATCAGTTAACGGTTTTGATGCAAACAATTTGGTTCTGCCTAGTAATGAAGCATCAACAAGCCTGGAAATAAGTGGAATGAGGTCACCAGAGGGCAAATTTGGTGATGCTACCCTGCTATCACAAAAATTTACTCTCTGTGAACCTCAGTCTGAATCAAGGTCTCAAGCCTATGGGATAGCATCAGCACATTCACCCTCTGGGTACCTCAATCTGTAAATGACAGATTGCTTATTTCCAAGCTTGTGCATCAAGGGAAAAAACTCTGGCTTGGTTCACATCAGCCAAGATCGGTGTCATATTAGCCATGTTTGAAGTCATATCAAGCAGAGCTTGATAATGGGCAATTCTGGGAAGGAAAATCAGATCTAAAGATTAATATATAGCGTACATTCCTGAAAAGAGAATTAAATTTTTAATCCATTTTAGGAACATGGACTGTTTTCTAAATGCCATTTTGAGTGAAGAGTAATGAACTGTAACAACTTCTGAGTTGATGCTTTTCTTCTTTCTATTTCCTGACTGCAGCAGGAATGCACAAATTGAAAATTTAAGATAACCCCACAAATTTGCATAACACTTTTGTAGCCAAGATAACCCCAATCCCATTGCATTATCATTTGTCAGTGTTTTTTCAATTGGTGGAGTACTGAATTATTGGTTGTCAAAATTTACTCACTTGTCTTTCACTTGTTACAATTTATGGGAGAGTGCCTAGGCACTCCCATACATTTTGACAAGCCAAATCTGCACCGGCTTGAACAGAATATGAAACTTTAAGGTTGCGACACCTATTCTTCAGAATAAACACTAAGTGTGGGCTTCCAGCACTCTACCGGTTAATGATCACAAAAATAAACATTGTTCAGTTAATCATCCTTTCACATGTACATTGTGATGTCTCCATCACCTACCCCTTCAACCATCACTGGCCAAGTATATAACAGGTCAGGTGTATAACTTGGATCTTCAAAATACACCACCCTAAAGGCAAGTGAAAGCATAATCCCTTAAACTCAGAGTAATCCCCAACTACTGATAGCAATAAATATTAAACAAAAAAAAACCCCAAAAACAAAAATAGAGAGAAACTAAGTTAACTAATAATCAACAGTCGGAAAGGGTTTATGATAAATTTCTTTGAAATTCTAAATGAACAGGATGATTTTTGAGGAGCGATAAAAGGTTATGTTAGAAAATTTTGATGCATTGTTATCCAATTTGTGCATCCCTGCTGCAATATTAGCACAAAATAACTGATGGGGGAGGTGCATAAAGCAGATTTGTCCTGATGGCTCAAGTTCCAACTGATAAAATAGTCTGACTCCATCATCAAGGCTTGCATTCGTCAAACTGTGGTTAAATACTTGTGATAGTCATGATCATCATGACATGATGCACAGGCTTTTAACTCCTCCCATGCTGCTGAAGGATATTCCTGCCCAGGACAGAAGATCGCTTGCCGTTAAAATAAGTAAATTTTCTGAGGATGTTCAACCAATTTTTCCCTTGTAAAGTGTATAGACGTTTTGACCAATAATTTCTCAGGTAAAATTTTCATGAATTTTTCATCAAATCTGCCCATGGCTGCTGTCAAGCAACCATGACTAGATGTGAAGAAAAATATTTTAAAATTACTCAGCAGGTTAAGAGTTGAACCTCTTACTTAATTAGCACATACCATACTCCAAATTAGTCATGCTGGTCTATGATTGTTAGAAAGATCCAATAAAAATCTAAGACCCAAATCCAGAGTAAGAAACAGTTATGGAAATTTATATTCTTACAAAATATGCAAAGGCTAAGCTACAGTTAAAACTAGAAGTCTGGTCATGAAATGCGCACAAATAGCACGTAGATCTGCGCGTTAATCTATGGGTTATGACGATAGTAAGGCTATCAAATTCTGTACATATGGCCTGTGCACAAGCAATGTTTCAGCCATATTCCTAAAATGGATTAAAAATTTAATTCTCTTTTCAGGAATGTAAGCTATATATTAATCTCTAGGTCTGATTTTCCTTCCCAGAATTGCCCATTATCAAGCTCTGCTTGATATGATTTCAAACATGGCTAATATGACGCCGATCTTGGCTGATGTGAACCAAGCCAGAGTTTTTTCTCTTAATGCATATGCCTGGAAATAAGCAATCTGTCATTTGCAAAATGAGGTACCCAGAGGGTGAATGTGCTGATGCTATCCCATACAGTGGGTCCATTTATCCTCTGGGTACCCCGGAGGTCCACTGGCAGAAACATTGCCTGTGTTTGCGATGAGTAACCAGGAGAACTTGCCATGCTTTGGATACCATTCGATATGGCAATTGTGCACAATTCCTACACGCATATAACCCTAGATAAGCGCACAGTTCGTGACAGGACTTCTAGTTTTAACTGTAAAAGAAATTCTTACAAATAGATACTAAGTCATTTTTGGCACGAACATTTGAAAAAGAAATCCATATCTACGCTCTAAAGGTTAATATATGTGTTCATGGCTCAAAATAACATTTGAAAACATTAACTGGTCTGCTGTAGGAGAACTTGAAGTATTAATGTCAACCTAAAAGCAAATTCTGACAATTGAACATGATTAATATTTATGTTTTGGACCCTATTATAATATCAGAATTGATAAGTGATTATGTCTTGGTTAATAATTATACACAATTAATATTTTCTAAGGTCATTTTTTTTATTAGAATAAGCAGACTCTGGCTTTTGTGATCACTTATTTGCACTGAGTTACCCTTGAATGTACTTATTAACATGTTTACAGATACTGTTACACAGAATATACTTTTAACTTACCGATCGTTTAATTGGGCCACACTTGTTCACTTGAAATTAGACAGAAACATCTAGAAGCTTAATGCAGCGAATTTATTCAGCCAATAGCAATTAATGGAGTGAAAGAGCATGCAAGAAATTTCTTATTCTGGAACTTCCTATGTGAAGACTATATAAATAACCTCTGTCAACAGAAACCAGGCATTCTATTCATATACAGAGCATTGGGAAGCCATTTGTTTACACATTCAGCATTAATTGAACATTGGAGATTATTATTACAGGACAGTGCATTATTATAGAAGCAGTTGAGAATTTATTATATATTCTATAGAATATTTTTTAGATCTGTGCATTTTTGTGTATTTGAAAAGTGTTTCCAAAATTTGAAGAGAATTTATTCTTTTTGTGAACGAGAATTTACTTTTGTGAAAAGCCAAGATTCTACGAGATAATTTGAAAACTATCTGTGGTATGAATACTTATTGGATGTTAATTCCATTTGAATTTTGCTGAGTGCTTTATTGGAATTTATTGGAGACTGCTGAAATTTTGAGTGAACATTTCATTAAAGTTTATTGGATACTGTTTCTGCAGACACATTTTTGGACATTGTAATACCAACAAGAAGGTTTCTTTATCACTGATTACTGGATTCTATTGAACTTTATTTTGGACTAATTGATAAGTATTTCTGTTTTTATTTTCTGTAAACCAAATAATGTAACAGATTTTGTAAAATTTTCATCTCAAATTATTATTTTCACACTGTAACAATTTATTCTAAAAAGAAATTCTCTGAAAACAGTTCAAGGGTTAAATACTGTTGGAATAGTGCTAAAAACAGAACTGAAATATGAAAGCTTTGCAGCCATGGTATTCCAGGTAACTGGGCTAACCATAAACTCTTACAAAATATACACCAGAGACTCAAGTGAGCCTGAAATGCTCACCTGTCTCAAACTGTCAAAAGAGATGTGTGTATCAGAAAGTGAACAGAAACAAGAGCAATTCTCTGAAAACAGTTCAAGGGTTAAATAGTGTTCGAATAGTGCCAAAAACAGAACTGAAATATGAAAGCTTTGTAGCCATGGTATTCCAGGTAACTGGGCTAACTATAAACTCTTACAAAATATACACCAGAGGCTCAAGTGAGCCTGAAATGCTCACCTGGCTCAAACTGTCAAAAGAGATGAGTGTATCAGTAAGTGAACAGAAACAAGAGCAATTTTTTAATTTGCTATGACGCAACCAAAGGCAACTTTTTTGACCATTCATTTCTGTTGGTCCTAGGAAAGGTTCCTAGCAAGCTCTGTTCAGTAAAGTATTAAATGAAAGTGTCAATGACACTGTAGCTTAACTTGTGTGTTGTGTTTGATGAAAAGGATAATGTTCAATGTTTATGAAAGGATTATGAAATAAGACAAGAATTGTGATAATTGGGAATATGTTCATTTCTGTTCCCTGTACGCTATGTTTATGATAAAAATAATATGAGGTGTACACTGTACTAAAGAGCTGAGGGGTGGGTTAATATGACCTCACAGTTAATGTATGTGGCCCTCACAGTTAACGTATATCAACAAAAGTTACCAAGTTACAGTGAAATTATTCCAAAACGAGTCATCCTATCATGTTACATTAATATCCCTTCATAAATAGGGCCTGTAGACTGTGCTAATGGTTTTTGGGCTTCGGGCCCCTGTAGCCGTCACAGTTGCCTAATGGTGTCCAAAGGGGACGTTCTCATCTAAACATTATATGAAGTCAACCTAACAAGTTACAATGAAATCCCTTAATAAATATGACCTGTAGACTGTGCTAAAGGTTTTTGGGCTTTGGGCTCTGGCAGCCATCATGGTTGAATGATCGCAACCAAAAGGGGACATTCTCATCTGGGCATCATCTGGAATGATCCTACGAAGTTACAATGAAATCCCTTCATAAATATGACCTGTAGACTGTGCTCAAGGTTTTTGGGCTTCGGGCCCCTGATGCCGTCACAGTTGACCAATCACGACCAAAAGGGGATGTCATCATCTAGGCATTATATGGAGTCAAACTTACGGATTACAATGAAGTCCTTCCATAAATATGACCAAAAGACTATGCTAAAGGTTTTGGGTTTGGGCAGCCATCAAGGCTGAATGATCGCGACCAAAAGGGGACGTTCTCATCTAGACATTATTTAGAGTCATCCTACCAGGGTACAATGAAATCCCTTCATAAATATCACCTGTAGACTGTGCTAAAGATTTTCAGGCTTTGGGCCCCTGTAGCCAACACAGTTGCCTGGTGTCCAAAAGGGGCTGTTCTCATCTAGACATTACATGAAGTCAACCTACCAAGTTACAATGAAATCCCTTCATAAATATGATCTGAAGACTGTGCTAAAGGTTTTTGGGCTTTAGGCTTGGGCAGCCATCATGGTTGAATGATCGCAACCAAAAGGGGACATTCTCATTTGGACATCATCTGGAGTGATCCTATGAAGTTACAATGAAATCCCTTCATAAATATGACCTGTAGACTGTGCTCAAGATTTTTGGGCTTCAGGCACCTGTAGCCATCACTGCTGACCAGCCATGACCAAAAGGGGATGTCATCATCTAGGCATTATATGGAGTCAACCTAACAAGTTACAATGAAATCCTTCCATAAATACGACCTACAGACATGCTAAAGTTTTTTGGGCTCGGGCAGCTATCAAGGCTGAATGATCGTGACCAAAAGGGGACATTCTCATCTGGACACTATTTGGAGTCATCCTACCAAGCTACAATGAGATCCCTTCATAATTATGACCTGTAGACTGTTCTAAAGGTTTTCGGGCTTTGGGCCCCTGAAGCCATCACAGTTGCCTAATCGTGTCCAAAAGGGGGCATTCTCATCTAGACATTATATGAAGTCAGCCTACCAAGTTACAATGAAATCCCTTCATAAATATGACCTGTAGACTGTGCTAAAGGTTTTCGGGCTTTGGGCTCGGGGCAGCCATCATGGTTGAATGATCGCAACCAAAGGGGACAATCTCATCTGGGCATCATCTGGAGTGATCCTAAGAAGTTACAATGAAATCCCTTCATAAATATGACCTTTAGACTGTGCTCAAGGTTTTCGGGCTTCGGGCACCTGTAGCCATCACAGTTGACCAATCACGACCAAAAGGAGATGTCATCATCTAGGCATTATATGGAGTCAACCTAACAGGTTACAATGAAATCCTTATATAAATATAACCTTTTGCCTATGCTAAAGGTTTTTGGGCTCGGGCACCCATCAAGGCTGAATGATCACGACTAAAATGGGATGTTCTCATCTAGACATTATTTGGAGTCATCCTACCAAGTTAAAATGAAATCCCTTCATAAATATGACCTGCAGACTGTGCTAAAGGTTTTCAGGCTTTGGGCACCTTTAGCCATCAAAGTTGCCCAATCATGTCCAAAAGGGGACGATCTCATCTAGACATTATATGAAGTCAACCTACCAAGTTACAATGAAATCCCTTCACAAATATGACCTGCAGACTGTGCTTAATGTTTTTGGGCTTCGGGCTCGGGCAGCCATCATGGCTGAATGATCGCAACCAAAGGGGACAATCTCATCTGGGCATCATCTGGAGTGATCCTACGAAGTTACAATGAAATCCCTTCATAAATATGACCTGTAGACTGTGCTCACGGTTTTCGGGCTTCGGGCACATGTAGCCATCACAGCTGACCAATCACGACCAAAAGGGGATGCCATCATCTAGGCATTATTTGGAGTCAACCTAATAGGTTACAATGAAATCCTTCCATAAATATGACCTTTTACCTATGCTAAAGGCTTTTGCGCTCAGGCACCCATCAAGGCTGAATGATCGCGATCAAAATGGGACGTTCTCATCTAGACATTATTTGGAGTCATCCTACCAAGTTACAATGAAATCCCCTCATAAATATGACCTGTAGACTGTGCTAAAGGTTTTCGGGCTTCGGGCACCTTTAGCCGTCACAGTTGCCCAATCATGTCCAAAAGGGTACGTTCTCATCTAGACATTATATGAAGTTAACCTACCAAGTTAGAATGAAATCCATTCATAAATATGACCTGTAGACTGTGCTAAAGGTTTTTCGGGCTTCGGGCTCGGGCAGCCATCATGGCTGAGTGATCGCAACCATAGGGGACAATCTCATCTGGGCATCATCTGGAGTGATCCTAAGAAGTTACAATGAAATCCCTTCATAAATATGACCTGTAGACTGTGCTCAAGGTTTTCGGGCTTCGGGCACTTGTAGCCATCACAACTGACCAATCACGACCAAAAGGGGATGTCATCATCTAGGCATTATATGGGGTCAACCTAACAGGTTACAATGAAATCCTTCCATAAATATGACCTTTTGCCTATGCTAAAGGTTTTTGGGCTCAGGCACCCACCAAGGCTGCATGATCGCAATCAAAATGGGACGTTCTCATCTAGACATTATTTGGAGTCATCCTACCAAGTTACAATGAAATCCCTTCATAAATATCCCTTCATAAATATAATCACGTCCAAAAGGGGACTTTCTCATCTAGACATTGTATGAAGTCAACACACCAAGTTACAATGAAATTCCTCAATAAATATGACCTGTAGACTGTGCTAAAGGTTTTCGGGTTTTGGGCTCGGGCAGTTGTCTTGGTTGGCAGATCATGCCCAAATGGGGAAATTCTCATCTAGACATCATAAGGAGTCATCCTACCAAGTTACAATGAAATCCCTCCACATTAAACATGACCTGCAGACTGTGCTAAAAGTTTTTGTGTTTCGGGCTTGGGCAGCCATCACGGTTGATAGATCATGCCCAAAAGGGGACGTTCTCATCTAGGCATTATACAGAGGCATCCTACCAAATTACAATGAAATCCCTTCATAAATACGACCTGTAGACTGTGCTAATGGTTTTCGGGTTTTGGGCTCGGGCAGCCATACCGGTTGCCTGAACCCAACAAAAAGGGGACGTTATCATCTAGACATGACCCCAAAGCTGCATATGAAATTTCGTGACGATCAGACAAGAACTGTGGGGTGTAGCCCGTGCTAAAGGAAAATGTGAACAGACGTCACAGACTCACAGACTTCCACACACGTGATGGTAATAGCTTATTTTGACAATGTCAAGTTAAGCTAAAAACAATAACCAAACAAAATTTTTGTTTTGTTTTCAACTACTGTAGTTCCCTCTAGCAACCTCCCCCCCCCCCCCCCCCCCCCCAAAAAAAAAAAAAAACCCAAGAAAAAACAAGTGACTCGATTTGAACAAACTTGAATTTGACACCCCTAGAGATGTTACATACCAAATATGAAAGGATTCTCACTGGTGGACCTGAAGAAGAAGAATTTTCAAGAAATTTTCACATATTTGACAAAGTTAAACTTTGAGCTTCAATAAAAAGCCCAAATATTAACCCAGGGACTGGTTTGCACAACCTTCAATCTAACCCTCCCAGAGGTGTTGTACACCAAATATCAAAAGAATCTGACTGCTGGATCTGGAGATTTTTAAAGAATATTCCTCATATTGAACAAAGTTACAATTTGGGCTCCCACAGGGATACCAAATATGAACCCAGCAACTTGGCTTGAACAAACCTGAATCTCCCTTCCCTAAGGATGCTGTATACCAAATATCAAAAGATTCTGACTGTTGGATCTGGAGAAGCAGATTTTTAAAGAATATCCCTCATATTGCTCTAATTTGAACATTTGGGCTCCTGTAGAGTGCCCAAATTAGGACCCAGGGGTTAAATTTCAACAACCATGTGAATCAATCTTCCATAGATGTTATATGTGAAATATGAAAGCTTTTGGAGCGGTGGTTGCGGAGAAAAAGATTATTTTATATTTTTCCCATTACCTTCAGTGTTAAATAATGCTGACTCAGCATTTTTTCAAAGTCCCGAAACTATACCTTAGGACAAAACTGATAGCGATTTTTTTACCATTCCTTTCTATTGGTCCTAAGGAAGCTTCACACCAAATAAAAAGTTTCAGTGCGGTGCAGTTTTTGAGATATGGGTGTTTGAATTTTTTCTATTTTTAGCTCCTGAGGTTCCTACGGGGCAGCGGGAAAAATTTTTTTGGCAGGACTCACGTACTTAGGACCCAATAATACCTCATAGCAAATTTGGTTCAAATCGGCCTCTCGGTTCGGAAAATAGAAATTTTGTGCGGGGCAAATATCACAGCTGGTGGTTCATAAGAAGAATATTTCAGGAGAAATTGATGCTTTTGGGGCATCACTCCCACCACAGTGGGGACACCGAGTACATTTTAACAAACTGGAAAGAGGATACCTCCAATATACTGTATGTCAAATTTGTTTAGGTTTGTGCTAGTGGCTTTGAAGGAGAAGACCGAGTTGCGAAAGTTGACGGATGCCAAGTGATGGCAAAAGCTCACACTGACTTTCAGTCAGGTGAGCTAAAAAGCTGAGAAAAACAAATTCTTTATCTCACAACTGGAAACCAAGTCATTTTGGACATCAAAATGTTACATAATTTTTCTTTGTAAGTTTCAAACCCAGACTATAAAAGTTATTAGAAGTGATCATGGCCCAAAACAACTTCTGAAAACTTTAACTGACTAGCAATAGTAGGACTTGAAGCTACAATGCTATCTAAATGCAAATTCTGACAACTGAAAATGTCTCAGATTTAAAAAACAATTGCAGTAGAAAATACACAGTATATGGGTTAAAAAATGTAACAACATAGAATCGTGCTAAACAAGACATAACTGCAATGTAAAAGTCTTGAAGCTGACATCATTTTAAGGGAAAGCTCTCACTGAGAGCTTTCCAGAAAATGATGTCAGATTCAGATCTTATCAGTGCAGGAGCAGCAGTATACTTAGTTTATTGCGGTTATGCTACAACTTATTTTGACTTGTACTGTAAACATAAACTCCTACAAAATAGGGTACATGTATAAAGGTTAATAGATGTGATCATCTAAAAATTAAAATTTTTTAGTAAATTTTGTTTCTTAACATACCTACCACAATTGTTTACAAATGGCTGTAACATGACTGCAAGCCCTACTTCAGAACTAACTCAAGCATTTAAGAAACTTTTCCAAACAAGCTGGAAAAGTAATAGAGTGCAAAAGCACGAAAAAGATTGAAAAAGGGTCGTGCGAGACCAGCGCTAAAAATTACAGGTACTCTCTCTGCACACCTCTTGCGTTTACCGAGTGCATGCGCAACAACCGTGACGTCAATTCCGTATTTCCGCCAACGAGAAGTTTGTGATTTAGCGGGGAGGCATCGATATCAAAGATATCCCCAAGGAGGGTGGGTCTCCGGTAAACAATTGTGGTAGGTATGTTAAGAAACAAAATTTACTAAAAAATTTTAATTTCTTATCAACCTACTCACAATTGTTTACAATTGGCTGAATAAACAATAGGAGGAGGTGAATCACATAACCAATACCAACAAGAGCAGCAGAAAGAAAGAAAGGAGGGCAGAGAACAATAGCGAAACCTGTAATGAAGATAGAGAGAAGGCACCTGAAAAGAACAAGGCTGAGCGAAACACAACCTCGATAAAAAC
Organism: Pictodentalium vernedei; assembly: GCA_031216915.1. Lineage (NCBI taxonomy): Eukaryota > Metazoa > Mollusca > Scaphopoda > Dentaliida > Dentaliidae > Pictodentalium > Pictodentalium vernedei. Next base: position 370,736,800 of record CM062297.1, read on the forward strand.
AATTTTAACGAGGGTGCACAACAGCCTGAGAAGCAACGAGAGGGCCTAAAGAATAAAGGTCCTCAGATTGCTGCTGTAGGTGGTGAAGATAAAAGGAGGAGGAAGTAGAAGTATTCCTCCAGTAAGCCGCATTCATAATATCCCGGAGCGAAACAGAACTGGAGAACGCCCAGGATGTAGAAATGGCACAAACCTCATGAGCATTAAACCGGTTCGAAACAAGATCTGAAGCAGACAAGCAGGAATAAGCTAGCTTGATTGTAAAACAGATCTACCTGGAAAAAGAATGGGAAGAGAGAGACTGCCTCTTAGGAATGAGAGACAGAAAGAATCTCTTCCGACCCCTCCTAATGAACTGAGTGCGATTAATGTAAGTCTTGATCGCGCGAACAGGACAAAGAAGAGGTCTATGATAATCGACAGCATGGAGAACCCGAATGCAGATGGGAGGAGGTACCGAATCTGGAAGTTGATTCTTATTCAGAAAAGAGCAGTTTGTAGTGAAGGTGACACTGTTAGCCTCATTTCTGAAGAAAGCAGAATCAACAGATAGCACATGAAGCTCACTGACTTGTTGAGCAGAAGCAAACGCTAGAAGGAAGGCCGTCTTATAGGTGAGAAAACGCAAATCGGTCTCAGAAAAAGGCTCGAATGGCGTCCCCTCCAAACAGTGCAACACCCATGCCAAGTTCCATGCAAAACTTGAGGCCTCTTCAAAGAAAAGTGCCGAATGAGTTTGGAGAGAAAAAGATTACGACCGATGTACCGCTTTCCCACATAAGAGAAAGTATCAGACAGCATAGACCGATAGCCCTTAATCGTAATAGGCTGGAGGCCCTTGGAGTCAAAAAGATATACCAGAAAATCTGCAATTTGAGCGATTGATGGATCACGGTAATCTACATTGTGATCTGCACACCAGTGGCAGAAAACCTTCCACTTCGCAGCATTAGTCGTGCCAGTGGAATGTCACCGCGATGCAGAAATGCACTCCACAGTTCGTCTCGAAAAACCTGTATGTCGGAGACAGGACCTGATAAAAGACAGGCGTGAAGGGACAGGCTCGCCAGGTTGTTGAGATACTTCCTGGGATGACCATGGGAAAGAAGATCGCGATGTAGAGGTAGACGAATCGGCTGGTCTGCCAATAGAGGCTGCAGCAGATTGATCCACACCCTCTCGTGTGGAGACAGAGGTGCGATCAGAATGATCCTGCAACTGCAAGCACAAATCTTCGCTAATAATTGAGGAAGAATCGGTGCAGGAGGGAAGGCATAGCCGATCCAACCTGTCCAGTCCAGAGACAGAGCGTCTACCGCAAATGCCAGAGGATCTGGACAAGGGGAGACAAAGGTTTCTACCTGATGATTCCAGCGAGTGGCGAAAAGGTTGACCTGAGGACGACCCCACTGCTCGCAAATCACCTGAAACACCGACCGATGAAGCATCCATTCAGTTGGAAGGACACTGTCGCGTCGGGACAGGGAGTCTGCTAGGATGTTGAGACACCCGGGAATGTGTCGAATGAACACCCAAGTGTTTACATCCCGCACCAACAGAAGAAGATCCCGAGACAGCCGATACATGGGAATCGAATGTGTGCCTCCTTGATTCCGTATGTAGGCTACTACTATCGAATTGTCCACAAGAAGTAGGACAATATGGTCCGACAGGTGAGGGATCCAAAGCCGAAAACTCAACAGAAGAGCAAAGGAGCTCCTTCTGGTTGATATGAAGGCCTGCCTGCTCGCTGTCCCACTTGCCGTGAGTGGGCAAACCAAGAGGATCCAACATTGCACCTCAGCCCCGATCACTGGCATCTGCAGTAAGGATGCGATCCGCCAAAGGAAGATCCAACAAAACACCCTGTGTCAACCAGGGAACATCAGCCCAAGGGTGGAGGTGACAAAGCAGGGAAGAGGAAGTTCCAGGTCCAGCGGATCTACATTCGGATGCCAATGATCCAACAGGAAGTGTTGGAGAGGTCGGACAAACAAGCGACCGAGCAGAATGAGATCTGTCACTGAACCGCAAAGGCCCAGCATCCGAAGGAAAGTCCTGGCCAAGACCGAGGAAGATTGAAGCAGGTTCCGAGTCAAGGCGGAAAGAATCGTCGCCCGAGCATTGGGGACGGACACCACATTGTGAAGAGTGTCGAAATCCATCCCCAAATGACGAAATTGCTGAGAAGGAAGGAGATTCGACTTCTTGCAATTGACTCTGAAAGCCAGCGACGCTAGTAGGCAAAGAAACTGCCGGACATCTAACTCCAGAACAGCAGCATCGTGGTGCCGTTGGAGGATGTCATCCAGGTAGGCTGACGAAGTCACAGCTGATTAAGTACGGTGGAAAGCAAGAACATGTGACATCAGTCGGGTGAAGGCCCAAGGAGCCAGGTTCAAACAGAACGGGAGAGCTCTGAATTGATAGACTCGATCCCGAAACAAGAACCGAAGGTATTTCCGTGATGCCAGATGAATGGGTACATGGAAGTAGGCATCCTTCAGGTCGATACTGGCAGCAAAGTCGCCCTGATGAACTGAACGTTGATCTGACCGGAAAGTCTCCATACTGAAATGAGGAGCTATTATGTACTTGTTCAGGATACTCAGATTGATGACAGGATGAAATTGGCCGTTTTTCCCTGGCACCAAGAAAAGTCTTGAGTAAAACCCCGGTGAAAGGGTGTTCCTGACCACCTCGATCGCCCCTTTGGAGAGGAGATTGTCGATCTCCTGCACCAGAAGGTCGCGATGTAGAGAATCAGAAGGGACCCGAGTCGGGAGGGGCACCCGAGATAAACTGGGGTGCCGATGGAAGGACAGTCGCAGACCAGATTGTATGACGTCAAAGACCCAAGTGTCCGACGTTATCTCTGTCCAACAGTCGTAAAACAGTGACAGCCTTCCCCCCGACTGGAGGCGAATCGAGGTGAGAACCTTCACTTTCAGCCTCGACGAGGCCCCTGAGAGGAGAAACCACCACCTCGGGAAGTGACAGAGTCCTGAGACTTTCCTGCCTGAGGCTGCCAGCGAGTCTGAGCAGAAGGAGCAGATGGAGCCGAAGACGTAGCCGACGTCACCGATGAGGCATATGCAGCAGGACACTTGGCGGGCCTGGAACGACCACCACCCGCAGCAGCAGGTTGGTCAAGCTGTCGCAGCAAAAGCTGGTCCTTCAAATGACGAAGAACCTCGCCACAGACAGCTTCCACGGAACCATGGAACAACTGAGGTCCAACCAAAGAGGCAGACCTCAGAACAGCACGCTGCTCAGAAGAAAGGGATGGAGAAGAATCCATCACCACATCCCAGCACGCCAGCTCCAAATTAGTCGTTTTACAGGTGTGAGCGTGTGTCAAGTTCATGAGAGCCTGTGACAAAACGCGAGAAGGAGCCTGAGCATCATCAAACTCCCCTGGTGGAAAATATTCAGCCAGGGCAGCGACGACATGGTCTGCGAGAGATAACATACCCAGTATCTATTGGGACAGACCCACCATAGATTCAACTACCGACATCGGGAGAACTGCCGACTTAGGCTTAGTTAACCTGAGGGAAGAAGAATCCTCATCCACAGTAGTCATCCCTTGGAAGACTGGTGGACAGACGGAATCATAAACACGAAACCGCGATGGAGGCAGAAAGGCATCAGCTCTAGAAAAGAAAGAACCCTTGACGGCCTTAGAATGCATTTTGGCGTCTAAGCCCTGGAAGGACCTGGAAGGACTCAACAACCTGAGCCAATTGCAGAGGACGCAAAGCCCCAGAGCTAGAAGGCTCAACAAGGTTATGGCGCTCCACAGAGGACTGCCGCCGGACGGTCACAGATGGCTGGTCGGAAGGTTGAATGTCCGGCAATAAGCCAAAGACAAAATCCAAAGCCTGCCCCAAGACTGACGAGGGGGGCCCATCACCTTCAAGAAATTCGTCATCCTCTGTTGCAGATGAGACGTAGCCCAACTCGGGCTGACCAGCAGAAACCTCCTGTGAATACTTCACAGTATCCAAGGGGCCAGGCGAGACATCTCGGCGACCGACCAAAGGAGGCTGTGCCTCAGGAGGCACAGGGAGGCCAACTTGAGGGTTGCCAGAAGCAACCGGGTGAGCGCCAAAACGGCCTGACGCAGGTCACCCTGAGAATCCGTCACAGCAGCATCGCCCGACGGAGTGTCCTCCCAATGGATCCTTCTAGTAGAAGAACCCAAATCCTCAGAAGAGACCGACGTCGAACATCGATCGGCAGACAGAATAGGGAGACGGTGAGAAGACACCGGAGGATAGTCCCGATTGTGATGCTCAGGGGCAATCACTGACCTCTACAAAACAGAAGGTCCTGCTTGCAAATCCTCTAAAGAGACCGACGGTATACGTCGATCGATAGCTGGATCTGGGACACGGTAAGAAGATACAGGAGGATTGTCCCAAGAATGACAGGATCCTGCCATTGGCCTCTGCGTGGAAGAAGGCCCCAACTGCCCATCCTCTGAGACCGACGGCAAGCATCGATTGACATCCAGACTCGGAACACAATGAGGAATCACCAGAGGAAGGTTCCGAGAGTGACAGCTAACCGGGACTGTCACTGACCTGTGCTGAACAGCAGGCCCTGGATGCCAATGTCCCAACCCCATCCTGCTAGTTGGCACACTAGCAGGGGAAGGAGGAACAATAAACGATTCGCTAGAGGGGCAAGAAATCGCTGCGGAAGCAACCGAACGGCTCAACCGACTAGGAGCAAACCTAGCCAGAGCAGACAGCAAACCCGCACAGCTTCGCGAAGCCAGGGGAAGCTGAGAGCTCACAGACACACCAGCAGATGTAGCCTCGGTCCCCCAAGACTGTATACCATCCCCAGAGGAGATGGAAGAGCCACCATCATACAGAATAGGATCTGTAGTAACAATTTCCTCAGCAAATGTCGACAGTGTAGGAGGCAAATCGGAGAGGGTCACTGAGCTGACCTCGGAGAAGCTCTCTACGAAAACAGATGCCTCAAGAGTGACATCAGAAGACAAAGAGACCATGCTGTCCACATCAGGTATCACAGCACTAGCACCGTCAACAGTTGCAGAGGAACTCACCACAGAAAAAGACAGATCAGCATCCTGTGTGACAGAGTCACCACGTGCACTCACAGAAATGTCTGATAAGGCACGGCTATCCTTACCCCGAGAACGAGGGGTTCTAGCTCTAGACAGAACCACCTTGTTTACAGAAGCCCAAAATTTTGAGGACCAAACCCCACAAATACCGCATGATTGGGCCTGAGTACAATTGTTGCAAGTGACACATGTGGAATGAGAGTCGTCCACAAGTTTCACCTGCAAGCAAGAGGTACAAGGAATAGTCTTAGGCATAATATGAATATGACAAATGAAATCAAGCTTCCCGCCGACGGAAAACAGAACAATGGTCATGTTCACACCTGGGGGGAAAAACAAGACTATGTGTGAAAAAGCAAGCAAAAATTATCAAAAATAGCATTACATAATAATAATTCTGAAAGCTTGAAAAGGATACAATCCACTTGCACACAATCAGATGAAGAAAGCACATGCAAAGAAGTTGTTCACGAAGATAACACCTAAGAATAGCACAAGTCACAAAAATTTCCGACCATGTACAATGGCGGAAATAAAAGGAATTGACGTCACGGTTGTTGCGCATGCGCTTGGTAAATGCAAGAGGTGTGCAGAGAGAGTACCTGTAATTTTGAGTGCTGGTCTCGCTCGACCCTTTTTCGATCTTTTTCGTGCTTTTGCACTCTATTACTTTTCCAGCTTGTTTGGAAAAGTTTCTTAAAAGCTTGAGTTAGTTCCGAAGTAGGACTTGCACTTATGTTACAGCCAATTGTAAACAATTGTGAGTAGGTTGAAAAGAAACATTCAGAGAATAATGGTTAAACAGTGTTGTAATGGTGCTAAACAATACATAACTGTAATATAAAAGCAACATATACAAAAGCTGAGATACAACATCATTTTTGGCAGGCAAATGTTTCAAAATTGGAAAAAAAAACAACCAGACCTTGACTGTGATGGTTAACTGGTTGAGTGCTAAAAGCCATTATCATGTCTCTACTGAAAAGTGCTGAAAGCCGTTTAGTGGCTTTACAACACTGAATGCATCAGCTTGGTGTTTTTACGGCATTACAGCAGAAGAAAAATGTTGATATGAAATTGTTTTGTTAGAATTTATTGGAGTGCCAATGGACACTCTCCAATAAATTGTAACAAAACAATTATTTATCATCAAAATCATGCTGCACTAAAGGCTCTCGTATCTTTAAAAAAAAAATACTTGTGTTTCAAATCACCTTTAAAAACAAATTCAGCACACTACCAGTTAACAGAAGTGACCACAATCCATGACAACATCTGAAAACATTAACTGACTTGCAATGGGAGAAGCCTCAATGCTGACCTAAACACATATTCTGACAACTGAAAATGATTTATCCTAAAAAAAAAATTCCCAGCCAAAAATACACAATACACATATACTGCAAAACAATACATAACTGCAATACAGAAAATTCGCAACCATGGGATTCAAAGTAATTGAGCTGAACATAAACTCTTACAAAATACACAAAAGCTTAGTTGATCAGAAATTTCAACAACTACAAACTATGTAAATCTAGGCAGAAAAATGTTGAAAAATTGCAGAGAAAAAAAAAAACAGACTTAGTCTACGAAGGTTAACAGAGGTTTTTACAACCCAAAACAATATTTAATGAAAGTGTCAATGACACTGTAGCTCAACTTGTCAAGACAAAGACATGTACATGTATAGTATGTGACACAGCAATGACAAACATCTAGGTAATGACCTGATAACAAAGGTACATATAAAGTATTGTAACGGTCTGTACATAAATACTGACCGTTGCCTGTAACAAATGTATAGGTAAAGTATTGTAAAGGTGGGTGACAGTCAGATGCTAAACTAGAAAAAAATAATCTTTCCCAGAGTGGGTCTATTTATTATTTATTTATTAGTGTTTAAGATCATATATTTCTGCACAATGGCTAATCATGACCATGACAGTTTTACGGGTGGAGGAAGCCGGAGTACCCGGAGAGAACCATCAAGCAACGGCAAGCAACTGTCAGCTCCCCAACATACTAACTCCACACAAGCAGGGTTAGCATTGGTTGAAGACAGGTGCACCATCGACGTGCAGTACGCCTTACTACACAACGTCACCGTGCCCCCACATGGGCAATGGGGGTGAAGTGTCTTGCCCAAGGACACAACGCGGTTGCCGCAGGTGGGAGTCGAACCGAGGACCTCTCGGCTTGCAGCCTGCACCTCTACCAACTGAGCCACCGCGCCCCCCCCCCCCCCCCCCAGAGTGGGTTTGACTGAACCCCAAAATATTTGTTCTCATAGCACAGTGATAACAAAGGCACCCCAAATCACACTCATTCCTGTCCCAAGGTGAAAACAAAGGTACCCAAGAAGTTTCTTGAAGATCAGTTCACAAATATGAGCTGTGTAGAAGTTGTGACAAAAAAACTGATTGGACCTAATTTCGGTACAAAATGGCCACTGGCAGCCATCTTGAAATTTGGACTGCACCCAGAAACACTCGTTCTCATCCCAAGGTGATAACAAAGGTACCCACGAAGTTTTGTGAAGATCGGTTCATAAATACAGCCTCTAGCCCGAGCCGTATTGACATGTGCACTTACAGTGTATAAGTAGCACTGAATAAATCAAAGTTCATCTAATTTACATAATTTCTGCACGAGAAAAAAACCTGTACTATATGTGATGTATTCCATGTTACTAAACATTCATACAAAAATTTATTCAAATCAGAACTTTCATTTGGAAGTTCTGTGCAAAAATCTGATTGCACCAAATTTTGTACAAAATGGCTGCCATCGGCTATCTTGAATTTTGGACCGGACCCAAAAACACTTGTTCTCGTTCCATGGTGATAACAAAGGTACCCAAGGAGTTTCGTAAAGATCGGTTCATAAATACGGCCTCTAGCTGGAGCCGTATTGGCATTTGCACTTCCAGTGCTGAAAGTAACACCAAAAAGCATCAAAGTTAGTCTAATTTGCATAATTTCTGCGCGAGAAAAAAACCCCTACTATATGTGATGTATTCCATGTTACTAAACATTCATACAAAAATTTATTCAAATCAGAACTTTCATACAGAAGTTCTGTACAAAAGACTGATTGCACTAATTTTGGTACAAAATGGCTGCTGGTGGCCATCTTGAATTTCGGACCACACCCAAAAACACTCATTCTCATCCCACAGTGATAACAAAGGTACCCAAGAAGTTTCGTAAAGATCGATTCATAAATACGGCCTCTAGCCTGAGCTGTATAGAAGTTGTGTACAAAAAACTGATTAGACCTAATTTCGGTACAAAATGGCCACTGGCAGCCTTCTTGAATTTTGGACCGCACCCAGAAACACTCGTTCTCGTCCCAAGGTGATAACAAAGGTACCCAAGATGTTTCGTGAAGATCGATTCATAAATACAGACTCTAGCCCGAGCCGTATTGACATGTGTACTTACTGTGTGTAAGTAGCACTGAAAAAATCAAAGTTCATCTAATTTGCATAATTTCTGCACAAGAAAAAAACCTGTATTATATATGATGTATCCCATGGTACTAAACATTCACACAAAAAATTATTCAAATCAGCGCTTTCATATGGAAGTTCTGTGCAAAAATCTGATTGCACCATATTTTGTACAAAATGGCTGACATCGGCCATCTTGAATTTCGGACCGGACCCAAAAACACTCGTTCTCGTCCCATGGTGATAACAAAGGTACCCAAGGAGTTTCGTAAAGATCGGTTCATAAATACGGCCTCTAGCCCGAGCCGTATTGGCATTTGCACTTACAGTGCTGAAAGTAACACCAAAAAACATCAAAGTTAGTCTAATTTGCATAATTTACGCACGAGAAAAAAACCTGTATTATATGTGATGTATCCCATGGTACTAAACATTCATACAAAAAATTATTCAAATCAGAGCTTTCATATGGAAGTTCTGTACAAAAAACAGATTTCTGCATCGCCGGTACAAAATGGCGGCTGGCAGCCATCTTAAATTTTGGACCGCACCCAAAAACACTCGTTCTCGTCCCATAGCAAAGGTACCCAAGAAGTTTCCTAAAGATCGGTTCATAAATACGGCCTCTAGCCCGAGCCGTATCCAATTGTTGACGGACAGACGGACAGACGGACGACGGGCCATGGCATAAGCTCAAATTTGGCTTTGCCAAAGTTGAGCTAAAAATGTTGACTGACTTGCAACAGGAGAACCTGAAGCATCAATGTTGACCTTAATGAAAAGTCTGACAACTGAAATGACTAAGATTTACTCTAATAAAATATTTTCGGCAAAACATGGACAGTATAAGGGTTAAACAGTGTTGGGACAGTGCTAAACAATACATAACAGTAATATAAAAGCTTTGCAGCCTTAATGGGGGTTGAAAGTAATTGAAAAACATAAACGTTTACAAATGTGACAACAAAGCACCTGGGGTCATAGCATAAGCTCACCCTACTTTGTAGTAGATGAGCTAAAAATTATGTCCAATGTGTTTTTGCAACAAATTGCAGTGGAACCCTGTTAACTGAATAGCCACTTTGCCAACGAAAATTATTCAATTAACAGGAGTATTCAATTAACAGGGATTGTGTCACTTTCCTGTATTATAGAGATAAACTTAACATTTATTCTATTATTTCTTGTTTGACAGAGCTCCATGAGCTCTGTCAAATAAGATATAATAGATTGGATGCCTGTTTTAGATGTAATGAGGCCAAATAGGTCTATAAACAAAGGAAAACTGGGGAGAGTCAGGGTAATTTCTCAAGAGTTCTAAGCTTTTTTATTCAATTAACAGTCTATAACCTATATTCAATTAACAGGTCAAATTTGTACTGGAGGTATGGTAAATGGTTTCGTGTTGGGAAATTATATTCAATTAATAGGGTTATTCAGTCAAGAGATATCAATTAAGTGGGATCCACTGTAATGTTTTTAACATCAGATCTATACATATCTTTGAAGCTCGGGTTAAAATAGTTCTGGTCCAGAGTGAAAAGGGGTGTACATGGTGCTAAACCCGCCCCCACAGATCCATCTAAGTGAAGGGTATCTAAAATTTGGCTAGTTAAACCCTATGCAATCCCTGTAGCCCTTTAGAATGGTCTAATTTGGGTACAGCTGCGTAGACAGACCCAGTGTAAAATGCGACCAGGTGGATGAGAAAAACACTGTTTTTTTCTTCTTGGCACCACTTTTCGATACTATTCATTTTTCACTTTGGAACATAGATTACAGCATCTTTGTTATGGGCCTTCTCCATTGTTCTTGGTCTTTTACCAAAGCTAAAGTTATACATGGAGACTAGCAGGAAAAAACACAGATAACAACAGATTAGATCTCATGGTTTTGACAAGTTCGCCAGTGAAATGCAATCTGCATTGATAGTGTGATATGTCGATGCAGATTGCTTCCTCTGGTAACATCTGGGATTTTTAAAAATGACCCACTGAATGCACTCTTCTTTTGACAGGTAGCCTCAAAACAATATTGTGTACTTCAGGAAATCTTACCAAACTTCTCAGCAAAACTTGGCAACATGTTTTTTAACATACAAAATTTAGACAAATTTGTGAAAATTACTATTATTTTGGTAGGGTATATACATCTCTAAATTTGGGGGAATTTAAAGGCCTATCTAGTTATTTCAGGGCTAGACCAATCACTGAGTGCTTCAACCAGGGATTCCTCTGTACTCTTGCAATTGGGATTCGTGTCATGGAGGCTTCAATTGGGAATTTGTTTGGGAGAAGAAACACAAAGAATAAGAAATATTACCTTCATATTCAGCTGAGAACATTAATGCAGAAGCTACTACATGTATAGTACATGTCGTAAGTTTTCTAACAAACAGTCGCATTAACTAATAATCAGCCTTTGTAAACTCTGTTAAATAAATTGTTGTACTAGTGTGGCGAGTGACTCATCTTGTTTTTCCTGTGCACTACTACACGCTACAATCAGAGCACCATGATTAAGTGGCCATAATTAATAGTGTTTGAGATGTTCCCTATCAACGTTTTATCTGAATAATTGTTTCATTAAAAATGAACTATTTTACTTTTCCAATGAATTTCTCTTAACCAGCAAGTAGTATGTATTATTTAAAGATATTTTGTATAAATTTGTATAAAAATTGTCTCTGCTGTTATGGGATGTGTGAGGAAATTCTTTAATTTAACAGTTTAAAATTACTCACACCATTTTGGATCAGTTGGTCAATTTATAGAAGGCAGTTGATAGCTTATTTATCGCTCTCATTCTGATCCATTACCTTTTTGGGTAAGACGTTTACATAAAACTTCTGTAAGGTTCCAAAACGTTGGTTACTGGTCTGAATAAGATCTTATCCTATTGGATGGGGCAGAAGTTTGCAGGAAACTTCTACAAATTCGTCCCATAGCTTAGGGTGGATTGTCATTAGGGTTTTGGACCTGTAATTGATTTTGATGGCTTTGTAGGTGAATTTAGGGAAAGTAGGAAATCAGTAGACTGGGGGCTTAAGTAAACTGAAAGGGCTAAATTTTAATTGGCATTTTGTTTACATGTAGAACCACGATTTTTACATTAATTTAATTACTCTAATGATGGTGCTTTGAATGAGTTTAAAGTATTGAACTGTAACTTAAAAAGTAGTAGAGTGTGTTCCAATTTTGTTGCCAGAAAATGCTCAAAGTGTTATTAATAAATTTATGTTAATTTGATACCAAAGTGAACTTTTATTTGATAAACCCTAGAATTGAAGATAAATGGCTTTTGAGATTTTGAATCTCACTCAAATGTATCAGCCCTAATTCGAGCCATAGAACCATTACACTAGTATTAAATGATGAAGAATTTTATGCATTTTGCTACCCTTCAACAGTCTAGATTCTGTGACTTTGCAGTTGTGTCTAGGCAAGTCTATATAGACAGCCAAGACTTGCCTAGAAACAACCGACATAGTTCTTAGGATGTTACTTGCAAATGTATCTAAAAACTGCCTATTGAGGCACCTGTTTTGTGGTAGTACAAAATGATTAAAGTAAAAATTAGGCTTTCAAGAGTTAAAGAATTACATTTTTATTTAAATGAGGACTGAGATTGGGAAATTTCAGGTTTGAATTGGGAAAAATCATGCCTAAATGCCATTAGGAAAGGGCCGCGTCCCATATTCGGCCCCTGTAGACACCCAAAAGAATTCCTGTTCCACTGGCCATGCCAATAAAGGATTCAATTAAATCAAAAACTCACAGATAGTTAGACAGCATATATCAGAAGATATTTTAGACTGTCTTCCTACATTCAAGTCACCATCTTCATCATATTTCAAGCCACCAGATTCAGCACTCAAATCGGCAATGCAACCTTCTGTTCTTGGTCTTTTAGTGTATGGTTCTTCATCACCAATATCATCAGGAGAGTTTCTGATATCAATACAATCATGTACACCATAAAATTGGAACTGAAATCTGGTAACTATAGAAACAAGATATTATTTAGGCCCCACAAAGTAGATATTCTGTTTCTCATGCCATTTTTTGTAAAATTGCATGTGGGCACGCGATTTTTTATTTTATTTTTTTATTATTTTTGTAATTATTTCTTTGCCATCAGAAGTTCATTTGCTTCTGTTTGTTTTATGTTTTAGGCTTTATAATCTACAGAATAACACGGGTGGTGGTGTATTTTGCTCCTTGAGTGCAAGAAGGCTGCAAATTAAGCCTTGTTGCACTCAAGGAACAAATTTAGCAGTTTTATTAACTTGGGTAAAATATCAGACATGAACTCTTTAATTTTCATTTTTTTTATGTTTACATTGGTTATAAAAAGAGAGCTTGCGGCACCCAAAAGGACCATGCGGATGGGCTTGAGAAACAGATTTTTTACTTTTTTAGGCCTTATTTAGTGGTGTTTAAGGTCAATTTCAGCATCAATGACTATATCAAGACCACAGCATGTATAAAGTCAAGTTTAGTCAATTGTTTATACATGCACTGTCCACATCTTTTACCAGTAAAACAGAACTTGTTTATAACCGATTGCATCCACCCATGTAATTTACAGAATGTGTAAATGAAAAACAATTATTTTTCAAAAAATTTCAACAAACTATATCATGTTATCCTTACTGAAATGACCTCGCCGAGTTTGTTCCAATAAAGGGGGGGGGGGGGGGGGGGAGGGGTCTCATAAAATGGTTTTGTTGAAAGTTTTTTGAAAAATTTGAAGAAAAAAAATTAAAATAATAAATTTTAATATGGTGTGCATTGGGTAAAGGGTTAATGAAAAACATGGGTATAAAACCTTACACACTGTTTTCTGGTTATTTCAAGTGGTGCACTTCTGTTTTTAATTATTCTGCCTTAACCATTCCAATGTTGCAATGCCAAAAACATTTATTTATAATTTTTCAATATTGCATGAATAATGAAGCTTATCATTTCGAACTATTCTATTAAAAAAACGTAGGGGATATCCAAACTCAGGTTGATATTTTCAGAAAATGGTATTGGATACGTGTGATTGGACAATGGACACATCAATATGTTACCAAGTTTAGTGTGGATCATGAATGTCACCCGCCCACGAAAATTGCGTGCAGGTTTTTTGCACGAGCACCGCATTAATATCTGTGGGGTATGTTTTGAAATTTTCATTTGTACTGGACTTGGTTTTTCAGAGGTCTCGTCATTCTTTTCTTGGCATAAACTCATCAATAGTTTCTGGTTAAAACGTAACTTTTGAGGTATGTGAAGACTGACACAGGACGAACGTTTACGTACAATTGGCATGTTGGAAGCTGGCAAAAGACAGACTGCAGTGGCTCAAATTCTCAATGTTACTCAATCGGTGATTAGCAGGTTGTGGTCACGCTACCGTCAGACAGGCAATGTTGATGACAGACGTCGGTCAGGTCGTCCAATGGTGACAACTGCTAACAAGGATTGTGCTAAACCACAGAATTACATAACCGCCATCAAAGTGCCTCAGAAATTAGACAGCAGCTGCACCAAGCGACAGATGTGCAAGTCAGTGGTCAGACTATCCAAAATCGCCTACACAGATGGAATTTGTACGCTCAACGACCTCAGATATTTCCATGTTTGACTGAACGTCACAACGCAGCAAGACATAATTGCTGTGGAGCACGACAGTGCTGGGACAATCGTCAGTGGGGCAACGTCATGTTTTCCAATGAATCAAGGTTCACTCTCGACTTGCAGGAAGAATGGAATAATATCAGTCAAGCTGGTATTGGACGTTTGGTGAGTAGTATGCCACATCGGATCCGCACTTGCCTCAAAAACCGAGGAGGATTTACAAGGTATTGAGGTCTTGGACTGAATGTGGTAAATTCTCTGACTGACCGTCCATGTCTTCTTCAGCTTAGTGTATGGAATGTGTGCTTGTCAGACACCCAAATATCGCTGAAATCATTCACCAGATGTCACAGTGCAATGCCTCAACAGTCTTTTTGATGAAAATATAAATATATTTCTTCATATATCTCACTTTTATCAAATATCCCCAAATTTTTTTTAATAGTATATTTGGAATATATTCACCATTCTGTTACATCATATGTAAGTACACACGTCCATTTTGGTATAAAAAATGGAGTTGGCCATGCTCAGTTAAATGACTTTGTGATTCACTTTGCAATCTCAAAGCAATCTAGTTCTTATTATTATTATTTAACTCTTTAGATGCTAATGGGAGATATTCCTGGCTGGAACAGAAAATTGCTAGCCACCAAAATAAGAATAATTTGGTCACTTTTAACCTAATTTATCCCTGTAAATTGTGTCAACCTTTTATTCAGTGATTTCTTGAATTAAAATGTATTGAATTTTCAATCAAATCTAGACAGGGCTTCTTCAAAGCAGCCATGACAAAATTTAATGGAAAATACTTTTTAAAATACCCAGCAGGTTAAGAGTTGATAATTTTCAAAAATTTAAAAACTTTGCAATGTTTTTTTGACCAGGTCCTATCCCCAAACTTTGGATCATGTGGTGAAAGATCTTAATTGATGGAAAGAGCACCCTCCAAAGGGAACGGGAAGTGCCTAGCAGTACATTTTTCTGGATATTACTGATCACGCTATGCCCTGGAAGGTATCTGGACAAAAGTTCTCTCTGAACAAAAGCTCCAAGGACAATAAGTCTCTGGATAAAAGATTCCCAGACAAAAAATCCCCAAAGGGCATTCCAAATATAATTACAGGTGGTTAAGATCACTTTTAGCAGTTTTGGCTCTATCATGATTGCAACATAGGTTTAGTCAATCATTTATAGCTATGTTGCCCACTGTAGTGGACTTCCACCCAGTAAATGGTTGCGGGTCCTATTTTACCAGTAAAGCAGAACTCGTTTATAAACACATTAAACAGGGGCATCCAAATGCTTCTCTGCATAAAAGGTCACTGTAAATGCAAATAAGATATGATAGAACTAAAGATTTATAAATTTATTATCACCACATGATAAATAGATGAATTCTTTCAGATTCTCTTTTACTTGTATGCTCAAAATGTAATTCTATTTCATATAAAACTAGAGGTAGCCACCAGAGGTGGCCAATCCCCCCCCCCCCCAAAAAAAAAACAAAAAACACCCTGATACAGTAACCTTGGCGATATATTACATTACATTAACACATCCACTGTTGGTATAATTTATTCAAATAATACAGATAAGATTACCTGTATTTGATGACATGGCAAGTTTGGTTTCGATCGGGCCATTAAAATTTTAAGTTCAAGGTCACTGTGACTTTGACCTTTGGCATAATGACGAAAAACATAATAGGGTTCTTCCTCTCATTATGCCCAACATTTTAATTAGAGAGCGGAAACCACCTCTGAACAATAAAATTTTAAATTTAAGGTCACTGTGACCTTTACCTGGGAAACAATCACCCAAAAGTAAATAGGGCTTTTCCTTTCATCATGTTCAACTACAAGCCAAGTTTACTATCAATTGGGCAAGCAAAATTTCAATTAGAGAAGTCAACTCTGGTAAATGTTTAAGTTCAAGGTCACTGTGACCTTGACCTGTGGCACAATGACCTAAAAATATATAGGGTTCTTCCTCTCATCATGCCTAACCCAGACGCCAAACTGGGCTTCAGTTAGCTGAGCGGAACTTTAATTACAGAGTGGAAACCAACACTGATAAAAACTAAAGTTCAAGGTCACTGTGACCTTGACCTTAGGCACAATGATCCCAAAATACATAGGATTCTTCCCTCTCATCATGCCTAATCCACATGCCAAGTTTGGTTTCAGCTGGCCAAGTGGAATTTTAGTTAGATATCCAAAACCAACTCCAACAAGCTATTAATTGAAAATAGAATATGTTTTCATTTTTGGAATTCACTGAAAAAAACAATGAGGGGTCTTAAGTGGAGTTTGAATAGTACTGGCTGGTTTTGGCCATTATCTTGGGTAAATAACTGACATAGATGACATTTGCACTAAGGCTTACAGTGCACAGGGTTAGTTCTTCAGTTAAAAGCGAAAAAAATTTATAACCGGGAAGTGTGGCTAACCCTGTGCAATGCACATGGTTAGCCAAACTTTCTGGTTATAAAAAATTGGTATCTGCCATCCAAAAATTCTGGTTATAAAAAATTGGTATCTGCCATGTCACACGCTACATGAAAATAGGCACTGACTAAGGCTGTAAAAATGCACAGGGTTAGTTGGTTACTTATTGTTACATAGGGTGCAGGATTTAAGGAACTACTAGAAACAGTTATACTGGATTGTGGACATTTTTTTAAATTGAATTCCAAAAATGAAAACATATTCCATTTTCAATTAATATCTTGTTCTCCGTCTACAGACCGACTTATGGACGGATGGACAGATGGATGCACAGCACCACGGCTATATCACCCCCAAAATTTTTCTGGGGGGGATAAAAACATGGTGAAGAACAGATATAGCTCCCCCATCCCCACATCACATGTACATTACATGCATCTTTTATACATCACACTCCCCTTGGGAACCCCGGGAAGTGAAGCAGTGCCTGTTCACTGCGGTAAACAGGCTCGGTTTTACTGGTAAAATAGGACCCAGTCACCAATGCTTGGGAGGTGCAAACCCTCTCGAAAATGGACAGCATGGCTTATTAACACTCACCCTTGGTCTTGAGTTGATACTCATGTTGTGGTCACAATTGACCATTGTGCAAAAATGTGACCTTAAACACCAATAAATAAATAAATTATACATCACACACTCCATTTATATTTACATATGGACATTTAATAATCACACCAGCACTGGTGAAACTGTTGTTAAAATAAAAAAACATAGAAAATTTCATTATCCCTTTACCCAGTATAAGGGTCAAAACCGGCCAGCGCTATTAACAAAACTTGTCGTTCAATTTTCATTATTTTTTTCATTTTTTTGCCTTAATAACATAGCTTATGGCCCCTCATTGGAACAAGGTATGATTTTGGCACAAAAAAAAAATATGGTCAAGAACAGATATAGCTCTCCCCCCACCCCCCATCCCCCCAGCACATGTACATTACATGCATCTTTTATACTTCATACACTCCATAAATAGTTACATATGGACATTTAATAATAACACCAGCACTGGTGAAGCTGTTGTTAAAATAAAAATATTTAGAAAATTCCATTAACCCTTTTCCCAGCATAAGTGTCAAAACTGGCCAGCGCTATTAACAAAACTTGCCATTCAATTTTCATTTTTTTGCCTTAACAACATAGCTTATGACCCCTCATTGGAACAAGGTATGAATTTGACGCAAAAAAAATAGTTATTAAATAATTTTGTTTGCAAGTCTCAGTTGGTTTTCATGTTAGGTAAAGGGGTAATGAAAATGTGGTTGTCAAATAAAATAAAATAATTAAACAAATTTCCACAATAAGTTTGTGACTGAAAATGGTATAATAACAACATTTTCAACCTGGGAAATTATATTTAAAATCTGTTAGAATAAATAAAAATAGGCCGATGAAATCGTCAGATGTGTACCCATACGCGCAACTAGTAGAAAGTTGTATGACGGAGGGCCACCACGGATGCCGACATTATGTACACCATACATGATATGGGTACATATAGAAATGGATTGGAGGAGTTACTAATTTGATGGATAAAGGGTTAATATCTCCAGATCAAATTATCAGATTTACATAAAAAAACTATACAGCACAGCACATCAGTAACCTGAATAAATATATAAAGTAACATGACAATCGGATTGATATTTTTTGAGTTATCGAAAGCCAAAGGAACTGGAGGAATTTTCAATTTGAAGGATAAAGGGTTAATATCTCAGGATCAAATTATCAGATTTACACCAAAAACTATACAGCTTGGCACATCAGTAACCTGAACACAAATATAAAGTAACTTGACAATCCAAGCAATATTTTTCAAGTTATCGAATGCCAAAGGGATTGGAGGAATTTTCAATTTGAAAGATAAAGGGTTAATATCTCAGGATCAAAATAACAGATTTACACCAAAAACTATACAGCTTGGTACATCAGTAACCTGAACACAAATATAAAGAAACTTGACAATCCAAGCAATATTTTTCAAGTTATCGAATGCCAAAGGGATTGGAGGAATTTTCAATTTGAAGGATAAAGGGTTGATATCTCAGGATTAAATTATCGGATTTACACCAAAAACTATACAGCTCGGCACATCAGTAACCTGAACACAAATATAAAGTAGCTTGACAATCCAAGCAATATTTTTCAAGTTATTGAATGCCAAAGGGATTGGAGGAATTTTCAATTTGAAGGATAAAGGGTTAATACTCAGGATCAAAATAACAGATTTACACCAAAAACTATACAGCTCGGCACATCAGTAACCTGAACACAAATATAAAGTAACTTGACAATCCAAGCAATATTTTTCAAGTTATCGAATGCCAAAGGGATTGGAGGAATTTTCAATTTGAAGGATAAAGGGTTAATATCTCGGTAAAAAATCATCAGATTTACACCAAAAACTATACAGCTCAGCAAATCAGTAACCTGAATAACAAATATAAAGTAACTAGACAATCCAAGCAATATTTTTCAAGTTATCGAATGCCAAAGGGATTGGAGGAATTTTCAATTTGAAGGATAAAGGGTTAATATCTCAGGATCAAATTATCAGATTTACACCAAAAACTATACAGCTTGGCACATCAGTAACCTGAACACAAATATAAATAACAATATTTTTCAAGTTATTGAATGACAAAGAAATGGATACGGACGCCAGACGGACGGACAGACGAACAGACGGGCAGATGGATGGACAAAGGATGGACGAACGACGGATGGTCACCCCGGATGCCGGCATTATGTATACCATACATAGTATGGGTACACATAAAAATATATAAAATCTGTTAGGACTAAAAAGTTAAAAATCAGTTTCTCAGGCCGCATGGTCCTTTTGGCTGCCGCAAGCTCTCTTTTTACAACAAATACAAACTTAACAAAATAAAAATTAAATGCCTTATGTCTCATGTTGTACCCAAGTTAATAAAATTGATAAATTTGTCCCTTGAGTGCAACAAGGCTTTACAATGCTTCGATGATGAATATTTTTTTCACAAAGATACCACGCTACACGCAAGAGGAGGCTTAGAGTCAGTAAGATTGTGTTAATTTGTTTATTTATTGGGGTTCAATAACACTTTTAAGCCAGAGTACCCAGAGAGAACTACCAGGCAATGGTGAGCAACTGTCAGACTCCCCAATGTACTAACTCCACACAAGCAGGGTTAGCATTGGTTGAAGACAAGTGCCCTACTGACATGCAGTACCCTTTAGTACACAGCTCCACCATGCCCCAACATGGGCAAATGGGATGAAGTGCCTTGCCCAAGGACACAACCCAGTTACCCCTGGCAGGGATTGAACCATGGACTGTTCAGTTTGAAGTCCAGTGCCATAACCACTGAGTCACCAATTGTGTTAATTAATAATTGCTTTGTACAGTTTATTGGAGAGTGTCACTCTACAATACATAGTAACAAAACAATTTTAAGAAAACATTTTGTTAACTGCTGAAAAAACTTCCAGCTGAAGTGTGCAGTATAAAACCAGGGCATCACGAAGATGAGATGACCAGTTGGGGGGTGTAAACCCAATTTGACCCGACAATGAATGCACAAGTTGAAATAAGTTGTTTAGTATAGTTGAAAAACTCAAGACTTCTTCGAAATTTATCAGTGAATAAATAAAATTACATGCAGCCTAGTAGTTGTGATGCAACTTCTAATTTAATTAACATGTAGTGCATCGGTACTCCAAATTGGTCATGCTGGGACCCCAAAAACCTGAATCGTGTACTACAGACCTCCACTTGAATGACCTTCCGTGTGTGTGACACTTAGTATCAAATCTAGTCTTTTAACCCTTTACCCAACGTAACGGCCAAAACTGGCCAGTGTTATTCACAAAAATTACCATTCAATTTTAATTATTTTTTTCATTTTTTATCTCAAAAACATAGCTTATGACTCGAATGAGCTCATTGAGCATGTTCCAATGAGGGGTCAAAAGCTATGTTTTTGATGCCAAATATGTTAGAAAAAAAGTTATTCAAGAAATTTGTTTGCAATGTCATCAGCCTTTCAAGTGAGGTGAAGGGTTAAGAAAGTACATGATTACAAGCAAGAAAGAATTGATATCTTAGACTCCAGTCCTGGCAAAAATGTCCACATTGGAAAATTATTTGGGGGAGAGGGTCCCCCCACCCCCCCCCCCCCCCAACTCACCCTATAGTGTAGTTAAAACCACTATTTAAAGTGGCTTTCATCTCTTTTAAATAAAGACATTTTAGCGGCTTCCAGCATTCAACCAATTAATCTAGGCATGTGTTGCCAGGTCTGTTTTACCTATCTCAGTTCCAAGGAACTCAATAGATCTGTGACACCTAACTTGCTTGCATTTAAAAATATTAACACAAACATTGCCATATCATGAAGCTATCACCTGTCGCAAAACAAGAAGTGTGAATTTAATGACTACTGATTTTTTTAGGGACCCTGGAATTAGGACGTAGTTTGCTCACACTTGGCAGGTCAACCCCCGTGGATCCTATTCCAGGAAAGGTGCCTTCTCATAAACTTCTGTGGATATATACCCAGTGCTTACACCAGGGACAGAATTTCGAAAAGAAAAAATTGGCAGGAATCAAAGTGACATCATGCCCATTCTTTTATGTTTTTAATTTTTCAGAAATAAATTTGCGAGAATTATTATCTCATTATGACTAATTTTCAAGAATCAGATTCTTCGATTCTTACGAAAATTTGCCCCTAAACCAGCCTAAACACCATGATAGTTTGCCTTTAACAGGTATAACTGTTTTTGTTCTTAGTAATCGTTATGAGGCTGCAGTGATTGTTTAAATACAGGATAATTGAAAATTGTCTAACCCTCTGACCACTAGTTTCAAACTATTAAAATTTGAAGAAGCAAATTCTTCCCATAATACAACAAAGAATTCAACCGAGTCAGTCTTATTTTGCAGAGCTCATTAATATTAAAATTTCAAGAAGCAAATTTTTACACATAATACAACTAGGAATTTAACCAATTCATTCTTGTTTGACTGAGCTCATTGTGCTCTGTCAGACAAGACTAAATTGGTTCAATTCCTTCTTGCATTATGGGGAAAAAACCTACTGGGTGGAATTTTGACATCAGTGTGCAGGGGTTGATTGCATTTTACAACTGACTGAAAAATAAAGAAAATTATGGCCCCAATACACACATGAATGATAAAAAATACTGTTGTTTAATGACTTGAACTGCCAAAATCATGCAGGAATCAACTAAAATGACCTGTAAACTGCTTTCAAGAGACCAAACCAGCTAGCTAAACATTTGAGCTATCTATGTTGGAAGTAGGAACTAGCTTGATTTGAGGCTGATGACCAAATAGATTTCAATACGCCCCCACTGTATTATCCATGTAGGCATACAGGATATCAAAATATTGGGGGGGGGGGGGGGGGCACACTGACAGCAGCATGCATGCATCCTCATGTTATCTGCATGATCAAACACTTTTTAATTGTTACAGGGCAACTGTATAGTCTTTGTCCAAACTTGAGTCATGGCTATGAATTAAATTTTATACATGATGAACATACTATGTACACCAAAATTAAATACACAGCTTTAACCCCTTCCCGCACTCAAAGTTTGTAGGTCTATGATGCAGATTCCAACTCTCCATACTCTGATGCAGGAAGAGGTTTTAACAAAAACTCTTGACCAGTATTCAAAGTCCCTTGACAAAGGCTTAAAAACAATCATATTCTTCCAGACTTTTGCCTCAGCACAGCCCAAAATTTTGACACTGTTCCCCTACCGCCCCTCCCAACCACCCGCCACAAAAGGCATGAGCATGTGGCCATCCCAAATTTGACACCCTGGCTTCAATCATTTCATCTATTAAAAACACTGCAGCAGTTGTTACTTGATAATCCATCTTTCCAAACATATGGCTTATTGGTATCAGTTGTATGAACATCTGAGAGCACCAAGTCCATGCTCTGATAGCACAAGCTTGACCAAGTCTTTGTCAATTCCCACAAAAATTTGATCACTGAAAGATTCTAAAATTCTCAACCCAAACTTTAAATAATTGGAAATGGAATTCATTGAGGGAGAAAAATCATATTAATGCTAATTAAATATATAGAGGAATTTATCATTTTCCCCCAAAACGATTGTTTTGAAAAAAACTGTCATCCTGTCTGCATTTCGGTAAGATTTCGTGAATTGCATTTTGAGCTTTCAAATTTCCTTTGGATTCCGTTTAGTGTTCTGGGTTTCTCATTTTTTAAGAACCAAGATGTCAGCCTCCACTCAGGCACCTGTGTGTGAAAAACCTTGACAACTTTGAAGAAAGCTTTAGATTCAGGCAGCGAGTGTGACGGCGGATAAAAATTGAACGTTTCTGTTTCCATTTAAGTAAAATGCCTCCTATAATACATGTGGGAAGAGTAGGACCTTTTAAGGGGAAACGACTAAGCGACTTACTATTGAACTTGAAAACTCTTGGGAAAAATCGGGTTGTTGTTCGAAATTCTTATTTACAGCTCTATCCCGAAAAGACGTATTTTAGAATAACAAGAGTTGTTCCAAACTTTTGTAAATTTAAAGACAAGGTGAATAGACTATTCTTTGGTATTTGTAAACGTACCTTCTACTACCTGGGTAGAGTTAAGTGACCAGTTTTTATATTGCCTATATTCGAGGCTGGTCCTCCTAAACACCGGCATGACATAAATAAATAGCAATTTAGTGTAAAAATGTGATTTAATACATACCAGGGCCGAGATCTTAATGATAAAATACATTTTTTGTGATTTCTATCAGAAGTTGTGAATAACTTATCATCACTGTATGTTCAATGGTAACAGAATGAAACGGACCATGGTCCATGGCATGGACAAATCGGCGCAGATTGACTGTGGTCAGAACGTCCCAGCTTGACTGTGGTCTGAATGGCCCAGCTTTTGAGATGGAATCATTGGAATGGCCCAGATTTTGAGACTGAACAGCCCACAGACAGAACAGCCTACAATTTGAGACAGAATGGCCCACATTTTTGGACAGAATGGGGACACACTAAAAAGTGTAGTCCGTGTCAGAGAAAAGGTGTAGTCGGGAATTAAATTATCATTTTCTCATTTATTTGATGGTTAATTTCTATGCAATTTGGAAAGTATACTCTGGGGACAATACGAAATATATATGCCAAAAGAGAAGTTTGTACGATGTTATTTTATGATGTTAGAAGACAATTTTATCTTTCAAACACACTAAAAAGTGTAGCTGACTCGGCGCCGTGTTAGCTGATTAATTGGTTTACGCTGTGTTGACACAGCGAGGTGGGCTGATTATCCTGGTTCTTTTTATGATTATGAGGAGATTAGTGGGGTGTAGATGAAAGAAACAATGATTAATTTAATTTTCAGTATTTTATTGGATAAATAGAGGACATAATGGATATAGCATAGCACAAAGATATGGAAATTCAGCACAAACATGAACAAATAACAAGCACATATATATAAAAAGCAAATGCAAATTTAGTTGGTATGTCGTTCCGAGTGTTTTGTTGTTGGATTCGCCTGTGACAGTAGATAAAAGGTGTCGATCGTGTTATAAATTAGCCAAAATAAGCATAAGATTTTTTTTTTGCTTGCTTATTTATAATTCCAACATTTGACATCATTTCTTGGGAAGGTCTCAAGCATGGAGACCTACCTTACAAATGATGTCAAGCATCACGATTATCAACAAATTTCAGGAAAATGTAGGAGAAGCATATGGTCAACTAGCAAAGTTTCAGCTCATGGACCATCAGGGGTGAACCGATGGTCCATGAGCTGAAATTTTCCCAAGTGTTAATTGTGTTTTTAAAAAAGAAAACATTCTCATTGAGTGGAAAAACAGTTTACATATACATGTTACAGTAACACTCTCCCGTGGAGGGTGGATTACAACTAAATGTGTGTGTGTGTGTGGTGGGGGGGGGGGGGGGGGGATAGGGGGGTAGATTTCCCACCAGGCGATTTTGTACAATTCTCTACAAAGAAAGCATGTGGAGTAAAATTCAATGCCCAAATTATATTGCTGCCTATTACTGAAACCGATTGAAACAATGTTGCCAACAAACAGCCCTTTTAAGGGCTTTCTTTCTTTATTTTTTTGCGGGAGGGGGGATTTGAAATTCAAGAAGGATAACCAGATACCCCATATATCACACACGGCATCCTATCTCCCTGAAGGCTTGATGGATGACTGCCGGTTATTCAAAACTATACTGGCGGAGCTTTCTCCTCACCATTTTTGTAACCGCTATGGTAAGTATACCGGGGCTGCTACTAAACAGGCATTGCTGTCCATGGTTTTCTTTTCTTCTCTATCAGTCCCAATTTCATTCATTCATCGCAATCGATTTGCGAAACAGAGAGTGAGATTGGGAGGGTGCACGAGAGGGAGAGAGAGAGAGGGGGGGGGGGGGCTTGAACGTGCAACTACCCACCACGGACATTTAACACAATCTTATGTGAAATAATCTTATTATACCCTTACTCTTGTACTTTATGGCATGTAAATGGAAAAAAGTAATGAGAGAAAATCTATCAATCAAATCAACACCCCACTAATCTCCGCATAATCATGTGTCACCACAGTGTTAGCCACTTAATTAGTTAACATGGCGCTGAGTCAGCTACACTTTTTAGAGTGTTTGAAAGAGAAAATGTCTTCTAACATCGTAAAATAACATCGTACAAACTTCTCTTTTGGCATATATACTTTGTATCATCCCCAGAGTATACTTTCCAAATTTCACAGAAAACAACCAACAAATAAATGAGAAAATATAATTTAATTCCCAACTACACCTTTTCTCTGGCACAGACATGGAATACACTTTTTAGTATGTCCCACAGAATGGCCCTTATTATTTCTTATTTCCAATGCTCCCATTAACTCATTTTTACAAAAGTTATTTGGATTTAGCAAAAAGTACTTGTCATTACAATGGTGTCGGAGTTGTACCCGCCTAGATTTAGCCTCAAATTATTCATAAAATGTATCTAATTCGCATTACCAGTTCACACCATGAGGAGGTACTAAGTGGGACTTACATGAACCACCTAAACCACGTAAAGCTATGTTTGGCACAAGCTCTGTGTACACACACCATGAAATCATTCTCTGCAAAACAAAAAATGTTACAAAAAATTGTCAAAACTTTCGCTAACCATCAATCAACCAGTGTTCACAGTGTCGATGGCCATTTTTGCAAATTGCAAAAGAAAATCAAAAGTGGCGTAAAATGTCAATGCTTATCGAAAAAGTGGCTAAAGAAAATATTTGTCTATTGGGTATAAATTACATTTTTAGTTGCAGGGCTGTATTCACACCTCCATGTCAGCCTTTTCAGTAGCTTCACATCCATGTTATAAAATTGGCTACAGGCAGTTAAAGGATAATTTATTCGTACAAACACATGTTGTTGTCTGTTAATAGTTTTATGTTTTGCCTTTTATTTTTTAAATTAAACTGATCTCTGGTCAGAAAATATTATAATATTCAACTTCAAACAAGAAAATTATACCAGTACTATGCAAAAAATGGCGATGGGATAAAATTGCAGTGATTCTCCACTCTGCCATACAGATACAAATCTGGCAACATGTATATTTCAGTGCTATAATGATGAGGTTATTTTTTTTGCCGTTGACTTCCTTATTATCTAATGACTGTCAAGGACAAAGCCGTGCAGATTTGAACACTTAAGCACAAAGAAATTCCTTTTGGTAAGATTATACACTTGGAATTACCAGAACAGATGTATCGGTTATGTTCCTATTTTTGTACCCTTAGTGAGAAATACCGGAATGCTTCAAAGCTTTAAGGCATTCCCAGAATTGCATTTGCATTGATACATGACATGGTTGTATGCCCAGTGAGTCGATTTCCCAGATGTATTATGGGTTCACATACCAAATTTGGTTAAAATCGGTTAGTAGTTTGCCCTTTGCTAGGGAGTTGCGTTGGTTGCTATCTATGAGAATCACATGACCTTGTAAGTGCCCTAATAGGTCGAATTACAAATGTATCATGAGTCCGCGTACCGAATTGGGTCAAAATCGGCCTAGTACTTTCCCTGTTGCTAAGGAGTCGCTTTGGTTACTATGGATATCACCTGATGTGATAAATGACCAAATGGATCGATCTCCAATGCATTATGGGCACAGATACCAAATTTGCTTAAAATAGGCCCAGTAGTTTGCCCATTGCTAGGGAGTCGTGCCGGTTACTATGGGTGTTACGTGACATGGCCAGTGGCCCAAATAGAACAAATTCCCAAGGTATTATTGTTTCATACAGCAAGTTTGGTTGAAATCAGCCCAGTAGTTTGCTCATTGCTATGGAGTCGCGTTGGTTGCTATGGGAGATATGTAACATGGTCAATGACCCAGTATGTCAAATTTGTGATGCATTGTGCATCCACATACTAAATTTAGTCAAAACAGGCCCAGTACTTTCCCCATTGCTAGGGAGCCGCTTTGGTTACTACGGATGTCATGTGACATGATAAATGGCCCAATGGGTTGATTTCCCAAAGCATTATGGGCTCAGATACCAAATTTGGTTAAACTAGGCTCAGTAATCTGCCTGTTGCTAGGGAGTCAAGCTGGTTGCTATGGGTGTTACATGACATGGTCAGTGGCCCTATAAATTGAATTCCCGAGGCATTATGGTTTCATACACCCAGTTTGGTTGAAATTGGCCTGGTCGTTTGCCAGTTGCTGTGGAGTCGCATTTGTCACTATGGGAGTTATGCTGCATGGTTAATGACCCAATAGGTCGACTTCGTAATGCATTGTGGGTCCATGTACCAAATTTGGTTAAAATCTACGTAGTAGTCTGCCCGTTGCTAGGGACTCACATGTTGCTATGGAAGTTAAGTGGCATGGTCAGTGGCTCGATAAATCGGATTCTTGCTATATTTTGGGTCAATCAAGTGAATAATTCCAACATGTTAGGTGCGCGATGTTAACCCTCGTTTTATTTTTGCCTGACCCACTAGACAGCCCATCTGTTATTAATATTTCGAAATCATAGTTTCCAAGAAATCGTTTAAAGGCTACATTTTTATACTATACCAATGACCCAGTCTTAGCTGGTGCTAACTCTTAAATTCTAGGGCCAAACACAAATTTTGCCCCCCCCCCCCATCCCCCAAATTTGCATCAAAATCAAAAAAATAGATGTCCTATGTGGTCCTCCATACTTTTGTCCACTGCACATGTGCAGTGTCCAGGAAGTACCGAAATTGGAGCCAAATCCTCATTCTTTTTTTGGCCCTTCAATCAGTAACATCTCACTGATATCTGTGCTTATAATCTCAGTTAAAATGATGCCAGACACAAAATCATGAAAGAAATGATGGATCTGAGGATGAAATAAGAGGATGAGAGGAAGAAACAGTGGAAGGATGTGTTCAGGGCTGTAACTTATAATTTTTATACAAAATTATTTCATGTTCCCTAATTTTGGGGCATAGGCCTGATGTGTACATTCTTGTTATGAAACTTCCACAGTTTGTTCAGAGTTTCCTCTCTCCCTTTCCTTTATACCCCCTTGCTATTCTCACATGCTTTTGGCATAATTTTTGTAATTTTTCTACTGAAATTTCTTGGGAGTTTTGGCTTGGTAACAGAATGTTTATTCTGTTTTTCCCCATGGTTACGTCCTCACCCTAGGGTGGTTAGGCGTTTCGGTCATGCATCTACCATCCAATGTACTGCAGTTTCTTCTCAGGAAGCCTCTCGTTTACATCGGATAGTGTTAAAATTGGTTACTGATTTCGGGCCATATTTTCAGTGCCTGGAGTCTTGTTTCCAGTTTTTATTCACGTTTGTTTATGTTGACAACAGTTACTTCTGACAGTGATTCCTTGTCTTCTATTAGTTCTACTCATAGCCAGATACATTAATATTGTCTGTATTTAGTTATTGATGTTTTAAGGTCACATAGTTATGCACAATGGCTATTCATGACCGTGACAGTTTTACGGGTGGAGGAAGCCGGAGTACCCGGAGAGAACCACCGAGCAACGACGAGCAGCTGCCAGCTCCCCAACATCGTAACTCCGCACCGCAGCACAGGCAGGGTTAGATTGGTTGAAGACATGCGTACCATCGATGTGCAGTGCGCCTTAGTATACGGCGTCATCGTGCCCCCACATGGGCAATGGAGATGAAGTGTCTTGCCCAAGGACACAACGTGGTTGCCGCAGGTGGGATTCGAACCGAGGACCTCTCGGCTTGCAGCCTGCACCTCTACCAACTGAGCCACCGCGCTCCCAATATTGTCTGTAAGTGTAACATTAATTTTTAAACATGTTTTAAAAATTTTTGTCCACACTTAGGCTTTTTTGGGATCCATTTGGGCTCATCGTTCCCATTGGGAACTTGGGCTCATCTTGAAATTTTTTCGAAAAAATTTTTTTCTTTTGAATTAATTTTCGAAATGTTTGTAATGGATTATTATTATTATGTATCTTTCTTTTCAAGAGTTGGTGCAAGTACGATGCCTGTTTAATATTTTTTCATAATGAAAGAATATTGTTCAATTGTAAATCGAGGAAGTCTTCCTCTGATTCTCATGTTCATTGTATTTGTTGTAGTCTGTGTACTCGCACTAATTCTTGCTCAGTGTGTGCCAATTCAGATGACAAACGTTGTAGACGTGTGTCACGGTATATTGTTAGTGGTGAGAGGTCCATACTGGTCCTCTCTCCACAGGGTCACTCTATTTTTTCAGTCTCTTTTTCAGAGGAACAAGAACAGGGTGATGTTTCCGTGATGTCTTCAAAAGTGTGCTTCCGTCGTCGCAATAATGAACTAGCGGCAAAGTGCTCAAAGGAATGCTGCAAGTGCGTAAGAGGTCCCACATAGGATCGATGGTCACTTGTCGCCCGCTAGCTCCCCCGGTGAAGCAATCATTCACAAAATGGTTGTGATGCCAGGTTCGTCTGTTGCGGTCCAGGAGAGGAGAAGGGGTGTTGCGAGCACTATAATCTTGGATCACGCACACCCAGCGATGACGGATCGGAGGATGGAACGGAGGAAGCCAGTCAGTCCGGTAGCTAGCTCATCAGAAACTTTTTCAGTAAGGTCTCGTTACAGTTATTCAGGCGAAAATGTCGGCTTTTCAAGAAATGTTCAGCTTCTGATTAACACAGCCGAGGATATTTCGCATTTAAATTACCTCCCCTATTCACAATACTCACAATGTATATAGTTTCTGGAAGCTCTGAATATGGCCCTTTCTGGAGACAACTGTACACAACAAAAATCTTACAATATCACTCAAATACACTCAACCAAATGAGACAGTTGATGGCTAAAAAAATGGCTCAAAATGGTCAAAATTTTCTCATTTTGGGGATAAATCTCCAATTTTCGTGCATCGATAGTGATAAAACTGTGTTATAGGAATTCCTTATTCCTCCACTGAGGATTTTACAGCATAACATGATCATTCTGACAAATAAAAAACATATGGGTTTCTTATTCATTTTTTCAGAAGGCTTTCTCAAAGCAAATTTACACAAAACTTGTCCCATTTGTAAACTGCAAATTGTTTGGTCTGGGTTTGTCATTTAACACTTCCATGTGACCTTGACCCCCAATTGAAATGCACTTGACAATACACAGTTTGAATCAAGACCATCAACAGATTATTTTGGCCATATCACCATTAATGAGAATTATTTACTAAATCCACACCACCATAAACTAAAACTATAGCTCGAAATAGTCATTTGGCTGAGGATATCCAGTAACCTCGGAAATGACCTTTTAATAGGAAACGAGACCTAAAGAAACAGTCTGAGAAAGCTGGGTGGGTTCGCTCCCCTGCAGAGTCAGTAAGGGACGACCAAGATTCTTATGTGGTTCAGGCGGTTGGTAAAAGGGAATCAGCGCAGCTGAAATTTTCCCTTTCCGAAAAACTTAAGGTGGCCGTAGATTTCATCCGGCAACACCTTTTAGAAATTGTTTCTCCAGACCAAAATGCTGCGTTACCTGATAAGAAACTGAAAGCGTCACTGGACACAGATTTATTCGGCCGGAATAGGGACATTGAGCCTGACTTTCCGACCCAGTCCAGAAATGTCATGGACATTTGTACTTCTTAATGACGCTATATTCAAGGTAGCCTTTAAGATTGGAAAATCAGGTTTCTTATCGTGTCATGCTCTACAGCTGCCTTTCATCAATCATAGAAATAGTTTTGAAATGGCAGGACAGGGGATGCCGAGAGTTCCTCTGCGTTTAGACAACCAGGCAGACGACTTGGAATTTGCGTTTGCCGGCGTCTATGTCAATGTATCCAGTACGCTGGTGACGACTATCTTGTCTAACAGAAAAATCAGTTTAGATGCATTATCTTACGCAGATCACCTTACCAGAGCGTTATCATTACGTCTCGAAGGAAAGAATTCCAGGTTGTTCAAAACTTCCTTGAGAGTTCTTTCGAGGGCCACAGCATTTTCTACGTATAACTCCGCTCTTTCAGTGGCAATGTGGAGTTAGTCAGACGTGATGCTGCCCTGGCTGCATCCACAAGAGTGGATAGTAGTTGAAAAACTCTCTTCCAGTCGCTCCAGGCTCAGGAGAGCTTCTCTTCGATGGTAAGCTTTCTACAATCTATAATCAGATTACTAAGAAAGCTTCGGATTCTCTGCTTTTAAATCCGCTTTGAAAAAGTCTGACTCAGCGGGGAGGAGTAAGGCATGCACTTCAGGGGCGAATACGTTCAAAGGAAGTTCCTATAGAGGATCTAAGAAAGCCTCTACGTCTTACTCTGGAGACCGTCAGAGTAGCGACTCAGATAGGGGTCGTAATGCTGGCCGAGATATCCGGTCAGATGGCCCTAGGTCGACTGGGCGAGGTGCGGGTCGTGGAGGACGTGGTTTCTCCTCCCGCAACCCTCGCAGGGCCAGGAGGTGATGATCTAAACCTCTATTGCGTTCCAGTGGGCGGAAGGCTGTCGAGATTCTTAACCAATTGGTTGTCTATTACGGACGACCCATGGGTGCAAGGGCTTATTTCCGAAGGTCTAAAACTGTCCTTCAAGGAAAAACCTCCGTTAACTCGAAGTCCACGCTGGTCTCAACTTCCATTAAACGTTCAGAAGAGAGATTCGCTTCTATCAGAAGTCCAATCTCTTCTGGACAAGAACGCTATAGACATCGTAGAAAACCAGGAATCTCCAGTTTTCTAGTCACCTGTTCCTGGTTTCAAGACCAGATGGCTCGTTTCATCCAGTTATAGATCTGAGCTGGATAAACAAGCTGATCGTGGCTCAAAACTTTTATATGGAGACCATCTGATCAGTCAGAGCGAGCATTCAAGTGAACGATTATGCTGCGAGCATAGATCTCAAGGATGTGTACTTTCACGTCATGGTACATCCGGCATTTATAAAGTACCTTCGCTTCGCTGTCTCAGGAGTTGTTTTCAGTTCCGAGCAATGATGCTCTGGTCTGAATCTAGTGCCCTGGGCCTTCACTCGAATAATGATCTAGGTAATGACTCATTTCCGAGCTCATTCGTCTGTAGTAACGTTGGCCTACTTGGACGACATTCTTCAGAGTTACGGCAGCAAGTTAACGCTTCAGAACGATGTTCAGAGTCTGCTTCAATTGCTCCGACGTCTGACGTCGGATCTAGTGCCGTCCAAGTCATTCACCCACGTGGGAATGAGCTTAGAGACGAACAACAATCTCGTTCGTCTGCCATTAACCAGAGCAATATTAGTCAGTTGTTACGCTCGCTTTTGTCGTCACTCAGATGTAGTAACAGCGAGACAATTCATGAGACTGACAGGTTTGTGCGGAGCCGCTGCGGATCTTATTCCGATGGGGCAGCTACGCACTCGTCCACTCCAGATAGTTTTACTCAGAATTGGAGTGTGAAGACTCATTCGCTCGAAACGAACAGCGTCTTGTCAAATCATGTGAAACATGAGATTCAGACTTGGGCAGATATTCAGTGGTTAACTCAGGGAGTACCACTGCAACTGCCGGATCCGATTTTTATTGACGGATGCGAGTCAAACAGGTTGTGGTGCAACTTTGAGCCCACCAGATTCGAGGTGCCAGGGTCTTTGGGATCCGCAGTTCCTAAACAAGCACATAAACATCAAAAGATGATGTCAGTTGGCTTGTGCTACGTCAGCGGATGAACATCATTCAGTATTCGCATGTTCAATTTCTGTCCGACAATTCGACAGTAGTAGCGTATATTCGAAACCAGGGAGGCACTCATTCCATTCCGTTGTTCAATCTAACGGAAAGAATCCTTCTGTTTGTCCTAGAGCATCAAGTTCTTCTATCGGTCCGTCATATTCCGGGTAGTCTGAATGTTCTAGCGGACTCCCTTTCTCGGAAAGGTTGTATGTTGCCGTTAGAATGGACTCTCAACAAACGAGTATTCAATCAGATTTGCTACCTATGGTATCGTGCTATGATAGACTTATTTGTGACGCATCTCATCAATCAGTTGCAGATGTATGTGTCGTCATGCCCAGATCCTCGAGCGTTTGCAGTTGATTCCCTCTTGATCTCTTGGGACGGAATGATAGGATATGCGTATCCTCCAGCTCCATTGATTCAGCTGATATTGCTAAAATCAAGCAATCTCACTGCAAGATCCTATTGGTAGCATCTCTTTTACCCCAGAGAGCATGGATAAATCTACTCAGGTGTTGGTTGTGGGACATCCTGTGGAAGCTTCCTCCACGAGAGGATCTTCTTTCGCAGGGGAAATCGCACACACTGCATCACAACCCACTAGGTCTCAACCTTCATGTATTTCCGTTGTGCGGTCCTTCTTGCACGGCAAGCATTTTACAGGACGAGCAGTGGACACAATTTCTAACTGTAGGAGCACCTCCTCTTAGCTACCGGTAAATTATGCTGCTAAGTGGAAGGTTTTCTCTCGATGGTGTAGGGATCATTCTGTTGATTTTATGATCCCTCCATTCCAGACATTGCTAATTTTTTGGTCTACTTGTCTGACGAGATCAAACTGCAGCCAAATACTATTAAGGGTTATAAGGCTATGCTATCGGATACCTATCATCATCATGATAGCTTACAGATTGGATCTAATGTTTCTTTATCTAAGTTAGCATAAAACTTTTCGATAAATAGACCTAGAACCCTTAGGTTAATTCCTAAGTGGAATTTAGCTTGGGTTCGTCTGAAGCTAAAAGAAGCGTCATTTGAACCTCTTGATACAGTGGATTTCAAATACTTATCTTATAAGACAGCTTTTCTCTTAGCCTTCTCTTCTGCTAGAAGAGTTAGTGAGCTTCATGCACTATCTGTTGATGATTCTCACTATCATAGTTCTGGTAATACTATTACATTGACTACTAATGTTGGATTTTTGGCTAACAATCAGGCTCCTAATAAGTACTCTGAACCTATTGTTTAGGCTCTTCCGTCTCCAGACAGTCGTAGGCCTTTGCTTTGTCCAGTCAGAGCTATGCGTATTTACAAGGTAGATCTGAGTTTATCAGAAAGGAATGTAAGCGTTTCTTTCTGTCTTTGCTGCCTAATAGAAAGGACATTACGGTCCATTCTATTGCATGGTGGATTCAATTAACTATCCGTACTGCTTATGATAAATTATCTTAATCTCAGCAGTCTGTGCTTAAGATTTAGGCGCATGAAGTAATAGCGCTGTCTACATCTTGGGCTTATGCTAATAGTGTTGCTATTACCGATTTGATGAAGGCTGCATATTGGTCTCAGCCTTCCATGTTCACAAATTTTTATCTTAGAAATATTGAGTCAATTTCTGGCGACCTGCGTTGTTTAGGTCCGTTATATGTTGCTCAGAATGTCGTCCACTAAACAGTTGCAACTATAGTTATGCAGGCTTTCTGTTCCGGTAGTGACGCTGTCCTGCTGCCCTCTTCGTTCTGGGGTATTTGACCCAGAGCTAGGAGAAGGGAGGGTTGGGGGATGGTGTTCCCTTATATCACCTGCTTTATAGTGAAAAGCAAGGGAATACCTCCTCTGGAGTCAGTAATTCCAAGTCAGTGCTGGGATGGTTTTAAAGTGTAAAGCTAATGTCTATCTCAATTATGTGATATTTTTAAAGTGTAGCTCGGGCTCGGTGTGAAGCATTTGTATATTTCACGTGTCATACGAGCACTAATATACAATCCTCAGACACTTTTAAAAGAGTATAAAGAGTCTCATTCTCTGGACTATCTTTATTTATTGGCTTTCCTTTAAAAAGATTAGTATAATGGGTTATACTGGATGTTAATAGAGATCATTGATGTTATTGTGCTCAATTACGGAATGGTATTGTGTCTTTCTTTTTTGGTATAAACAAGAAAGATACATGTAAAGCCTGTTCTCCTCTTCTCCTGGAGAGGATAATTCTGTTAACATGTAATTGAGTCTATTGGATTTTCCTTTATGTCCTAGGCCCTCCAGCCTTTTTTCTATTCAGCTAAGTCTGGGTCATAAAAATGTTAAAAAATTTATAGTAATTTATATATTTTTTATATGTACCAATGACCCAGACAGGGATGGCTCTCCCATGAGTTGGGAACTCATACCTCCCCGCTGATTACATAACGCTTACCAGGCACTGGTTGTAAGAATGAGGATTTGGCTCCAATTTCGGTACTTCCTGGACACTGCGCATACGCAGTGGACAAAAGTATGGAGGACCACATAGGACATCTATTTTTTGGATTTTGATGCAAATTTTGGGGAGGGGGGGGGGGGGGGCAAAATTTGTGTTTGGCCCTAGAATTTAAGAGTTAGCAGTTTAGCACCAGTTAATTCTGGGTCATTGGTAAGTATAAAAAATATATAAATTACTATAAATTTTTTAACATTTCTGACCTGAACTTCTTTGAATAATCCTTGATTCACTGTGAAGTCTTGTTGGCAAATCACATCTCACGAAAAACTTCCGATGAAAAAAAAATGTGAAAACAATATAAACGACGATTTCCCTCAACGTTGACTATCACCGCCATCTCACTTGGGAGCTTTCGGCTCCATTGCCCTTGAAAAAAATAATGGGGGGCATAAGAAATATTTGTTTTTAATAAATGAGGTTTTTTTTAATGTGGGCTGTTCCGTCCAAAAATATGGGCCGTATATTTTTCTGAATATAACTGTTCTCTGTCATAAATGCATGTATTTAGATCTGAGTGCCAGCATGTCTCAATGTGACAGACACAAATTGTCATTACGCCGTGTTGAGCAGTGCAGAGGCTTCTAACCACGTGAAGAAAGGAAATGATTTCGCGCGCCAAAGGCGCGCAGGGACGGTATGGGGGACAAGCCCCTTTCGACTCTCGGTAGCTGTATATGATGGCTGTCACATGTCTAGGCGTGTCGAAGGAGGAAAAGGATCCGGTACTCAGCAGGTGTCTCCAGTTGTGGGTAGCCCGTCTCGCTGGCTGATGTCGGTTGGACCCTCGGGTGAGGACCAGTGTGGGAGGTTGGGTCCTCTCACAAAGGTACTACCTCTCCGCGAGGGTGCAGTCGATCTGGATTTTCGGGCAAGTATAGTCTGCCGCTTCGAGGATGATATTGAGTGATGGCCATCACTGGCAAGTATAATCTGACTCAGGCTGTCTCTGTTATAGTTGGACTCTTTGAAGGAAAACAACAACGACCCCTTTCGGGGTAACCACGTGAAGTGAATGACAATGCGTTTTTGAAACAGATGGCTTTGGCAAGAGAATTGTGATGAGTACTTTCCCTTGATGTGCAGAGCTTTGTTTTCAGCATCGCATTCCAAGTTTCTTTTCTTGTTCTCACAATTCCGTTTTTTGAAGCGTTTTGTTTTCGAAATAACAGCATATCAAAATATTTCTTTATTGAGTAAAAATTCTTCCAATATATTTACCGCTATGTATTATTCTTTGGTGTTTTTTTTTCACCAAATGTCTTGCCGGTACCCAAGGTAAACTATTTGATATTTGTGGAACATCACTATTCACTGGATTGGCAAAGCTCAACTAACTTCGTGTCAACTCAAGAAAGTCGCCCGCTTTTAATGAATTAAGGTGGAACAAAAATGGCCCACCTGGACCCATTCTAGGTGGAACATTATGGCCCTCCTGCCATTCTGACAATGACAAACATGGATTTGTATGACCACAACATGTGTAGGCCTAAAATCAAGATTAACCAATCATGTATTCTGTTGTCACTTTAGGGGAATTCCACCAGACATTGGTCATATTTCCCCAACCCTTCCTGTTGCTTCTTATCTACATGTACGTCGCAGGGTAGATGAATAATTCTCAGTTATTTATCTATGCCGTGAGCTCTTATGGTGAAAGCCTGACATTGAAATGCGGTACCAGAAGGCAACTTCCCCAGCCCAAAGTCAGCATTATATAAAAATTCGACATGGGTGTGGGGAGGGGGGGTGGGGAGGGGACAATTCTGTACCTAAGGCTAATTCGAACTTGGACCCAAAGTCCGTAATATATTGGGCATACCCAAAATGCACAGCCCCGCCGAGGTGAGGGAGGGTATTGGAGGGGGTCCACCCTTCCTGATTTTTTTTAATAAGAGTCTCTGATAACTATTCTAGAGCCTCATAATGCCTCATTTGAGGATTGTCATGGCTCTGCGTTTAGTCAGTGGTTAACACAATAGGCCTGCTTTTTAAGCGAACGATCTTTTGGTTCGCCTGGAGGTCGCCTGAATTGAAAAATACGCGAACGAAAAATGGGTTGCTTCGAAATCCTCGACGGTTTGCGCAAAGTTTTTCAGGGTTCGCATAAATATTGTTTGTAATGATGAGCCGTACACGTGTGAGAATTGTTCCAAATCGCTTGTGAATTGCCGCAAAAATTTGATACAGTCCGATTCGGTAATGGCAGCCAGGCAAATTAGGGATGTGTCGCTATGTAATGTCTGCACAGTTAGTAACACTCTGGCAATACCATCGGAATTGCCACCGTCATCAAATTCAATGAGGACGGGGGAGGGGATGAGTAGCTGGAGTCATATTCCCATAAAAAATAACAGACTCTCAGTGTTCTACTTTCGATTTCAGTTTAGGATACAAAATACCATGTAACATTATGAACAACGTTCACTGAAATTGAGGTCGCCGGGTGCAAAATGATCAAGGTTTTTCAGACGTGTTTCCTGGCTTGGACGCCAGAGTCTGTAGAGTCTAATGTGTGTTTGCCTTGGGTGGGGGTTGGGCAGTCGCGTCGGATAGTTTTACTGGTGGAGGAAGAGCCTCAACATCCAAATTCTGAATAACGGCCACTTTAACCCGCCTCGTAGTACAGTTTTGTCAGGTCAAAGTGGTGATCTAAAAAAAAAAGTTTGTTTTTTTATCAAAAATTTTCAGTCCAAACCATGGGCGCAGATCATGGGGGGACGTGGGGGGGGGGGGGGGGGACATGCCCCCCCCCCCAGATCTCATCAAGGGGGGACATGGTATGCCATGTCCCCCCCCCACCACTGGGGGACATGGTATGACATGTCCCCCACTATGCTTCCCCACTGCTGCACCCTCTCATCAATTTTAATGCGAGATTCACTTCTGATACACGTTCAACTAGTCCAAACTTGGACCCACAGTTCGTAATATAATTTTGGGGTTGGTACGGCCTGTACTGTAGCCGTATCAACCACAAAAATTATATTACGGACTATGTCTGTGGGTCCATGTTTGGACTGACGTAACGTTCAACGAACAGTTGTTCAACACTGCGCCTTCAAATAAGTTGTTACTCAGCCAGACACAGCTGTGGGTTGCACGAATGCATAAGCAGCATAACTATTTGATATCGGAATATCAATGTTGCAGACAGAATTCTTATGCAGAGAGAGTAATAGGCCAGTACTGAGCTCGTGAAAATGTGCAAGACAGTATCGTCTGCTTTGTTTACATTTTGAAAACGAAATTTATCGATCGAATTCATTCAATTCACGCGACTTGTTGATGACGTATGTGTCGGGCTGTTATTGGATCTGTTAATCCATTAACTGGCCCGACACATACGTCGTCGCTCCATCTGTTGGGCCCTTATGCTAATCCACCGCACAGTTGCATTGTGTTAATCTAATAGGGAACGCTCGGTAAAGCGGGAACAATTATGGTTAAGCATTTTGACAAAATTACAACAGGCTGTTGAAAAACATATTTTTTTCTACTAAATAATTAAGAGAAATTATACCCCAGAGGCCACCAGAATGCACCATTTGAAAGCGCAATTAAAAACCCCCCTCTGCCGGCTCGTGCCGGCGGCACTCGCTGCAGATGCCTTCGGCATCTCCCCGTCCCCCCACTTTTGGGGAAGAGATCTGCGCCCATGGTCCAAACCGGAACAAAAAATTTCCAGGTAAAAAAAAATTGTTTTCGTCTCAAAGTTGAACAAAACACATAAAAAAAAAACAGAAACAAAAATTTCCAGATTTTGGTCTAAAAGTCCGAACCGGAGTGGTAGTTCTCCAGCCATCAGAAGCCAAGTGAAATAAAACCCTATTCCCATTTGGTGAGGAAAGGTTTAAAGGTACCGTGAATTTTGCCATTTCAATCACAGAAGCCTTATACGATTCAAGAACGCCGAGTATTCTCATGCCGAAAAGAGGGTGTACGGACCGTTGAGAGGCCGAGAGTGTATTTTGGCGACCGCCCGAAGCCAAACTCAACAAAATTGTGCTTCCAAACTACGGGGAATCTTTTTACCTATATACGGGCTACACATTCTCAGTCACCACCGCTTTTAACCCACTCCGGTAGTACAGTATAATTAGGTGAAAGTACCAGTCTGAAGACCGATTTTTTGTTTTTTGGTGTAGTGTAAAAAAAAAAAAAAAAAAAAATTTTGTCTCAAAAGTGAACAAAACACATAAAAAACAAAAACAAAAATTTCCGGATTTCGGTCGAAAAGTCCGAACCGGAGTGGTAGTTCTCCAGCCATCAGAAGCCAAGTGAAATAAAACCTTATTCCCATGGGGTGGGGAAAGGTTTAAACAGACCGTGAATGATACCATATCACAGGGTATAAACCGTATAAACCTTTAGCCGGAAGTGGAGATAAGCGAGGCGAGAGATTTCTATTTTTATCTCAAAGTTTCAGTCGCAGCGTATCAAAGATCACCGAAAACAAGATTTTTTTAATAAAAGGAATGACCGAAGAATGCAAAATAAGTAAGTATGTTTTATAAAACAATATTTAACAATGAAACGACACAACTTAATGGAAAAATCGACTCTTGTAGTATGAAAAAACACCTGCTGATCATCTCAGAAAATGAATTTCTCCGGCAAATTTCTCCTTCAAATATCGTTTTTCACATGTTCGCACAAATGTAACATGTTAAAATTATAGATCGACAGATTCGGCGTTCAATTCCACACCAGAAACTATCAACCATAACAACGAAGGAGGTTCGGTGCTACTAAACCTGTTCAAAATATAATGTCACCTTATCAAATTTTTTATACACCCAGTTGTATACGCTCGTATCTTCAGTTGATGAGTCGTATACATTTTTTATGCTTGTCAGGTGACCCTTTCGATGTGCGCATCTGCTAAATTTGGAGCCTGTAAGTTCCGAAAGCAAGATAGGCCTACACGCGCACAAGCCGCGTTGAATGCAACATTGCATTGCGTTGAAAAAGCGAACCACAGGTAGTCCAATAATATTAGCCTTCGCCTGTGCTCCGAATTTATTATTTTTTGATTTTTAATATGTCGCACCGTCGAAGTCTAATCTGATCTTTCGTTTTTCCAGCAGCAAAGTTCAGCGAGAGACTCTCGCTGAACGGTTGGACCTCGATTAAAGATCAAATTTCCCCACCTGGTTCCTACTTCCGATTGACAGTTGTGTAAAACACATTTTTCTTCATTCTGGTGGTCATTTTCTTGCAAATAAATCGATATTTTGAATTATTTGGCGTCATTTGCACTGCAATTTTTTCAACTCGAAACAAACTGTTGAACCGGAAGATGGGTTGATAGGAAAACGCGGAGTGAAAAACGGAATACCGATAATGTAGTGCACACCAAACAAACGACGCTGCAGTCGTTGCAATACATCTCGATTTGTTCGAAACCGCTGAGGTCCGTTCCCAGAAATGGGATACGATTTTTAACAATTTTCCAACCGCTGTAACATTACCGCTTGAAAAAATGTTTTTATTTAATTATTGGTATTTAATACGTAATTCGACAGTAAGTATAGGAAATTTATACATCTAATATGAATGTGAAGGCATATTATTCTTGTCGAATGTGGGAACATGTATGGAGAATGAGTATTCATCATATTAGTATTATGTCGCCTAATTTCGTACTTTGCTGCTGGAAAAACGAAAGATCAGATTAGACTTCGACGGTGCGACATATTAAAAATCAAAAAATAATAAATTCGGAGCACAGGCGAAGGCTAATATTATTGGACTAGGTTACCTTTTTCAACGCAGAGAAATAGCCCATTTTACTGCATTACAGAATCTAACGATAGGCGGTGAACTATATGAAGATGAGACTGGTTTTATGGCATAGCGTAACAATGTCAGATCAAGTTGGACCGCATTGTTTACTGTAAGTTGACTCTTTCAGACACAATTTGTTCCAAAACACGTTTTGGGGGTGAAATAATTTTTTATTTTTTTTTTGGGGGGGGGGGGGGGGGGGGGGCACTCAGGATTCTTTCGGATGAAGTGGACCTCAGCTCCACATCCTCCCCCACCCCACCCAGAAAATAAAAATTCCCGTACGCATATGGCAGTATAGATAGCACGTAATTATAATTTTATGAATTTTTAGGCTCAAGCACCAATTTGTTAAGTTCTTAAATCATCGAGTCTGTAAATTTCAGTGAACTACAAAAGGTATAACATAAACTCACGGCTATATTTAAATAGCCTCTTGTGCTTTGCTTCTTTACATGATAACAATTTGTTGAGTTCTTAACTTTTGTGTGTCCCTAAATTTCAATGGACTGCAACAGGCAGACCAAATATCTAGCAGACTCCAAAGAAACATTCATACTGAACTTATTTACTATAGTTTAAGGGCACCTTTCTGCAACTATAGCTAACTTACCCAATTTTTAGTTGTGTTCCCGCAAATGTTTAGTGAGTAAGTATAATTATAAGTAACTGATGAGGCCTAATTCAATTCTATTTTTCGTTCAACAAAGGCGGGACACTCCGGTCATTCGATCCTCATTTATTACTATAGAAAAACAAAAACAAAAAAAACAACAAAAAAACGAAAAAAAATGAATAAAAAAATGAAAAAAAACCAACATTAAGAACGGCGCATTTCCGAGCCCGCTAATAACCTTCCCAGTGATCCAAGGAACACTGATGACGAATTGCATCTGAATTCATGCAGCGGTTGCTTGCATACATAAACAGACAAACAGACAGACACACTCTTTTATATATAGTAATAATAATAACTCTTTGGCCAGCCACTGATTTGTCGCAGTTCTCGTAAGAGATGACTATATAAAGCCGTGATCCACAGGCCTGCAACCAGGGTCGATCTTCGGAGTGGGAGTGGGAAAGGCAACGAAGAGCCGTGTAGGGGGGGGGGGGGGGCAACCCGCACATAATCCCCCTCGCAAAAGCAGACATTACCCCCCCCCCCCCCCCACCATTTTTGCAACTAAATACGCTCTGGAATGGGCAGGCGTGTAGCTAAATAGCAGACCCACAAATTCGCAAAGAGGGTGGCTATTGATCTATTATGGGGTGAAGCAGGGCCTTCGCTACTAATGGCTGACCATAGTTGGGCCCGGGGTAGGAAAATTGTGAATTTCTGGGTCCCCCAAACCCTCGTTTCTTTGCACCTGAGTGGATATTTTGAGGTTTTTAATGGAGAAATATTGGTAAGATTTCACACTTCCAGAGCCGGTAAATGCCGGCGAGGAGTATAAATGACAGAACGACGAATATAAGACTCCGTATTGAACTGAGAATTTGCTTCAAGATATTTAAAAAAAAAAAAAAACCAAACCCCCAAAACTATGAATGAGATACAAACGGGATACTAAATATATGGGAATATATATTAAACCTACTGTACATAACTTGAAAACCCCGAGCTTTTGTAGGCGCCGGGGAGCAATTTGAAAGTGTGTGGGGGAAGGGGGAGGGGCAATGTATCTAAAGTTTCTGCATTACAACCCCCCCCCCCCCCCCCCCCCACCCAGACACACGCATGCGCATGCACACTTTTACATAGTGTAGTATGATCGAGAGGGAATACATGCTCCCAAAGAAAGAAAAAAAAAAACACACAAATGAATGGGTAAACCAATCGAATGAATTTAGAAGCGAATCTAATAATGAAAGGAGCAGGGAATTCGAATTTGCAGCGTTCAACAGTCCTCATCTGAGGAGTCAGTCACAGCAGCCTCAGAATCACTGAGCATGTGAGTTTTGGCCCTCATTTTTCAAAATATCCCAGAGAAAGCCCGCAGACCCTCAGGACCGAGAATGGGATACGGCGATATCGACTCTTGTGCTACCCGCTCCCCCTACGCTAACCCCCCCCCCCCCCCCCCCACACACACACACACACCACCTAACCACTGTGCGGCTCGGATGCTGCTGCACAGCACACGGTGAGCATACATGGTGGTCCCTTTGGGATTAGCTCTGATAGCCCCACCCCCAATATTTTTACCTTCCTTCGCTCCAGAATAATCAACTATACTCTATTTTAAAAATAAATATGTGGAACTGATTCAAATGAACGCCTTTCCAGTGTGTCATCGTATTACTATAAACAAAGAAAAAATATGGTATACATGTAAACTACATTTTTAAAATTGCATGTTAGAGGTCAGTGTAAAACAAAACGCAAAGGAAGAAAACTAGAGAAACAGAATTTACTGCACCCAGTAAATTCAATTCTGTGTGAAAAGGGTTAAAGAATCAGGAATAAACTGTACAGAAAGAGAATTTATGGAGGCTTATTTTCAGGAGTAAAATATTTTTAAACAAATCAGAAATGGGTTTTCGTTAACAGTATTTACAGATATTCATACTGGAATCAGAACAATTATTTATAAGAAACCAAAAAAGGCATACATGTGACCAGCATTCAAAGGGTTCGATGCTCGAATCAGAAATGGACATTTTTGGCTCTGCCCACTAATTTGAGTGATGAAATACGTTCATAAACTTTAGAAATGCATTAAGGTGTAATAAAATTCATTTCCCAGTATTTCTGAATAATAAGCACTTGATGACTTTGGTGACCTCTATCAGGCAGATCCCTAGGTGACCTCCATGACCTTGACCCGTATTTTGAATTTCCATCAAGTGTCGACTCATTTGGTGTTAGTTCCGGGTCCATTCATCATACCACGATTGAGATATAAGCATGACCCACTTCA
The DNA here is from genome assembly GCA_031216915.1 of Pictodentalium vernedei. NCBI lineage: Eukaryota > Metazoa > Mollusca > Scaphopoda > Dentaliida > Dentaliidae > Pictodentalium > Pictodentalium vernedei. Next base: position 370,780,886 of record CM062297.1, read on the forward strand.
AAAATGTTGGCTACGCCCACTTTTTTAACATAAAAATGCATGTATGGACCTCAGGAATGCTTGGGGGGGGGGGGGTCAAAAAATGTGATTTCCAGCAATTATGAAAAATGCACTTAATGACCCCCAGGTGACCTCCTTGACCCTGACCCATATTTTGAATCTCCATCAAGTGTCGACTCATTTGGTGTTGGTCCCAGGTCCATAGGTCATACCACGCTTTGATATGGGCGTGACCCACCTTCAAAAATTTTGGCCACGTCCACTTTTGTACGTCAAAATGCATGTGTGTACGTCAGGAATACTTTATGCATAAAAAAATGTGATTTCCAGCAATTCTGAAAAAATGCACTCAATGACCCCTAGGTGTCCTCCGTGACCTTGACCCATATTTTGAGTCTGCCTCAAGCGTCGACTTATTTGATGTTGGTCCCAGGTCCATACGTCATACCATGCCTGAGATATGGGCATGACCCACTTTCAAAAATTTGGCCACGCCCACTTTTTTACATCAAAATGCATGTGTGTATGTCAGGAATACCTTAGGGGATCAAAAAATGTGATTTCCAGCAATTCTGAAAAATGCACTCAATGACCCCCTAGTTGACCTCCGTGACCTTGACCCATATTTTGAACCTCCATCGAGAATTGACTCATTTTGTGTTGGTCCCAGGTCTGTAGGTCATACCACGCCTGAGATATGGGTGTGACCCACTTTCAAAAATTTTGGCCACGCCCACTTTTTTATGTCAAAATGCATGTGTGTTCGTCAGGAATACTTTAGGGGGTCAAAAAATGTGATTTCCAGCAATTCTGAAAAAATGCACTCAATGACCCCTAGGTGACCTCTGTGACCTTGACCCATATTTTGAATCTCCATCAAGTGTCGACTCATTTGGTGTTGGTCCCAGGTCCATGCGTCATTCCATGCCTGAGATATGGGCGTGACCCACTTTCAAAATTTTTGGCCACGCCCACTTCTTTTATGTCAAAATGCATGTGTGTAGGTCAGAAACAGTTTAGGGGGTCAAAAAATGTGATTTCCAGCAATTCTGAAAAATGCACTCAATGACCCCTAGGTAACCTCCGTGACCTTGGCCCATATTTTGAATCTCCATCAAGTGTTTACTCTTTTGGTGTTGATCCAAGGTCCATACGTCATACCACGCCTGAGGTATGGGCGTGACCCACTTTCAAAAATTTTTTGGCCACGCACACTTTTTTATGTCAAAATGCATGTGTGTACGTCAGGAATACTTTAGGGGTCAAAAAATGTGATTTCCAGCAATTCTGAGAAATGCACTCAATGACCCCTAGTTGACCTCCGTGACCTCGACCCATATTTTGAACCTCCATCGGGTGTCGACTCATTTGGTGTTGGTCCCAGGTCCGTAGGTCATACCACACTTGAGATATGGGCGCGACCCACTTTCAAAACATTTGGCCACGCCCACTTTTTTTTACGTCAAAATGCATGTGTGTACGTCATGAATACTTTAGGGGGTCAAAAAAATGTGATTTCCAGCAATTCTGAAAAATGCACTCAATGACCCCTATGTGACTTCTGTGACCTTGACCCATATTTTGAATCTCCATCAAGTGTCGCCTCATTTGGTGTTGATCCCAGGTCCATGCGCCATACCACACCTGAGATATGGGCGTGACCCACTTTCAAAATATTTGGCCACGCCCACTTTTTTACGTCAAAATGCATGTGTGTACGTCGGAATACTTTAGGGGGGCAAAAAATGTGATTTCCAGCAATTCTGAAAAATGCACTTAATGACCCCTAGGTGACCTCCATGACCTTGACCCATATTTTGAATCTCCATCAAGTGTCGACTCATTTGGTGTTGGTCCCAGGTCCATACGTCATACCATGCTTGAGATATGAGCATGACCCACTTTCAAAAATTTTGGCCACACCCACTTTTTTACGTCAAAATGCATGTGTGCATGTCAGGAATGGTATAAGGGGGTCAAAAAATGTGATTTCTAGCAATTATGAAAAATGCACTTAATGACCCCTAGGTGACCCCCCCGTGACCTTGACCCATATTTTGAATCTCCATCGAGTGTCGACTCATTTGGTGTTGGTCCCGGGTCCATACGTCATACCATGCTTGAGATATGAGCGTGACCCACTTTAAAAAATTTGGCCACGTCCACTTTTTTTTTTACGTCAAAATGCAGGTGTGTATGTCAGGAATGCTTTAGGGGGTCAAAAAATGTGATTTCTAGCAATTATGAAAAATGCACTTAATGACCCCTAGGTGACCTCTGTGACCTTGACCCATATTTTGAATCTCCATCGAGTGTCGACTCATTTGGTGTTGGTCCCAGGTCCATACATCATACCATGCTTGAGATATGAGTGTGACCCACTTTCAAAAATTTCGGCCACACCCACTTTTTTTACGTCAAAATGCATGTGTGTATGTCAGGAATGCTTTAGGGGGTCAAAAAATGTGATTTCTAGCAATTATGAAAAATGCACTTAATGACCCCTAGGTGACCTCCGTGACCTTGACCCATATTTTGAATCTCCATCGAGTGTCGACTCATTTGGTGTTGGTCCCAGGTCCATACGTCATACCATGCTTGAGATATGAGCATGACCCACTTTCAAAAATTTTGGCCACGCCCACTTTTTTTACGTCAAAATGCATATGTGTATGTCAGGAATGCTTTAGGGGGTCAAAAAATGTGATTTCTAGCAATTATGAACAATGCACTCAATGACCCCTAGATGACCTCCGTGACCTTGACCCATATTTTGAACCTCTGTCGAATGTTGACTCATTTGGTGTTGGTCCCAGGTCTGTAGGTCATACTACGCCTGAGATATGGGCGTGACCCACTTTCAAAACACCCCTACAGACACCCCTGATACCCCAGGAATCTGAAAAATATTCAGTGCCGAGAACTTGTGGCTGTCTATCAGCATGCCAAAAATCAACGAGATAGGGCAATTCGTTTTCGAGTTATCTTGCGGACAAAAAAGTGATGAGAAGACAGAAGACAGAAGACAGGAGAAGAAGAAGAAGAAAAAGAAGAAGAAGAAGAAAAAAAAGAAAAAAAAAAAAGAAAAAGAAACCGTGCAAAAACAATAGTCTGTGTGTTTCACACAGACTAAAAAAAGAAACGGTGCAAAAACAATAGTCTGTGTGTTTCACACAGACTAATAACCAAACGAATAAATTTAGAAGCGAGTCTGAAAACGAAAGGAGCAGAGAATTCCAATTTGTTGTGTTCTACGACTGGATCTTTAGCCTGTGTGGAGTCTGTCTCTCTCCGTACAGAGGACAGCCATTTTACTTCCCCACCCAATAGGACGACACGCCGTGACTTCATCAACCCCGCAACTGATGCTGCCAGAGAGGGTTCAGATACCTCCATACCTTTTCTCAGCCGGGGATCCGCGATCCCGCGACTTCTGGCACGAGAGACCAGCGAACTTATCCACCACTCTTTTCAACTTGTCACCCACATTTCAACGTGGGGTGGGGGATATGCCCCCCCCCCCCCCCCCCCCCCCCCCCCCCCCCCCCCCCCCCCCCCGGCTACGTTCTTGAATGAGAGTAAATAATTTCAGTTTACAGGCATGACAAACTGGAAAAATATATCAGTAAAATATATTAGTTGCAGGCGTATTTTATAGAATAATGTAATGGCCGGTCTGGGTTTGAATGAAATTGCTGAGTCGAGAGGCCGGTTTGGGTGTATCAAAATATGACCAGGACACATGGCGTACAAAATTATTTTTTCCAAAAGGGTTAAGAAGAAAACTGGAGAGCAGTTTGGATAACTTTGTTGGCGGCCTGTTTGGTTGAAATTCTCACAAACCGGCGAGATCGGTTCTTGTTACTCTGAAGCCGATTTGGCTGGTGACGCGTGCCAGGTGTGCGTTCCGTTTGGCTGTGCTATTAAAGTGCGGTATGACCTCTTCGCCTCGTCTCCTGTGCATCCCACTACCTTTCACCTAGATGAAAGCAAAAGGGGTGCGCAAGAGACTACTCTTCGCCAGCAAAGACGAAGAGCACTTAAGGACGTTCCGACGGAGGGGGGGGGGGGGGGGGGTGGGGGGCTTACACACACACACCCAATGAGGACCCTGATTTTTGAAAGTTGGAAATTTTATGGTTCAAATTTCAAAAGTTGGAAACATTTTGTTCTAAGCAAATATAGAACTAGTGATTCTTGGTTGAAATACATTTATTCTTTATAGTATGACCCACTAGTTCTTTTTCGCGCAGAACTAAAATGTTGATAATGTTCCAAGTTTGTAACTGCGTAAGCTAGCAATACATCGAGATTGCGCTTTCGTAAATGCACACAAATAGTGTCAATTTGGAATACCGGGGCCCGCCGATTTTCTCTAATTGCCTTAAGGCAGGATACTCTTACCTGAGAGCCCTTCAATGCTCGTCTGAATATGACGTGCAGTGAAGGGGCCGCACGCACGAGTATCCCGCCTTCAGGAAATTACGGGAATCGGCGGGCCCCCAATAACGCCGGGCCCCGGGGTTACTACCCCCTCCCTCTCGACGGCCCCCGCAAAATATAGCAGTATCATGTACCACAAGAAGTCTTTTGTTAGGCCAATTACAAAGTCTACTCATAATTATGGAGAAAAGGCCAAATATCAAGCGAATATAATGTAATTTGTACATAAATCTATAAAGAAAATTCTTTCTCAAAACCGATCATCAAATGTCGGAAACTTTTTTATGGTATCAATTTGAAATGAAAGTTTGGAAATTTGAGGATCTCACTGTGTGTGACACACACCGAGTCTGAACTACCCAGAAACGTCCCTGGGAGCATTTGGATCCGAGAGGTGTTTTGTTCTTCAGCAGGAGTGAAATGGAAATGAGAATGTGAATAGTATTGAAGGCTATCGCCGGACAATAAATGTGATCGATTAATTTGAAAGAAATGACCGCTTTGTATTTTTGACAACTTGACCCTGCTGATTATGAACCACTAAATAAGTGAACACGTGACTTGGAGCGTTTGACACCCGTGACTTGGAGCGTTTGACACCCGTGACTTGGAGCGTTTGACACCCAATGTTGTGAGTAGGATTAAATAGGGCTGATCAGCTGATTGGTTAAATATATTTTGACTTTGAAACCATTAATTAAAATTTTGATTCCTCCACTTTAGAAAGGATTAATAAGTTTGTTTGTAATTTGGTGACAGAATGTGTGAGAATCTCTCAAAAACATGAGGCATGGGGGAAAAAGTGTGAAGGTCATTCAGTGCAAGACCATACGGTAGTTGTGAAAATTCGAAATTTAAACTGAAATTTGATGTGGCAACATATATTTTTTCCAGTTTAATTTTTTCAAGAGATGGTGTACTTTGTAAATGTATAGATTATTTTTCTTCAAAACAACTTGGTGTGTTGTACAGAGAGTGGAAGGTTAACACTGTGGTCAATGGGATTTATTTAGTGGTTCATAACCTGCTCTGAACTGCTATTGACAACAACGTAATTTAATTTCAGCTACTGTTGACCTAACTGTGCTTAGATTCCGCTCCACAGTTTCGCACTATTGCACAGGGGTGAAATTCTAAACAAAGGGCGTATGTTGAAACTAAGGCCATGTAAAATAGAGATATATTTTTAGTATCAGATATATGATTACATTAGGCTTTTTGTTGGACAAGAGAATTTGAAGTTTTGGTCCCAAAGTTGGAGTCTGATACATAGGGGTAAATTACCAGATGAATTATGGGAAACAGTGGCTTCAAAAAATTGGCTATTTTTTTAAATGTAATTTTTACACGGGTTTGTTACCAGACAGGTAACTAAAAAATGAGACAGAAACATATAATTTTTTTTTTTTGCATTTTAGAAACAAGTAATGCTCTGCTCCAGGGGTGGGTAGGCGGGGTTGGTGGGAAAATTCTGCTTTTGAGGCTGCTAGGTGGCTGAAAATGACTGGTTTCGGTATTTTTTCGGGCAATTTTACAGGTTGAAGTCTTGCCTTTGACAATAAATAATTCCACCCACATTCAGATTGTTTATTTCTACTTAGTCAGATAGTGTTATATGTTTTTTGTGGATTTGGGAAATGTAATACATGTAATGGGTTAGATAAATAAGTTACAGGATATTTGCATTTGAAGAGAGTGTATGGCATGTCACATTTGGAAATGCCTGGAAAACTGTGGAGCGGAACCTTAAAGAGCATTCTGCCGACGGTGTCAATTCTTGAACCAGGAAGTTCCTTATTTGTGTTTGAGTTATAAACACACCATTTTTCAAAAAACTTTTCATTATTTCTGGTTTGTGTGCTATTATTAGTAGTAGTTAACATTCATCAAGTGATATCTCAGCACAACTGGAAGGAAATAAGTGGAAATTTTGAGAAATTTATTGATGTAGCCTAATTTCGCACTTGTTTTGAATTTTCGTCAAGATTTCAAAAACATTAAGGTAGAGCACTGCCTTTCCTAAACACCGAGCCTTGTATTTATGACAAATTTATGCAGTTATGGATAGCCTGGTTGTTACTGTTGACCAGAGATTTGCAGTTATGGTGTCTACTTTTTCATTTTGGTCATTGGTGTCATGTCTGTGTGTCATCCGTCCGTCAAGCTGTTCACCGCTTTCATATCTAGAGAGCAACACCCCCCCCCCCCCCCCCAAAAAAGCTATGGTTATTAGTGCTTATTGTTTTACATTTTGATTGTATTTAACAGTGCTATTGGCAGGACATGGGTAGTCAATGTGGCTGGTGGTAATAACAAAAATACTATCTGAAGTGGCTAAGAGAAATGGGGGTGGGGGGGGGGGGTGGGGTGTTGAGGTGGTGTGGTGTGGTTGTGAAAATCCTGTAAAATGGCTGAAAAAGCTATTCGGCAATCAGAAAGGCCATGCTGTATCTTTTTACTGGTTGAAAATAGAGACTTGTGGTTTTTGTTCATTCAACTCAGGATAGACTCCAGATTATTTTGCCTGAGTGGAATCCAGGGGGAGATCACTCTTGTTTTCTCTTTAAGGTTCCGCTCCACAGTTTCGCACTATTGCACAGGGGTGAAATTCTAAACAAAGGGCGTATGTTGAAACTAAGGCCATGTAAAATAGAGATATATTTTTAGTATGAGATATATGATTACATTAGGCTTTTTGTTGGACAAGAGAATTTGAAGTTTTGGTCCCAAAGTTGGAGTCTGATACATAGGGGTAAATTACCAGATGAATTATGGGAAACAGTGGCTTCGAAAAATTGGCTGTTTTTTTAAATGTAATTTTTACACGGGTTTGTTACCAGACAGGTAACTAAAAAATGAGACGGAAACATATAGTTTTTTTTTTTGCATTTTAGAAACAAGTAATGCTCTGCTCCAGGGGTGGGTATGCGGGGTTGGTGGGAAAATTCTGCTTTTGAGGCTGCTAGGTGGCTGAAAATGACTGGTTTCGGTATTTTTTCGGGCAATTTTACAGGTTGAAGTCTTGCCTTTGACAATAAATAATTCCACCCACATTCAGATTGTTTATTTCTACTTAGTCAGATAGTGTTATATGTTTTTTGTGGATTTGGGAAATGTAATACATGTAATGGGTTAGATAAATAAGTTACAGGATATTTGCATTTGAAGAGAGTGTATGGCATGTCACATTTGGAAATGCCTGGAAAACTGTGGAGCGGAACCTTAAAGAGCATTCTGCCGACGGTGTCAATTCTTGAACCAGGAAGTTCCTTATTTGTGTTTGAGTTATAAACACACCATTTTTCAAAAAACTTTTCATTATTTCTGGTTTGTGTGCTATTGTTAGTAGTAGTTAACATTCATCAAGTGATATCTCAGCACAACTGGAAGGAAATAAGTGGAAATTTTGAGAAATTTATTGATGTAGCCTAATTTCGCACTTGTTTTGAATTTTCGTCAAGATTTCAAAAACATTAAGGTAGAGCACTGCCTTTCCTAAACACCGAGCCTTGTATTTATGACAAATTTATGCAGTTATGGATAGCCTGGTTGTTACTGTTGACCAGAGATTTGCAGTTATGGTGTCTACTTTTTCATTTTGGTCATTGGTGTCATGTCTGTGTGTCATCCGTCCGTCAAGCTGTTCACCGCTTTCATATCTAGAGAGCAACACCCCCCCCCCCCCCCAAAAAAAAGCTATGGTTATTAGTGCTTATTGTTTTACATTTTGATTGTATTTAACAGTGCTATTGGCAGGACATGGGTAGTCAATGTGGCTGGTGGTAATAACAAAAATACTATCTGAGGTGGCCAAGAGAAATGTGGGTGGGGGGGGGGGGGGGGGTGTTGAGGTGGTGTGGTGTGGTTGTGAAAATCCTGTAAAATGGCTGAAAAAGCTATTCGGCAATCAGAAAGGCCATGCTGTATCTTTTTACTGGTTGAAAATAGAGACTTGTGGTTTTTGTTCATTCAACTCAGGATAGACTCCAGATTATTTTGCCTGAGTGGAATCCAGGGGGAGATCACTCTTGTTTTCTCTTTAAGGTTCCGCTCCACAGTTTCGCACTATTGCACAGGGGTGAAATTCTAAACAAAGGGCGTATGTTGAAACTAAGGCCATGTAAAATAGAGATATATTTTTAGTATGAGATATATGATTACATTAGGCTTTTTGTTGGACAAGAGAATTTGAAGTTTTGGTCCCAAAGTTGGAGTCTGATACATAGGGGTAAATTACCAGATGAATTATGGGAAACAGTGGCTTCAAAAAATTGGCTATTTTTTTAAATGTAATTTTTACACGGGTTTGTTACCAGACAGGTAACTAAAAAATGAGACAGAAACATATAATTTTTTTTTTTGCATTTTAGAAACAAGTAATGCTCTGCTCCAGGGGTGGGTAGGCGGGGTTGGTGGGAAAATTCTGCTTTTGAGGCTGCTAGGTGGCTGAAAATGACTGGTTTCGGTATTTTTTCGGGCAATTTTACAGGTTGAAGTCTTGCCTTTGACAATAAATAATTCCACCCACATTCAGATTGTTTATTTCTACTTAGTCAGATAGTGTTATATGTTTTTTGTGGATTTGGGAAATGTAATACATGTAATGGGTTAGATAAATAAGTTACAGGATATTTGCATTTGAAGAGAGTGTATGGCATGTCACATTTGGAAATGCCTGGAAAACTGTGGAGCGGAACCTTAAAGAGTATTCTGCCGACGGTGTCAATTCTTGAACCAGGAAGTTCCTTATTTGTGTTTGAGTTATAAACACACCATTTTTCAAAAAACTTTTCATTATTTCTGGTTTGTGTGCTATTATTAGTAGTAGTTAACATTCATCAAGTGATATCTCAGCACAACTGGAAGGAAATAAGTGGAAATTTTGAGAAATTTATTGATGTAGCCTAATTTCGCACTTGTTTTGAATTTTCGTCAAGATTTCAAAAACATTAAGGTAGAGCACTGCCTTTCCTAAACACCGAGCCTTGTATTTATGACAAATTTATGCAGTTATGGATAGCCTGGTTGTTACTGTTGACCAGAGATTTGCAGTTATGGTGTCTACTTTTTCATTTTGGTCATTGGTGTCATGTCTGTGTGTCATCCGTCCGTCAAGCTGTTCACGCTTTCATATCTAGAGAGCAACACCCCCCCCCCCCCCAAAAAAAAGCTATGGTTATTAGTGCTTATTGTTTTACATTTTGATTGTATTTAACAGTGCTATTGGCAGGACATGGGTAGTCAATGTGGCTGGTGGTAATAACAAAAATACTATCTGAAGTGGCTAAGAGAAATGGGGGTGGGGGGGGGGGGTGGGGTGTTGAGGTGGTGTGGTGTGGTTGTGAAAATCCTGTAAAATGGCTGAAAAAGCTATTCGGCAATCAGAAAGGCCATGCTGTATCTTTTTACTGGTTGAAAATAGAGACTTGTGGTTTTTGTTCATTCAACTCAGGATAGACTCCAGATTATTTTGCCTGAGTGGAATCCAGGGGGAGATCACTCTTGTTTTCTCTTTAAGGTTCCGCTCCACAGTTTCGCACTATTGCACAGGGGTGAAATTCTAAACAAAGGGCGTATGTTGAAACTAAGGCCATGTAAAATAGAGATATATTTTTAGTATCAGATATATGATTACATTAGGCTTTTTGTTGGACAAGAGAATTTGAAGTTTTGGTCCCAAAGTTGGAGTCTGATACATAGGGGTAAATTACCAGATGAATTATGGGAAACAGTGGCTTCGAAAAATTGGCTATTTTTTTAAATGTAATTTTTACACGGGTTTGTTACCAGACAGGTAACTAAAAAATGAGACGGAAACATATAGTTTTTTTTTTTTCATTTTAGAAACAAGTAATGCTCTGCTCCAGGGGTGGGTATGCGGGGTTGGTGGGAAAATTCTGCTTTTGAGGCTGCTAGGTGGCTGAAAATGACTGGTTTCGGTATTTTTTCGGGCAATTTTACAGGTTGAAGTCTTGCCTTTGACAATAAATAATTCCACCCACATTCAGATTGTTTATTTCTACTTAGTCAGATAGTGTTATATGTTTTTTGTGGATTTGGGAAATGTAATACATGTAATGGGTTAGATAAATAAGTTACAGGATATTTGCATTTGAAGAGAGTGTATGGCATGTCACATTTGGAAATGCCTGGAAAACTGTGGAGCGGAACCTTAAAGAGCATTCTGCCGACGGTGTCAATTCTTGAACCAGGAATTTCCTTATTTGTGTTTGAGTTATAAACACACCATTTTTCAAAAAACTTTTCATTATTTCTGGTTTGTGTGCTATTGTTAGTAGTAGTTAACATTCATCAAGTGATATCTCAGCACAACTGGAAGGAAATAAGTGGAAATTTTGAGAAATTTATTGATGTAGCCTAATTTCGCACTTGTTTTGAATTTTCGTCAAGATTTCAAAAACATTAAGGTAGAGCACTGCCTTTCCTAAACACCGAGCCTTGTATTTATGACAAATTTATGCAGTTATGGATAGCCTGGTTGTTACTGTTGACCAGAGATTTGCAGTTATGGTGTCTACTTTTTCATTTTGGTCATTGGTGTCATGTCTGTGTGTCATCCGTCCGTCAAGCTGTTCACGCTTTCATATCTAGAGAGCAACACCCCCCCCCCCCCAAAAAAAAGCTATGGTTATTAGTGCTTATTGTTTTACATTTTGATTGTATTTAACAGTGCTATTGGCAGGACATGGGTAGTCAATGTGGCTGGTGGTAATAACAAAAATACTATCTGAGGTGGCCAAGAGAAATGTGGGTGGGGGGGGGGGGGGTGTTGAGGTGGTGTGGTGTGGTTGTGAAAATCCTGTAAAATGGCTGAAAAAGCTATTCGGCAATCAGAAAGGCCATGCTGTATCTTTTTACTGGTTGAAAATAGAGACTTGTGGTTTTTGTTCATTCAACTCAGGATAGACTCCAGATTATTTTGCCTGAGTGGAATCCAGGGGGAGATCACTCTTGTTTTCTCTTTAAGGTTCAGCTCCACAGTTTCGCACTATTGCACAGGGGTGAAATTCTAAACAAAGGGCGTATGTTGAAACTAAGGCCATGTAAAATAGAGATATATTTTTAGTATGAGATATATGATTACATTAGGCTTTTTGTTGGACAAGAGAATTTGAAGTTTTGGTCCCAAAGTTGGAGTCTGATACATAGGGGTAAATTACCAGATGAATTATGGGAAACAGTGGCTTCGAAAAATTGGCTATTTTTTTAAATGTAATTTTTACACGGGTTTGTTACCAGACAGGTAACTAAAAAATGAGACGGAAACATATAATTTTTTTTTTTGCATTTTAGAAACAAGTAATGCTCTGCTCCAGGGGTGGGTATGCGGGGTTGGTGGGAAAATTCTGCTTTTGAGGCTGCTAGGTGGCTGAAAATGACTGGTTTCGGTATTTTTTCGGGCAATTTTACAGGTTGAAGTCTTGCCTTTGACAATAAATAATTCCACCCACATTCAGATTGTTTATTTCTACTTAGTCAGATAGTGTTATATGTTTTTTGTGGATTTGGGAAATGTAATACATGTAATGGGTTAGATAAATAAGTTACAGGATATTTGCATTTGAAGAGAGTGTATGGCATGTCACATTTGGAAATGCCTGGAAAACTGTGGAGCGGAACCTTAAAGAGCATTCTGCCGACGGTGTCAATTCTTGAACCAGGAAGTTCCTTATTTGTGTTTGAGTTATAAACACACCATTTTTCAAAAAACTTTTCATTATTTCTGGTTTGTGTGCTATTGTTAGTAGTAGTTAACATTCATCAAGTGATATCTCAGCACAACTGGAAGGAAATAAGTGGAAATTTTGAGAAATTTATTGATGTAGCCTAATTTCGCACTTGTTTTGAATTTTCGTCAAGATTTCAAAAACATTAAGGTAGAGCACTGCCTTTCCTAAACACCGAGCCTTGTATTTATGACAAATTTATGCAGTTATGGATAGCCTGGTTGTTACTGTTGACCAGAGATTTGCAGTTATGGTGTCTACTTTTTCATTTTGGTCATTGGTGTCATGTCTGTGTGTCATCCGTCCGTCAAGCTGTTCACGCTTTCATATCTAGAGAGCAACACCCCCCCCCCCCCAAAAAAAAGCTATGGTTATTAGTGCTTATTGTTTTACATTTTGATTGTATTTAACAGTGCTATTGGCAGAACATGGGTAGTCAATGTGGCTGGTGGTAATAACAAAAATACTATCTGAAGTGGCTAAGAGAAATGGGGGTGGGGGGGGGGGTGTTGAGGTGGTGTGGTGTGGTTGTGAAAATCCTGTAAAATGGCTGAAAAAGCTATTCGGCAATCAGAAAGTCCATGCGGTATCTTTTTACTGGTTGAAAATAGAGACTTGTGGTTTTTGTTCATTCAACTCAGGATAGACTCCAGATTATTTTGCCTGAGTGGAATCCAGGGGGAGATCACTCTTGTTTTCTCTTTAAGGTTCCACTCCACAGTTTCGCACTATTGCACAGGGGTGAAATTCTAAACAAAGGGCGTATGTTGAAACTAAGGCCATGTAAAATAGAGATATATTTTTAGTATGAGATATATGATTACATTAGGCTTTTTGTTGGACAAGAGAATTTGAAGTTTTGGTCCCAAAGTTGGAGTCTGATACATAGGGGTAAATTACCAGATGAATTATGGGAAACAGTGGCTTCGAAAAATTGGCTATTTTTTTAAATGTAATTTTTACACGGGTTTGTTACCAGACAGGTAACTAAAAAATGAGACGGAAACATATAATTTTTTTTTTTGCATTTTAGAAACAAGTAATGCTCTGCTCCAGGGGTGGGTAGGCGGGGTTGGTGGGAAAATTCTGCTTTTGAGGCTGCTAGGTGGCTGAAAATGACTGGTTTCGGTATTTTTTCGGGCAATTTTACAGGTTGAAGTCTTGCCTTTGACAATAAATAATTCCACCCACATTCAGATTGTTTATTTCTACTTAGTCAGATAGTGTTATATGTTTTTTGTGGATTTGGGAAATGTAATACATGTAATGGGTTAGATAAATAAGTTACAGGATATTTGCATTTGAAGAGAGTGTATGGCATGTCACATTTGGAAATGCCTGGAAAACTGTGGAGCGGAACCTTAAAGAGCATTCTGCCGACGGTGTCAATTCTTGAACCAGGAAGTTCCTTATTTGTGTTTGAGTTATAAACACACCATTTTTCAAAAAACTTTTCATTATTTCTGGTTTGTGTGCTATTGTTAGTAGTAGTTAACATTCATCAAGTGATATCTCAGCACAACTGGAAGGAAATAAGTGGAAATTTTGAGAAATTTATTGATGTAGCCTAATTTCGCACTTGTTTTGAATTTTCGTCAAGATTTCAAAAACATTAAGGTAGAGCACTCACTGCCTTTCCTAAACACCGAGCCTTGTATTTATGACAAATTTATGCAGTTATGGATAACCTGGTTGTTACTGTTGACCAGAGATTTGCAGTTATGGTGTCTACTTTTTCATTTTGGTCATTGGTGTCATGTCTGTGTGTCATCCATCCGTCAAGCTGTTCACGCTTTCATATCTAGAGAGCAACACCCCCCCCCCCCCCCCCCCAAAAAAAAAGCTATGGTTATTAGTGCTTATTGTTTTACATTTTGATTGTATTTAACAGTGCTATTGGCAGAACATGGGTAGTCAATGTGGCTGGTGGTAATAACAAAAATACTATCTGAAGTGGCTAAGAGAAATGGGGGTGGGGGGGGGGTGGGGTGTTGAGGTGGTGTGGTGTGGTTGTGAAAATCCTGTAAAATGGCTGAAAAAGCTATTCGGCAATCAGAAAGGCCATGCTGTATCTTTTTACTGGTTGAAAATAGAGACTTGTGGTTTTTGTTCATTCAACTCAGGATAGACTCCAGATTATTTTGCCTGAGTGGAATCCAGGGGGAGATCACTCTTGTTTTCTCTTTCAGGTTCCGCTCCACAGTTTCGCACTATTGCACAGGGGTGAAATTCTAAACAAAGGGCGTATGTTGAAACTAAGGCCATGTAAAATAGAGATATATTTTTAGTATGAGATATATGATTACATTAGGCTTTTTGTTGGACAAGAGAATTTGAAGTTTTGGTCCCAAAGTTGGAGTCTGATACATAGGGATAAATTACCAGATGCATTATGGGAAACAGTGGCTTCGAAAAATTGGCTATTTTTTTAAATGTAATTTTTACACGGGTTTGTTACCAGACAGGTAACTAAAAAATGAGACGGAAACATATAATTTTTTTTTTTGCATTTTAGAAACAAGTAATGCTCTGCTCCAGGGGTGGGTATGCGGGGTTGGTGGGAAAATTCTGCTTTTGAGGCTGCTAGGTGGCTGAAAATGACTGGTTTCGGTATTTTTTCGGGCAATTTTACAGGTTGAAGTCTTGCCTTTGACAATAAATAATTCCACCCACATTCAGATTGTTTATTTCTACTTAGTCAGATAGTGTTATATGTTTTTTGTGGATTTGGGAAATGTAATACATGTAATGGGTTAGATAAATAAGTTACAGGATATTTGCATTTGAAGAGAGTGTATGGCATGTCACATTTGGAAATGCCTGGAAAACTGTGGAGCGGAACCTTAAAGAGCATTCTGCCGACGGTGTCAATTCTTGAACCAGGAAGTTCCTTATTTGTGTTTGAGTTATAAACACACCATTTTTCAAAAAACTTTTCATTATTTCTGGTTTGTGTGCTATTGTTAGTAGTAGTTAACATTCATCAAGTGATATCTCAGCACAACTGGAAGGAAATAAGTGGAAATTTTGAGAAATTTATTGATGTAGCCTAACTTCGCACTTGTTTTGAATTTTCGTCAAGATTTCAAAAACATTAAGGTAGAGCACTGCCTTTCCTAAACACCGAGCCTTGTATTTATGACAAATTTATGCAGTTATGGATAGCCTGGTTGTTACTGTTGACCAGAGATTTGCAGTTATGGTGTCTACTTTTTCATTTTGGTCCTTGGTGTCATGTCTGTGTGTCATCCGTCCGTCAAGCTGTTCACGCTTTCATATCTAGAGAGCAACACCCCCCCCCCCCCCAAAAAAAAAGCTATGGTTATTAGTGCTTATTGTTTTACATTTTGATTGTATTTAACAGTGCTATTGGCAGGACATGGGTAGTCAATGTGGCTGGTGGTAATAACAAAAATACTATCTGAGGTGGCCAAGAGAAATGGGGGTGGGGGGGGGGGGTGTTGAGGTGGTGTGGTGTGGTTGTGAAAATCCTGTAAAATGGCTGAAAAAGCTATTCGGCAATCAGAAAGGCCATGCTGTATCTTTTTACTGGTTGAAAATAGAGACTTGTGGTTTTTGTTCATTCAACTCAGGATAGACTCCAGATTATTTTGCCTGAGTGGAATCCAGGGGGAGATCACTCTTGTTTTCTCTTTAAGGTTCCGCTCCACAGTTTCGCACTATTGCACAGGGGTGAAATTCTAAACAAAGGGCGTATGTTGAAACTAAGGCCATGTAAAATAGAGATATATTTTTAGTATGAGATATATGATTACATTAGGCTTTTTGTTGGACAAGAGAATTTGAAGTTTTGGTCCCAAAGTTGGAGTCTGATACATAGGGGTAAATTACCAGATGAATTATGGGAAACAGTGGCTTCGAAAAATTGGCTATTTTTTTAAATGTAATTTTTACACGGGTTTGTTACCAGACAGGTAACTAAAAAATGAGACGGAAACATATAATTTTTTTTTTTGCATTTTAGAAACAAGTAATGCTCTGCTCCAGGGGTGGGTATGCGGGGTTGGTGGGAAAATTCTGCTTTTGAGGCTGCTAGGTGGCTGAAAATGACTGGTTTCGGTATTTTTTCGGGCAATTTTACAGGTTGAAGTCTTGCCTTTGACAATAAATAATTCCACCCACATTCAGATTGTTTATTTCTACTTAGTCAGATAGTGTTATATGTTTTTTGTGGATTTGGGAAATGTAATACATGTAATGGGTTAGATAAATAAGTTACAGGATATTTGCATTTGAAGAGAGTGTATGGCATGTCACATTTGGAAATGCCTGGAAAACTGTGGAGCGGAACCTTAAAGAGCATTCTGCCGACGGTGTCAATTCTTGAACCAGGAAGTTCCTTATTTGTGTTTGAGTTATAAACACACCATTTTTCAAAAAACTTTTCATTATTTCTGGTTTGTGTGCTATTGTTAGTAGTAGTTAACATTCATCAAGTGATATCTCAGCACAACTGGAAGGAAATAAGTGGAAATTTTGAGAAATTTATTGATGTAGCCTAATTTCGCACTTGTTTTGAATTTTCGTCAAGATTTCAAAAACATTAAGGTAGAGCACTGCCTTTCCAAAACACCGAGCCTTGTATTTATGACAAATTTATGCAGTTATGGATAGCCTGGTTGTTACTGTTGACCAGAGATTTGCAGTTATGGTGTCTACTTTTTCATTTTGGTCATTGGTGTCATGTCTGTGTGTCATCCGTCCGTCAAGCTGTTCACGCTTTCATATCTAGAGAGCAACACCCCCCCCCCCCCCCAAAAAAAAGCTATGGTTATTAGTGCTTATTGTTTTACATTTTGATTGTATTTAACAGTGCTATTGGCAGAACATGGGTAGTCAATGTGGCTGGTGGTAATAACAAAAATACTATCTGAGGTGGCCAAGAGAAATGGGGGTGGGGGGGGGGGGGTGTTGAGGTGGTGTGGTGTGGTTGTGAAAATCCTGTAAAATGGCTGAAAAAGCTATTCGGCAATCAGAAAGGCCATGCTGTATCTTTTTACTGGTTGAAAATAGAGACTTGTGGTTTTTGTTCATTCAACTCAGGATAGACTCCAGATTATTTTGCCTGAGTGGAATCCAGGGGGAGATCACTCTTGTTTTCTCTTTAAGGTTCCGCTCCACAGTTTCGCACTATTGCACAGGGGTGAAATTCTAAACAAAGGGCGTATGTTGAAACTAAGGCCATGTAAAATAGAGATATATTTTTAGTATGAGATATATGATTACATTAGGCTTTTTGTTGGACAAGAGAATTTGAAGTTTTGGTCCCAAAGTTGGAGTCTGATACATAGGGGTAAATTACCAGATGAATTATGGGAAACAGTGGCTTCGAAAAATTGGCTATTTTTTTAAATGTAATTTTTACACGGGTTTGTTACCAGACAGGTAACTAAAAAATGAGACGGAAACATATAATTTTTTTTTTTGCATTTTAGAAACAAGTAATGCTCTGCTCCAGGGGTGGGTATGCGGGGTTGGTGGGAAAATTCTGCTTTTGAGGCTGCTAGGTGGCTGAAAATGACTGGTTTCGGTATTTTTTCGGGCAATTTTACAGGTTGAAGTCTTGCCTTTGACAATAAATAATTCCACCCACATTCAGATTGTTTATTTCTACTTAGTCAGATAGTGTTATATGTTTTTTGTGGATTTGGGAAATGTAATACATGTAATGGGTTAGATAAATAAGTTACAGGATATTTGCATTTGAAGAGAGTGTATGGCATGTCACATTTGGAAATGCCTGGAAAACTGTGGAGCGGAACCTTAAAGAGCATTCTGCCGACGGTGTCAATTCTTGAACCAGGAAGTTCCTTATTTGTGTTTGAGTTATAAACACACCATTTTTCAAAAAACTTTTCATTATTTCTGGTTTGTGTGCTATTGTTAGTAGTAGTTAACATTCATCAAGTGATATCTCAGCACAACTGGAAGGAAATAAGTGGAAATTTTGAGAAATTTATTGATGTAGCCTAATTTCGCACTTGTTTTGAATTTTCGTCAAGATTTCAAAAACATTAAGGTAGAGCACTGCCTTTCCAAAACACCGAGCCTTGTATTTATGACAAATTTATGCAGTTATGGATAGCCTGGTTGTTACTGTTGACCAGAGATTTGCAGTTATGGTGTCTACTTTTTCATTTTGGTCATTGGTGTCATGTCTGTGTGTCATCCGTCCGTCAAGCTGTTCACGCTTTCATATCTAGAGAGCAACACCCCCCCCCCCCCCCCAAAAAAAAGCTATGGTTATTAGTGCTTATTGTTTTACATTTTGATTGTATTTAACAGTGCTATTGGCAGAACATGGGTAGTCAATGTGGCTGGTGGTAATAACAAAAATACTATCTGAAGTGGCTAAGAGAAATGGGGGTGGGGGGGGGGGGGGTGTTGAGGTGGTGTGGTGTGGTTGTGAAAATCCTGTAAAATGGCTGAAAAAGCTATTCGGCAATCAGAAAGTCCATGCTGTATCTTTTTACTGGTTGAAAATAGAGACTTGTGGTTTTTGTTCATTCAACTCAGGATAGACTCCAGATTATTTTGCCTGAGTGGAATCCAGGGGGAGATCACTCTTGTTTTCTCTTTAAGGTTCCACTCCACAGTTTCGCACTATTGCACAGGGGTGAAATTCTAAACAAAGGGCGTATGTTGAAACTAAGGCCATGTAAAATAGAGATATATTTTTAGTATCAGATATATGATTACATTAGGCTTTTTGTTGGACAAGAGAATTTGAAGTTTTGGTCCCAAAGTTGGAGTCTGATACATAGGGGTAAATTACCAGATGAATTATGGGAAACAGTGGCTTCGAAAAATTGGCTATTTTTTTAAATGTAATTTTTACACGGGTTTGTTACCAGACAGGTAACTAAAAAATGAGACGGAAACATATAATTTTTTTTTTTGCATTTTAGAAACAAGTAATGCTCTGCTCCAGGGGTGGGTAGGCGGGGTTGGTGGGAAAATTCTGCTTTTGAGGCTGCTAGGTGGCTGAAAATGACTGGTTTCGGTATTTTTTCGGGCAATTTTACAGGTTGAAGTCTTGCCTTTGACAATAAATAATTCCACCCACATTCAGATTGTTTATTTCTACTTAGTCAGATAGTGTTATATGTTTTTTGTGGATTTGGGAAATGTAATACATGTAATGGGTTAGATAAATAAGTTACAGGATATTTGCATTTGAAGAGAGTGTATGGCATGTCACATTTGGAAATGCCTGGAAAACTGTGGAGCGGAACCTTAAAGAGCATTCTGCCGACGGTGTCAATTCTTGAACCAGGAAGTTCCTTATTTGTGTTTGAGTTATAAACACACCATTTTTCAAAAAACTTTTCATTATTTCTGGTTTGTGTGCTATTGTTAGTAGTAGTTAACATTCATCAAGTGATATCTCAGCACAACTGGAAGGAAATAAGTGGAAATTTTGAGAAATTTATTGATGTAGCCTAATTTCGCACTTGTTTTGAATTTTCGTCAAGATTTCAAAAACATTAAGGTAGAGCACTGCCTTTCCTAAACACCGAGCCTTGTATTTATGACAAATTTATGCAGTTATGGATAGCCTGGTTGTTACTGTTGACCAGAGATTTGCAGTTATGGTGTCTACTTTTTCATTTTGGTCATTGGTGTCATGTCTGTGTGTCATCCATCCGTCAAGCTGTTCACGCTTTCATATCTAGAGAGCAACACCCCCCCCCCCCCCCAAAAAAAAGCTATGGTTATTAGTGCTTATTGTTTTACATTTTGATTGTATTTAACAGTGCTATTGGCAGAACATGGGTAGTCAATGTGGCTGGTGGTAATAACAAAAATACTATCTGAAGTGGCTAAGAGAAATGGGGGTGGGGGGGGTGGGGTGTTGAGGTGGTGTGGTGTGGTTGTGAAAATCCTGTAAAATGGCTGAAAAAGCTATTCGGCAATCAGAAAGGCCATGCTGTATCTTTTTACTGGTTGAAAATAGAGACTTGTGGTTTTTGTTCATTCAACTCAGGATAGACTCCAGATTATTTTGCCTGAGTGGAATCCAGGGGGAGATCACTCTTGTTTTCTCTTTAAGGTTCCGCTCCACAGTTTCGCACTATTGCACAGGGGTGAAATTCTAAACAAAGGGCGTATGTTGAAACTAAGGCCATGTAAAATAGAGATATATTTTTAGTATGAGATATATGATTACATTAGGCTTTTTGTTGGACAAGAGAATTTGAAGTTTTGGTCCCAAAGTTGGAGTCTGATACATAGGGATAAATTACCAGATGCATTATGGGAAACAGTGGCTTCGAAAAATTGGCTATTTTTTTAAATGTAATTTTTACACGGGTTTGTTACCAGACAGGTAACTAAAAAATGAGACGGAAACATATAATTTTTTTTTTTGCATTTTAGAAACAAGTAATGCTCTGCTCCAGGGGTGGGTAGGCGGGGTTGGTGGGAAAATTCTGCTTTTGAGGCTGCTAGGTGGCTGAAAATGACTGGTTTCGGTATTTTTTCGGGCAATTTTACAGGTTGAAGTCTTGCCTTTGACAATAAATAATTCCACCCACATTCAGATTGTTTATTTCTACTTAGTCAGATAGTGTTATATGTTTTTTGTGGATTTGGGAAATGTAATACATGTAATGGGTTAGATAAATAAGTTACAGGATATTTGCATTTGAAGAGAGTGTATGGCATGTCACATTTGGAAATGCCTGGAAAACTGTGGAGCGGAACCTTAAAGAGCATTCTGCCGACGGTGTCAATTCTTGAACCAGGAAGTTCCTTATTTGTGTTTGAGTTATAAACACACCATTTTTCAAAAAACTTTTCATTATTTCTGGTTTGTGTGCTATTGTTAGTAGTAGTTAACATTCATCAAGTGATATCTCAGCACAACTGGAAGGAAATAAGTGGAAATTTTGAGAAATTTATTGATGTAGCCTAACTTCGCACTTGTTTTGAATTTTCGTCAAGATTTCAAAAACATTAAGGTAGAGCACTGCCTTTCCTAAACACCGAGCCTTGTATTTATGACAAATTTATGCAGTTATGGATAGCCTGGTTGTTACTGTTGACCAGAGATTTGCAGTTATGGTGTCTACTTTTTCATTTTGGTCATTGGTGTCATGTCTGTGTGTCATCCGTCCGTCAAGCTGTTCACGCTTTCATATCTAGAGAGCAACACCCCCCCCCCCCAAAAAAAAGCTATGGTTATTAGTGCTTATTGTTTTACATTTTGATTGTATTTAACAGTGCTATTGGCAGGACATGGGTAGTCAATGTGGCTGGTGGTAATAACAAAAATACTATCTGAGGTGGCCAAGAGAAATGGGGGTGGGGGGGGGGGGGGGTGTTGAGGTGGTGTGGTGTGGTTGTGAAAATCCTGTAAAATGGCTGAAAAAGCTATTCGGCAATCAGAAAGGCCATGCTGTATCTTTTTACTGGTTGAAAATAGAGACTTGTGGTTTTTGTTCATTCAACTCAGGATAGACTCCAGATTATTTTGCCTGAGTGGAATCCAGGGGGAGATCACTCTTGTTTTCTCTTTAAGGTTCCGCTCCACAGTTTCGCACTATTGCACAGGGGTGAAATTCTAAACAAAGGGCGTATGTTGAAACTAAGGCCATGTAAAATAGAGATATATTTTTAGTATGAGATATATGATTACATTAGGCTTTTTGTTGGACAAGAGAATTTGAAGTTTTGGTCCCAAAGTTGGAGTCTGATACATAGGGGTAAATTACCAGATGAATTATGGGAAACAGTGGCTTCGAAAAATTGGCTATTTTTTTAAATGTAATTTTTACACGGGTTTGTTACCAGACAGGTAACTAAAAAATGAGACGGAAACATATAATTTTTTTTTTTGCATTTTAGAAACAAGTAATGCTCTGCTCCAGGGGTGGGTATGCGGGGTTGGTGGGAAAATTCTGCTTTTGAGGCTGCTAGGTGGCTGAAAATGACTGGTTTCGGTATTTTTTCGGGCAATTTTACAGGTTGAAGTCTTGCCTTTGACAATAAATAATTCCACCCACATTCAGATTGTTTATTTCTACTTAGTCAGATAGTGTTATATGTTTTTTGTGGATTTGGGAAATGTAATACATGTAATGGGTTAGATAAATAAGTTACAGGATATTTGCATTTGAAGAGAGTGTATGGCATGTCACATTTGGAAATGCCTGGAAAACTGTGGAGCGGAACCTTAAAGAGCATTCTGCCGACGGTGTCAATTCTTGAACCAGGAAGTTCCTTATTTGTGTTTGAGTTATAAACACACCATTTTTCAAAAAACTTTTCATTATTTCTGGTTTGTGTGCTATTGTTAGTAGTAGTTAACATTCATCAAGTGATATCTCAGCACAACTGGAAGGAAATAAGTGGAAATTTTGAGAAATTTATTGATGTAGCCTAATTTCGCACTTGTTTTGAATTTTCGTCAAGATTTCAAAAACATTAAGGTAGAGCACTGCCTTTCCTAAACACCGAGCCTTGTATTTATGACAAATTTATGCAGTTATGGATAGCCTGGTTGTTACTGTTGACCAGAGATTTGCAGTTATGGTGTCTACTTTTTCATTTTGGTCATTGGTGTCATGTCTGTGTGTCATCCGTCCGTCAAGCTGTTCACGCTTTCATATCTAGAGAGCAACACCCCCCCCCCCCCCAAAAAAGCTATGGTTATTAGTGCTTATTGTTTTACATTTTGATTGTATTTAACAGTGCTATTGGCAGAAGATGGGTAGTCAATGTGGCTGGTGGTAATAACAAAAATACTATCTGAAGTGGCTAAGAGAAATGGGGGTGGGGGGGGATGGGTGTTGAGGTGGTGTGGTGTGGTTGTGAAAATCCTGTAAAATGGCTGAAAAAGCTATTCGGCAATCAGAAAGTCCATGCTGTATCTTTTTACTGGTTGAAAATAGAGACTTGTGGTTTTTGTTCATTCAACTCAGGATAGACTCCAGATTATTTTGCCTGAGTGGAATCCAGGGGGAGATCACTCTTGTTTTCTCTTTAAGGTTCCACTCCACAGTTTCGCACTATTGCACAGGGGTGAAATTCTAAACAAAGGGCGTATGTTGAAACTAAGGCCATGTAAAATAGAGATATATTTTTAGTATCAGATATATGATTACATTAGGCTTTTTGTTGGACAAGAGAATTTGAAGTTTTGGTCCCAAAGTTGGAGTCTGATACATAGGGGTAAATTACCAGATGAATTATGGGAAACAGTGGCTTCGAAAAATTGGCTATTTTTTTAAATGTAATTTTTACACGGGTTTGTTACCAGACAGGTAACTAAAAAATGAGACGGAAACATATAATTTTTTTTTTTGCATTTTAGAAACAAGTAATGCTCTGCTCCAGGGGTGGGTAGGCGGGGTTGGTGGGAAAATTCTGCTTTTGAGGCTGCTAGGTGGCTGAAAATGACTGGTTTCGGTATTTTTTCGGGCAATTTTACAGGTTGAAGTCTTGCCTTTGACAATAAATAATTCCACCACATTCAGATTGTTTATTTCTACTTAGTCAGATAGTGTTATATGTTTTTTGTGGATTTGGGAAATGTAATACATGTAATGGGTTAGATAAATAAGTTACAGGATATTTGCATTTGAAGAGAGTGTATGGCATGTCACATTTGGAAATGCCTGGAAAACTGTGGAGCGGAACCTTAAAGAGCATTCTGCCGACGGTGTCAATTCTTGAACCAGGAAGTTCCTTATTTGTGTTTGAGTTATAAACACACCATTTTTCAAAAAACTTTTCATTATTTCTGGTTTGTGTGCTATTGTTAGTAGTAGTTAACATTCATCAAGTGATATCTCAGCACAACTGGAAGGAAATAAGTGGAAATTTTGAGAAATTTATTGATGTAGCCTAATTTCGCACTTGTTTTGAATTTTCGTCAAGATTTCAAAAACATTAAGGTAGAGCACTGCCTTTCCTAAACACCGAGCCTTGTATTTATGACAAATTTATGCAGTTATGGATAGCCTGGTTGTTACTGTTGACCAGAGATTTGCAGTTATGGTGTCTACTTTTTCATTTTGGTCATTGGTGTCATGTCTGTGTGTCATCCATCCGTCAAGCCGTTCACGCTTTCATATCTAGAGAGCAACACCCCCCCCCCCCAAAAAAAAAGCTATGGTTATTAGTGCTTATTGTTTTACATTTTGATTGTATTTAACAGTGCTATTGGCAGAACATGGGTAGTCAATGTGGCTGGTGGTAATAACAAAACTACTATCTGAAGTGGCTAAGAGAAATGGGGGTGGGGGGGGGGTGTTGAGGTGGTGTGGTGTGGTTGTGAAAATCCTGTAAAATGGCTGAAAAAGCTATTCGGCAATCAGAAAGGCCATGCTGTATCTTTTTACTGGTTGAAAATAGAGACTTGTGGTTTTTGTTCATTCAACTCAGGATAGACTCCAGATTATTTTGCCTGAGTGGAATCCAGGGGGAGATCACTCTTGTTTTCTCTTTAAGGTTCCACTCCACAGTTTCGCACTATTGCACAGGGGTGAAATTCTAAACAAAGGGCGTATGTTGAAACTAAGGCCATGTAAAATAGAGATATATTTTTAGTATCAGATATATGATTACATTAGGCTTTTTGTTGGACAAGAGAATTTGAAGTTTTGGTCCCAAAGTTGGAGTCTGATACATAGGGGTAAATTACCAGATGAATTATGGGAAACAGTGGCTTCGAAAAATTGGCTATTTTTTTAAATGTAATTTTTACACGGGTTTGTTACCAGACAGGTAACTAAAAAATGAGACGGAAACATATAATTTTTTTTTTTTGCATTTTAGAAACAAGTAATGCTCTCCTCCAGGGGTGGGTAGGCGGGGTTGGTGGGAAAATTCTGCTTTTGAGGCTGCTAGGTGGCTGAAAATGACTGGTTTCGGTATTTTTTCGGGCAATTTTACAGGTTGAAGTCTTGCCTTTGACAATAAATAATTCCACCCACATTCAGATTGTTTATTTCTACTTAGTCAGATAGTGTTATATGTTTTTTGTGGATTTGGGAAATGTAATACATGTAATGGGTTAGATAAATAAGTTACAGGATATTTGCATTTGAAGAGAGTGTATGGCATGTCACATTTGGAAATGCCTGGAAAACTGTGGAGCGGAACCTTAAAGAGCATTCTGCCGACGGTGTCAATTCTTCAACCAGGAAGTTCCTTATTTGTGTTTGAGTTATAAACACACCATTTTTCAAAAAACTTTTCATTATTTCTGGTTTGTGTGCTATTGTTAGTAGTAGTTAACATTCATCAAGTGATATCTCAGCACAACTGGAAGGAAATAAGTGGAAATTTTGAGAAATTTATTGATGTAGCCTAATTTCGCACTTGTTTTGAATTTTCGTCAAGATTTCAAAAACGTTAAGGTAGAGCACTGCCTTTCCTAAACACCGAGCCTTGTATTTATGACAAATTTATGCAGTTATGGATAGCCTGGTTGTTACTGTTGACCAGAGATTTGCAGTTATGGTGTCTACTTTTTCATTTTGGTCATTGGTGTCATGTCTGTGTGTCATCCGTCCGTCAAGCTGTTCACGCTTTCATATCTAGAGAGCAACACCCCCCCCCCCCCCCCCCCAAAAAAAGCTATGGTTATTAGTGCTTATTGTTTTACATTTTGATTGTATTTAACAGTGCTATTGGCAGGACATGGGTAGTCAATGTGGCTGGTGGTAATAACAAAAATACTATCTGAAGTGGCTAAGAGAAATGGGGGTGGGGGGGGGGGGGGGGGTGTTGAGGTGGTGTGGTGTGGTTGTGAAAATCCTGTAAAATGGCTGAAAAAGCTATTTGGCAATCAGAAAGGCCATGCTGTATCTTTTTACTGGTTGAAAATAGAGACTTGTGGTTTTGTTCATTCAACTCAGGATAGACTCCAGATTATTTTGCCTGAGTGGAATCCAGGGGGAGATCACTCTTGTTTTCTCTTTAAGGTTCCGCTCCACAGTTTCGCACTATTGCACAGGGGTGAAATTCTAAACAAAGGGCGTATGTTGAAACTAAGGCCATGTAAAATAGAGATATATTTTTAGTATCAGATATATGATTACATTAGGCTTTTTGTTGAACAAGAGAATTTGAAGTTTTGGTCCCAAAGTTGGAGTCTGATACATAGGGGTAAATTACCAGATGATTTATGGGAAACAGTGGCTTCGAAAAATTGGCTATTTTTTTAAATGTAATTTTTACACGGGTTTGTTACCAGACAGGTAACTAAAAAATGAGACGGAAACATATAATTTTTTTTTTTTGCATTTTAGAAACAAGTAATGCTCTGCTCCAGGGGTGGGTAGGCGGGGTTGGTGGGAAAATTCTGCTTTTGAGGCTGCTAGGTGGCTGAAAATGACTGGTTTCGGTATTTTTTCGGGCAATTTTACAGGTTGAAGTCTTGCCTTTGACAATAAATAATTCCACCCACATTCAGATTGTTTATTTCTACTTAGTCAGATAGTGTTATATGTTTTTTGTGGATTTGGGAAATGTAATACATGTAATGGGTTAGATAAATAAGTTACAGGATATTTGCATTTGAAGAGAGTGTATGGCATGTCACATTTGGAAATGCCTGGAAAACTGTGGAGCGGAACCTTAAAGAGCATTCTGCCGACGGTGTCAATTCTTGAACCAGGAAGTTCCTTATTTGTGTTTGAGTTATAAACACACCATTTTTCAAAAAACTTTTCATTATTTCTGGTTTGTGTGCTATTGTTAGTAGTAGTTAACATTCATCAAGTGATATCTCAGCACAACTGGAAGGAAATAAGTGGAAATTTTGAGAAATTTATTGATGTAGCCTAATTTCGCACTTGTTTTGAATTTTCGTCAAGATTTCAAAAACATTAAGGTAGAGCACTGCCTTTCCTAAACACCGAGCCTTGTATTTATGACAAATTTATGCAGTTATGGATAGCCTGGTTGTTACTGTTGACCAGACGTTTGCAGTTATGGTGTCTACTTTTTCATTTTGGTCATTGGTGTCATGTCTGTGTGTCATCCGTCCGCCAAGCTGTTCACGCTTTCATATCTAGAGAGCAACACCCCCCCCCCCCCCCCAAAAAAGCTATGGTTATTAGTGCTTATTGTTTTACATTTTGATTGTATTTAACAGTGCTATTGGCAGGACATGTGTAGTCAATGTGGCTGGTGGTAATAACAAAAATACTATCTGAAGTGGCTAAGAGAAATGGGGGTGGGGGGGGGTGGGGTGTTGAGGTGGTGTGGTGTGGTTGTGAAAATCCTGTAAAATGGCTGAAAAAGCTATTCAGCAATCAGAAAGGCCATGCTGTATCTTTTTACTGGTTGAAAATAGAGACTTGTGGTTTTTGTTCATTCAACTCAGGATAGACTCCAGATTATTTTGCCTGAGTGGAATCCAGGGGGAGATCACTCTTGTTTTCTCTTTAAGGTTCCGCTCCACAGTTTCGCACTATTGCACAGGGGTGAAATTCTAAACAAAGGGCGTATGTTGAAACTAAGGCCATGTAAAATAGAGATATATTTTTAGTATCAGATATATGATTACATTAGGCTTTTTGTTGAACAAGAGAATTTGAAGTTTTGGTCCCAAAGTTGGAGTCTGATACATAGGGGTAAATTACCAGATGATTTATGGGAAACAGTGGCTTCGAAAAATTGGCTATTTTTTTAAATGTAATTTTTACACGGGTTTGTTACCAGACAGGTAACTAAAAAATGAGACGGAAACATATAATTTTTTTTTTTGCATTTTAGAAACAAGTAATGCTCTGCTCCAGGGGTGGGTAGGCGGGGTTGGTGGGAAAATTCTGCTTTTGAGGCTGCTAGGTGGCTGAAAATGACTGGTTTCGGTATTTTTTCGGGCAATTTTACAGGTTGAAGTCTTGCCTTTGACAATAAATAATTCCACCCACATTCAGATTGTTTATTTCTACTTAGTCAGATAGTGTTATATGTTTTTTGTGGATTTGGGAAATGTAATACATGTAATGGGTTAGATAAATAAGTTACAGGATATTTGCATTTGAAGAGAGTGTATGGCATGTCACATTTGGAAATGCCTGGAAAACTGTGGAGCGGAACCTTAAAGAGCATTCTGCCGACGGTGTCAATTCTTGAACCAGGAAGTTCCTTATTTGTGTTTGAGTTATAAACACACCATTTTTCAAAAAACTTTTCATTATTTCTGGTTTGTGTGCTATTGTTAGTAGTAGTTAACATTCATCAAGTGATATCTCAGCACAACTGGAAGGAAATAAGTGGAAATTTTGAGAAATTTATTGATGTAGCCTAATTTCGCACTTGTTTTGAATTTTCGTCAAGATTTCAAAAACATTAAGGTAGAGCACTGCCTTTCCTAAACACCGAGCCTTGTATTTATGACAAATTTATGCAGTTATGGATAGCCTGGTTGTTACTGTTGACCAGAGGTTTGCAGTTATGGTGTCTACTTTTTCATTTTGGTCATTGGTGTCATGTCTGTGTGTCATCCGTCCGCCAAGCTGTTCACGCTTTCATATCTAGAGAGCAACACCCCCCCCCCCCCAAAAAAAGCTATGGTTATTAGTGCTTATTGTTTTACATTTTGATTGTATTTAACAGTGCTATTGGCAGGACATGTGTAGTCAATGTGGCTGGTGGTAATAACAAAAATACTATCTGAAGTGGCTAAGAGAAATGGGGGTGGGGGGGGTTGGGGTGTTGAGGTGGTGTGGTGTGGTTGTGAAAATCCTGTAAAATGGCTGAAAAAGCTATTCGGCAATCAGAAAGGCCATGCTGTATCTTTTTACTGGTTGAAAATGGAGACTTGTGGTTTTTGTTCATTCAACTCAGGATAGACTCCAGATTATTTTGCCTGAGTGGAATCCAGGGGGAGATCACTCTTGTTTTCTCTTTAAGGTTCCGCTCCACAGTTTCGCACTATTGCACAGGGGTGAAATTCTAAACAAAGGGCGTATGTTGAAACTAAGGCCATGTAAAATAGAGATATATTTTTAGTATGAGATATATGATTACATTAGGCTTTTTGTTGGACAAGAGAATTTGAAGTTTTGGTCCCAAAGTTGGAGTCTGATACATAGGGGTAAATTACCAGATGAATTATGGGAACCAATGGCTTCGAAAAATTGGCTATTTTTTTAAATGTAATTTTTACACGGGTTTGTTACCAGACAGGTAACTAAAAAATGAGACGGAAACATATCATTTTTTTTTTTGCATTTTAGAAACAAGTAATGCTCTGCTCCAGGGGTGGGTTGGTGGGAAAATTCTGCTTTTGAGGCTGCTAGGTGGCTGAAAATGACTGGTTTCGGTATTTTTTCGGGCAATTTTACAGGTTGAAGTCTTGCCTTTGACAATAAATAATTCCACCCACATTCAGATTGTTTATTTCTACTTTGTCAGATAGTGTTATATGTTTTTTGTGGATTTGGGAAATGTAATACATGTAATGGGTTAGATAAATAAGTTACAGGATATTTGCATTTGAAGAGAGTGTATGGCATGTCACATTTGGAAATGCCTGGAAAACTGTGGAGCGGAACCTTAAAGAGCATTCTGCCGACGGTGTCAATTCTTGAACCAGGAAGTTCCTTATTTGTGTTTGAGTTATAAACACACCATTTTTCAAAAAACTTTTCATTATTTCTGGTTTGTGTGCTATTGTTAGTAGTAGTTAACATTCATCAAGTGATATCTCAGCACAACTGGAAGGAAATAATTGGAGATTTTGAGAAATTTATTGATGTAGCCTAATTTCGCACTTGTTTTGAATTTTCGTCAAGATTTCAAAAACATTAAGGTAGAGCACTGCCTTTCCTAAACACCGAGCCTTGTATTTATGACAAATTTATGCAGTTATGGATAGCCTGGTTGTTACTGTTGACCAGAGATTTGCAGTTATGGTGTCTACTTTTTCATTTTGGTCATTGGTGTCATGTCTGTGTGTCATCCGTCCGCCAAGCTGTTCACGCTTTCATATCTAGAGAGCAACACCCCCCCCCCCCAAAAAAGCTATGGTTATTAGTGCTTATTGTTTTACATTTTGATTGTATTTAACAGTGCTATTGGCAGGACATGTGTAGTCAATGTGGCTGGTGGTAATAACAAAAATACTATCTGAAGTGGCTAAGAGAAATGGGGGTGGGGGGGGGGGTGGGGTGTTGAGGTGGTGTGGTGTGGTTGTGAAAATCCTGTAAAATGGCTGAAAAAGCTATTCGGCAATCAGAAAGGCCATGCTGTATCTTTTTACTGGTTGAAAATAGAGACTTGTGGTTTTTGTTCATTCAACTCAGGATAGACTCCAGATTATTTTGCCTGAGTGGAATCCAGGGGGAGATCACTCTTGTTTTCTCTTCAAGGTTCCGCTCCACAGTTTCGCACTATTGCACAGGGGTGAAATTCTAAACAAAGGGCGTATGTTGAAACTAAGGCCATGTAAAATAGAGATATATTTTTAGTATCAGATATATGATTACATTAGGCTTTTTGTTGGACAAGAGAATTTGAAGTTTTGGTCCCAAAGTTGGAGTCTGATACATAGGGGTAAATTACCAGATGAATTATGGGAAACAATGGCTTCGAAAAATTGGCTATTTTTTTAAATGTAATTTTTACACGGGTTTGTTACCAGACAGGTAACTAAAAAATGAGACGGAAACATATAATTTTTTTTTTTGCATTTTAGAAACAAGTAATGCTCTGCTCCAGGGGTGGGTAGGTGGGGTTGGTGGGAAAATTCTGCTTTTGAGGCTGCTAGGTGGCTGAAAATGACTGGTTTCGGTATTTTTTCGGGCAATTTTACAGGTTGAAGTCTTGCCTTTGACAATAAATAATTCCACCCACATTCAGATTGTTTATTTCTACTTAGTCAGATAGTGTTATATGTTTTTTGTGGATTTGGGAAATGTAATACATGTAATGGGTTAGATAAATAAGTTACAGGATATTTGCATTTGAAGAGAGTGTATGGCATGTCACATTTGGAAATGCCTGGAAAACTGTGGAGCGGAACCTTAAAGAGCATTCTGCCGACGGTGTCAATTCTTGAACCAGGAAGTTCCTTATTTGTGTTTGAGTTATAAACACACCATTTTTCAAAAAACTTTTCATTATTTCTGGTTTGTGTGCTATTGTTAGTAGTAGTTAACATTCATCAAGTGATATCTCAGCACAACTGGAAGGAAATAATTGGAGATTTTGAGAAATTTATTGATGTAGCCTAATTTCGCACTTGTTTTGAATTTTCGTCAAGATTTCAAAAACATTAAGGTAGAGCACTGCCTTTCCTAAACACCGAGCCTTGTATTTATGACAAATTTATGCAGTTATGGATAGCCTGGTTGTTACTGTTGACCAGAGATTTGCAGTTATGGTGTCTACTTTTTCATTTTGGTTATTGGTGTCATGTCTGTGTGTCATCCGTCTGTCAAGCTGTTCACGCTTTCATATCTAGAGAGCAACACCCCCCCCCCCCCCCAAAAAAAGCTATGGTTATTAGTGCTTATTGTTTTACATTTTGATTGTATTTAACAGTGCTATTGGCAGGACATGTGTAGTCAGTGTGGCTGGTGGTAATAACAAAAATACTATCTGAAGTGGCTAAGAGAAATGGGGGTGGGGGGGGGGGGGGGGTGTTGAGGTGGTGTGGTGTGGTTGTGAAAATCCTGTAAAATGGCTGAAAAAGCTATTCGGCAATCAGAAAGGCCATGCTGTATCTTTTTACTGGTTGAAAATAGAGACTTGTGGTTTTGTTCATTCAACTCAGGATAGACTCCAGATTATTTTGCCTGAGTGGAATCCAGGGGGAGATCACTCTTGTTTTCTCTTTAAGGTTCCGCTCCACAGTTTCGCACTATTGCACAGGGGTGAAATTCTAAACAAAGGGCGTATGTTGAAACTAAGGCCATGTAAAATAGAGATATATTTTTAGTATCAGATATATGATTACATTAGGCTTTTTGTTGAACAAGAGAATTTGAAGTTTTGGTCCCAAAGTTGGAGTCTGATACATAGGGGTAAATTACCAGATGATTTATGGGAAACAGTGGCTTCGAAAAATTGGCTATTTTTTTAAATGTAATTTTTACACGGGTTTGTTACCAGACAGGTAACTAAAAAATGAGACGGAAACATATAATTTTTTTTTTTGCATTTTAGAAACAAGTAATGCTCTGCTCCAGGGGTGGGTAGGCGGGGTTGGTGGGAAAATTCTGCTTTTGAGGCTGCTAGGTGGCTGAAAATGACTGGTTTCAGTATTTTTTCGGGCAATTTTACAGGTTGAAGTCTTGCCTTTGACAATAAATAATTCCACCCACATTCAGATTGTTTATTTCTACTTAGTCAGATAGTGTTATATGTTTTTTGTGGATTTGGGAAATGTAATACATGTAATGGGTTAGATAAATAAGTTACAGGATATTTGCATTTGAAGAGAGTGTATGGCATGTCACATTTGGAAATGCCTGGAAAACTGTGGAGCGGAACCTTAAAGAGCATTCTGCCGACAGTGTCAATTCTTGAACCAGGAAGTTCCTTATTTGTGTTTGAGTTATAAACACACCATTTTTCAAAAAACTTTTCATTATTTCTGGTTTGTGTGCTATTGTTAGTAGTAGTTAACATTCATCAAGTGATATCTCAGCACAACTGGAAGGAAATAAGTGGAAATTTTGAGAAATTTATTGATGTAGCCTAATTTCGCACTTGTTTTGAATTTTCGTCAAGATTTCAAAAACATTAAGGTAGAGCACTGCCTTTCCTAAACAACGAGCCTTGTATTTATGACAAATTTATGCAGTTATGGATAGCCTGGTTGTTACTGTTGACCAGAGGTTTGCAGTTATGGTGTCTACTTTTTCATTTTGGTCATTGGTGTCATGTCTGTGTGTCATCCGTCCGCCAAGCTGTTCACGCTTTCATATCTAGAGAGCAACACCCCCCCCCCCCCAAAAAAAGCTATGGTTATTAGTGCTTATTGTTTTACATTTTGATTGTATTTAACAGTGCTATTGGCAGGACATGTGTAGTCAATGTGGCTGGTGGTAATAACAAAAATACTATCTGAAGTGGCTAAGAGAAATGGGGGTGGGGGGGGTTGGGGTGTTGAGGTGGTGTGGTGTGGTTGTGAAAATCCTGTAAAATGGCTGAAAAAGCTATTCGGCAATCAGAAAGGCCATGCTGTATCTTTTTACTGGTTGAAAATAGAGACTTGTGGTTTTTGTTCATTCAACTCAGGATAGACTCCAGATTATTTTGCCTGAGTGGAATCCAGGGGGAGATCACTCTTGTTTTCTCTTTAAGGTTCCGCTCCACAGTTTCGCACTATTGCACAGGGGTGAAATTCTAAACAAAGGGCGTATGTTGAAACTAAGGCCATGTAAAATAGAGATATATTTTTAGTATCAGATATATGATTACATTAGGCTTTTTGTTGGACAAGAGAATTTGAAGTTTTGGTCCCAAAGTTGGAGTCTGATACATAGGGGTAAATTACCAGATGAATTATGGGAAACAATGGCTTCGAAAAATTGGCTATTTTTTTAAATGTAATTTTTACACGGGTTTGTTACCAGACAGGTAACTAAAAAATGAGACGGAAACATATAATTTTTTTTTTTGCATTTTAGAAACAAGTAATGCTCTGCTCCAGGGGTGGGTAGGTGGGGTTGGTGGGAAAATTCTGCTTTTGAGGCTGCTAGGTGGCTGAAAATGACTGGTTTCGGTATTTTTTCGGGCAATTTTACAGGTTGAAGTCTTGCCTTTGACAATAAATAATTCCACCCACATTCAGATTGATTATTTCTACTTAGTCAGATAGTGTTATATGTTTTTTGTGGATTTGGGAAATGTAATACATGTAATGGGTTAGATAAATAAGTTACAGGATATTTGCATTTGAAGAGAGTGTATGGCATGTCACATTTGGAAATGCCTGGAAAACTGTGGAGCGGAACCTTAAAGAGCATTCTGCCGACGGTGTCAATTCTTGAACCAGGAAGTTCCTTATTTGTGTTTGAGTTATAAACACACCATTTTTCAAAAAACTTTTCATTATTTCTGGTTTGTGTGCTATTGTTAGTAGTAGTTAACATTCATCAAGTGATATCTCAGCACAACTGGAAGGAAATAATTGGAGATTTTGAGAAATTTATTGATGTAGCCTAATTTCGCACTTGTTTTGAATTTTCGTCAAGATTTCAAAAACATTAAGGTAGAGCACTGCCTTTCCTAAACACCGAGCCTTGTATTTATGACAAATTTATGCAGTTATGGATAGCCTGGTTGTTACTGTTGACCAGAGATTTGCAGTTATGGTGTCTACTTTTTCATTTTGGTCATTGGTGTCATGTCTGTGTGTCATCCGTCCGCCAAGCTGTTCACGCTTTCATATCTAGAGAGCAACACCCCCCCCCCCAAAAAAGCTATGGTTATTAGTGCTTATTGTTTTACATTTTGATTGTATTTAACAGTGCTATTGGCAGGACATGTGTAGTCAATGTGGCTGGTGGTAATAACAAAAATACTATCTGAAGTGGCTAAGAGAAATGGGGGTGGGGGGGGGGGGGTGGGGTGTTGAGGTGGTGTGGTGTGGTTGTGAAAATCCTGTAAAATGGCTGAAAAAGCTATTCGGCAATCAGAAAGGCCATGCTGTATCTTTTTAC
Organism: Pictodentalium vernedei; assembly: GCA_031216915.1. Taxonomy (NCBI): domain Eukaryota; kingdom Metazoa; phylum Mollusca; class Scaphopoda; order Dentaliida; family Dentaliidae; genus Pictodentalium; species Pictodentalium vernedei. Next base: position 370,815,735 of record CM062297.1, read on the forward strand.
TGGTTGAAAATAGAGACTTGTGGTTTTTGTTCATTCAACTCAGGATAGACTCCAGATTATTTTGCCTGAGTGGAATCCAGGGGGAGATCACTCTTGTTTTCTCTTCAAGGTTCCGCTCCACAGTTTCGCACTATTGCACAGGGGTGAAATTCTAAACAAAGGGCGTATGTTGAAACTAAGGCCATGTAAAATAGAGATATATTTTTAGTATCAGATATATGATTACATTAGGCTTTTTGTTGGACAAGAGAATTTGAAGTTTTGGTCCCAAAGTTGGAGTCTGATACATAGGGGTAAATTACCAGATGAATTATGGGAAACAATGGCTTCGAAAAATTGGCTATTTTTTTAAATGTAATTTTTACACGGGTTTGTTACCAGACAGGTAACTAAAAAATGAGACGGAAACATATAATTTTTTTTTTTGCATTTTAGAAACAAGTAATGCTCTGCTCCAGGGGTGGGTAGGTGGGGTTGGTGGGAAAATTCTGCTTTTGAGGCTGCTAGGTGGCTGAAAATGACTGGTTTCGGTATTTTTTCGGGCAATTTTACAGGTTGAAGTCTTGCCTTTGACAATAAATAATTCCACCCACATTCAGATTGTTTATTTCTACTTAGTCAGATAGTGTTATATGTTTTTTGTGGATTTGGGAAATGTAATACATGTAATGGGTTAGATAAATAAGTTACAGGATATTTGCATTTGAAGAGAGTGTATGGCATGTCACATTTGGAAATGCCTGGAAAACTGTGGAGCGGAACCTTAAAGAGCATTCTGCCGACGGTGTCAATTCTTGAACCAGGAAGTTCCTTATTTGTGTTTGAGTTATAAACACACCATTTTTCAAAAAACTTTTCATTATTTCTGGTTTGTGTGCTATTGTTAGTAGTAGTTAACATTCATCAAGTGATATCTCAGCACAACTGGAAGGAAATAATTGGAGATTTTGAGAAATTTATTGATGTAGCCTAATTTCGCACTTGTTTTGAATTTTCGTCAAGATTTCAAAAACATTAAGGTAGAGCACTGCCTTTCCTAAACACCGAGCCTTGTATTTATGACAAATTTATGCAGTTATGGATAGCCTGGTTGTTACTGTTGACCAGAGATTTGCAGTTATGGTGTCTACTTTTTCATTTTGGTTATTGGTGTCATGTCTGTGTGTCATCCGTCTGTCAAGCTGTTCACGCTTTCATATCTAGAGAGCAACACCCCCCCCCCCCCAAAAAAAAAAGCTATGGTTATTAGTGCTTATTGTTTTACATTTTGATTGTATTTAACAGTGCTATTGGCAGGACATGTGTAGTCAGTGTGGCTGGTGGTAATAACAAAAATACTATCTGAAGTGGCTAAGAGAAATGGGGGTGGGGGGGGGGGGGTGTTGAGGTGGTGTGGTGTGGTTGTGAAAATCCTGTAAAATGGCTGAAAAAGCTATTCGGCAATCAGAAAGGCCATGCTGTATCTTTTTACTGGTTGAAAATAGAGACTTGTGGTTTTGTTCATTCAACTCAGGATAGACTCCAGATTATTTTGCCTGAGTGGAATCCAGGGGGAGATCACTCTTGTTTTCTCTTTAAGGTTCCGCTCCACAGTTTCGCACTATTGCACAGGGGTGAAATTCTAAACAAAGGGCGTATGTTGAAACTAAGGCCATGTAAAATAGAGATATATTTTTAGTATCAGATATATGATTACATTAGGCTTTTTGTTGAACAAGAGAATTTGAAGTTTTGGTCCCAAAGTTGGAGTCTGATACATAGGGGTAAATTACCAGATGATTTATGGGAAACAGTGGCTTCGAAAAATTGGCTATTTTTTTAAATGTAATTTTTACACGGGTTTGTTACCAGACAGGTAACTAAAAAATGAGACGGAAACATATAATTTTTTTTTTTGCATTTTAGAAACAAGTAATGCTCTGCTCCAGGGGTGGGTAGGCGGGGTTGGTGGGAAAATTCTGCTTTTGAGGCTGCTAGGTGGCTGAAAATGACTGGTTTCAGTATTTTTTCGGGCAATTTTACAGGTTGAAGTCTTGCCTTTGACAATAAATAATTCCACCCACATTCAGATTGTTTATTTCTACTTAGTCAGATAGTGTTATATGTTTTTTGTGGATTTGGGAAATGTAATACATGTAATGGGTTAGATAAATAAGTTACAGGATATTTGCATTTGAAGAGAGTGTATGGCATGTCACATTTGGAAATGCCTGGAAAACTGTGGAGCGGAACCTTAAAGAGCATTCTGCCGACAGTGTCAATTCTTGAACCAGGAAGTTCCTTATTTGTGTTTGAGTTATAAACACACCATTTTTCAAAAAACTTTTCATTATTTCTGGTTTGTGTGCTATTGTTAGAAGTAGTTAACATTCATCAAGTGATATCTCAGCACAACTGGAAGGAAATAAGTGGAAATTTTGAGAAATTTATTGATGTAGCCTAATTTCGCACTTGTTTTGAATTTTCGTCAAGATTTCAAAAACATTAAGGTAGAGCACTGCCTTTCCTAAACACCGAGCCTTGTATTTATGACAAATTTATGCAGTTATGGATAGCCTGGTTGTTACTGTTGACCAGAGGTTTGCAGTTATGGTGTCTACTTTTTCATTTTGGTCATTGGTGTCATGTCTGTGTGTCATCCGTCCGCCAAGCTGTTCACGCTTTCATATCTAGAGAGCAACACCCCCCCCCCCCCCCAAAAAAGCTATGGTTATTAGTGCTTATTGTTTTACATTTTGATTGTATTTAACAGTGCTATTGGAAGGACATGTGTAGTCAATGTGGCTGGTGGTAATAACAAAAATACTATCTGAAGTGGCTAAGAGAAATGGGGGTGGGGGGGGGGGGGTGGGGTGTTGAGGTGGTGTGGTGTGGTTGTGAAAATCCTGTAAAATGGCTGAAAAAGCTATTCGGCAATCAGAAAGGCCATGCTGTATCTTTTTACTGGTTGAAAATAGAGACTTGTGGTTTTTGTTCATTCAACTCAGGATAGACTCCAGATTATTTTGCCTGAGTGGAATCCAGGGGGAGATCACTCTTGTTTTCTCTTTAAGGTTCCGCTCCACAGTTTCGCACTATTGCACAGGGGTGAAATTCTAAACAAAGGGCGTATGTTGAAACTAAGGCCATGTAAAATAGAGATATATTTTTAGTATGAGATATATGATTACATTAGGCTTTTTGTTGGACAAGAGAATTTGAAGTTTTGGTCCCAAAGTTGGAGTCTGATACATAGGGGTAAATTACCAGATGAATTATGGGAAACAATGGCTTCGAAAAATTGGCTATTTTTTTAAATGTAATTTTTACACGGGTTTGTTACCAGACAGGTAACTAAAAAATGAGACGGAAACATATAATTTTTTTTTTTGCATTTTAGAAACAAGTAATGCTCTGCTCCAGGGGTGGGTAGGTGGGGTTGGTGGGAAAATTCTGCTTTTGAGGCTGCTAGGTGGCTGAAAATGACTGGTTTCGGTATTTTTTCGGGCAATTTTACAGGTTGAAGTCTTGCCTTTGACAATAAATAATTCCACCCACATTCAGATTGTTTATTTCTACTTAGTCAGATAGTGTTATATGTTTTTTGTGGATTTGGGAAATGTAATACATGTAATGGGTTAGATAAATAAGTTACAGGATATTTGCATTTGAAGAGAGTGTATGGCATGTCACATTTGGAAATGCCTGGAAAACTGTGGAGCGGAACCTTAAAGAGCATTCTGCCGACGGTGTCAATTCTTGAACCAGGAAGTTCCTTATTTGTGTTTGAGTTATAAACACACCATTTTTCAAAAAACTTTTCATTATTTCTGGTTTGTGTGCTATTGTTAGTAGTAGTTAACATTCATCAAGTGATATCTCAGCACAACTGGAAGGAAATAAGTGGAGATTTTGAGAAATTTATTGATGTAGCCTAATTTCGCACTTGTTTTGAATTTTCGTCAAGATTTCAAAAACATTAAGGTAGAGCACTGCCTTTCCTAAACACCGAGCCTTGTATTTATGACAAATTTATGCAGTTATGGATAGCCTGGTTGTTACTGTTGACCAGAGGTTTGCAGTTATGGTGTCTACTTTTTCATTTTGGTCATTGGTGTCATGTCTGTGTGTCATCCGTCCGCCAAGCTGTTCACGCTTTCATATCTAGAGAGCAACACCCCCCCCCCCCCCCCAAAAAAGCTATGGTTATTAGTGCTTATTGTTTTACATTTTGATTGTATTTAACAGTGCTATTGGCAGGACATGTGTAGTCAATGTGGCTGGTGGTAATAACAAAAATACTATCTGAAGTGGCTAAGAGAAATGGGGGTGGGGGGGGTGGGGTGTTGAGGTGGTGTGGTGTGGTTGTGAAAATCCTGTAAAATGGCTGAAAAAGCTATTCGGCAATCAGAAAGGCCATGCTGTATCTTTTTACTGGTTGAAAATAGAGACTTGTGGTTTTTGTTCATTCAACTCAGGATAGACTCCAGATTATTTTGCCTGAGTGGAATCCAGGGGGAGATCACTCTTGTTTTCTCTTTAAGGTTCCGCTCCACAGTTTCGCACTATTGCACAGGGGTGAAATTCTAAACAAAGGGCGTATGTTGAAACTAAGGCCATGTAAAATAGAGATATATTTTTAGTATCAGATATATGATTACATTAGGCTTTTTGTTGAACAAGAGAATTTGAAGTTTTGGTCCCAAAGTTGAAGTCTGATACATAGGGGTAAATTACCAGATGATTTATGGGAAACAGTGGCTTCGAAAAATTGGCTATTTTTTTAAATGTAATTTTTACACGGGTTTGTTACCAGACAGGTAACTAAAAAATGAGACGGAAACATATAATTTTTTTTTTTGCATTTTAGAAACAAGTAATGCTCTGCTCCAGGGGTGGGTAGGCGGGGTTGGTGGGAAAATTCTGCTTTTGAGGCTGCTAGGTGGCTGAAAATGACTGGTTTCGGTATTTTTTCGGGCAATTTTACAGGTTGAAGTCTTGCCTTTGACAATAAATAATTCCACCCACATTCAGATTGTTTATTTCTACTTAGTCAGATAGTGTTATATGTTTTTTGTGGATTTGGGAAATGTAATACATGTAATGGGTTAGATAAATAAGTTACAGGATATTTGCATTTGAAGAGAGTGTATGGCATGTCACATTTGGAAATGCCTGGAAAACTGTGGAGCGGAACCTTAAAGAGCATTCTGCCGACGGTGTCAATTCTTGAACCAGGAAGTTCCTTATTTGTGTTTGAGTTATAAACACACCATTTTTCAAAAAAACTTTTCATTATTTCTGGTTTGTGTGCTATTGTTAGTAGTAGTTAACATTCATCAAGTGATATCTCAGCACAACTGGAAGGAAATAAGTGGAAATTTTGAGAAATTTATTGATGTAGCCTAATTTCGCACTTGTTTTGAATTTTCGTCAAGATTTCAAAAACATTAAGGTAGAGCACTGCCTTTCCTAAACACCGAGCCTTGTATTTATGACAAATTTATGCAGTTATGGATAGCCTGGTTGTTACTGTTGACCAGAGGTTTGCAGTTATGGTGTCTACTTTTTCATTTTGGTCATTGGTGTCATGTCTGTGTGTCATCCGTCCGCCAAGCTGTTCACGCTTTCATATCTAGAGAGCAACACCCCCCCCCCCCCCAAAAAAGCTATGGTTATTAGTGCTTATTGTTTTACATTTTGATTGTATTTAACAGTGCTATTGGCAGGACATGTGTAGTCAATGTGGCTGGTGGTAATAACAAAAATACTATCTGAAGTGGCTAAGAGAAATGGGGGTGGGGGGGGGGGGGGGTTGGGGTGTTGAGGTGGTGTGGTGTGGTTGTGAAAATCCTGTAAAATGGCTGAAAAAGCTATTCGGCAATCAGAAAGGCCATGCTGTATCTTTTTACTGGTTGAAAATAGAGACTTGTGGTTTTTGTTCATTCAACTCAGGATAGACTCCAGATTATTTTGCCTGAGTGGAATCCAGGGGGAGATCACTCTTGTTTTCTCTTTAAGGTTCCGCTCCACAGTTTCGCACTATTGCACAGGGGTGAAATTCTAAACAAAGGGCGTATGTTGAAACTAAGGCCATGTAAAATAGAGATATATTTTTAGTATGAGATATATGATTACATTAGGCTTTTTGTTGGACAAGAGAATTTGAAGTTTTGGTCCCAAAGTTGGAGTCTGATACATAGGGGTAAATTACCAGATGAATTATGGGAAACAATGCCTTCGAAAAATTGGCTATTTTTTTAAATGTAATTTTTACACGGGTTTGTTACCAGACAGGTAACTAAAAAATGAGACGGAAACATATAATTTTTTTTTTTGCATTTTAGAAACAAGTAATGCTCTGCTCCAGGGGTGGGTAGGTGGGGTTGGTGGGAAAATTCTGCTTTTGAGGCTGCTAGGTGGCTGAAAATGACTGGTTTCGGTATTTTTTCGGGCAATTTTACAGGTTGAAGTCTTGCCTTTGACAATAAATAATTCCACCCACATTCAGATTGTTTATTTCTACTTAGTCAGATAGTGTTATATGTTTTTTGTGGATTTGGGAAATGTAATACATGTAATGGGTTAGATAAATAAGTTACAGGATATTTGCATTTGAAGAGAGTGTATGGCATGTCACATTTGGAAATGCCTGGAAAACTGTGGAGCGGAACCTTAAAGAGCATTCTGCCGACGGTGTCAATTCTTGAACCAGGAAGTTCCTTATTTGTGTTTGAGTTATAAACACACCATTTTTCAAAAAACTTTTCATTATTTCTGGTTTGTGTGCTATTGTTAGTAGTAGTTAACATTCATCAAGTGATATCTCAGCACAACTGGAAGGAAATAATTGGAGATTTTGAGAAATTTATTGATGTAGCCTAATTTCGCACTTGTTTTGAATTTTCGTCAAGATTTCAAAAACATTAAGGTAGAGCACTGCCTTTCCTAAACACCGAGCCTTGTATTTATGACAAATTTATGCAGTTATGGATAGCCTGGTTGTTACTGTTGACCAGAGGTTTGCAGTTATGGTGTCTACTTTTTCATTTTGGTCATTGGTGTCATGTCTGTGTGTCATCCGTCCGCCAAGCTGTTCACGCTTTCATATCTAGAGAGCAACACCCCCCCCCCCCCCCCAAAAAAGCTATGGTTATTAGTGCTTATTGTTTTACATTTTGATTGTATTTAACAGTGCTATTGGCAGGACATGTGTAGTCAATGTGGCTGGTGGTAATAACAAAAATACTATCTGAAGTGGCTAAGAGAAATGGGGGTGGGGGGGGGGTGGGGTGTTGAGGTGGTGTGGTGTGGTTGTGAAAATCCTGTAAAATGGCTGAAAAAGCTATTCGGCAATCAGAAAGGCCATGCTGTATCTTTTTACTGGTTGAAAATAGAGACTTGTGGTTTTTGTTCATTCAACTCAGGATAGACTCCAGATTATTTTGCCTGAGTGGAATCCAGGGGGAGATCACTCTTGTTTTCTCTTTAAGGTTCCGCTCCACAGTTTCGCACTATTGCACAGGGGTGAAATTCTAAACAAAGGGCGTATGTTGAAACTAAGGCCATGTAAAATAGAGATATATTTTTAGTATCAGATATATGATTACATTAGGCTTTTTGTTGGACAAGAGAATTTGAAGTTTTGGTCCCAAAGTTGGAGTCTGATACATAGGGGTAAATTACCAGATGAATTATGGGAAACAATGGCTTCGAAAAATTGGCTATTTTTTTAAATGTAATTTTTACACGGGTTTGTTACCAGACAGGTAACTAAAAAATGAGACGGAAACATATAATTTTTTTTTTTGCATTTTAGAAACAAGTAATGCTCTGCTCCAGGGGTGGGTAGGTGGGGTTGGTGGGAAAATTCTGCTTTTGAGGCTGCTAGGTGGCTGAAAATGACTGGTTTCGGTATTTTTTCGGGCAATTTTACAGGTTGAAGTCTTGCCTTTGACAATAAATAATTCCACCCACATTCAGATTGTTTATTTCTACTTAGTCAGATAGTGTTATATGTTTTTTGTGGATTTGGGAAATGTAATACATGTAATGGGTTAGATAAATAAGTTACAGGATATTTGCATTTGAAGAGAGTGTATGGCATGTCACATTTGGAAATGCCTGGAAAACTGTGGAGCGGAACCTTAAAGAGCATTCTGCCGACGGTGTCAATTCTTGAACCAGGAAGTTCCTTATTTGTGTTTGAGTTATAAACACACCATTTTTCAAAAAACTTTTCATTATTTCTGGTTTGTGTGCTATTGTTAGTAGTAGTTAACATTCATCAAGTGATATCTCAGCACAACTGGAAGGAAATAATTGGAGATTTTGAGAAATTTATTGATGTAGCCTAATTTCGCACTTGTTTTGAATTTTCGTCAAGATTTCAAAAACATTAAGGTAGAGCACTGCCTTTCCTAAACACCGAGCCTTGTATTTATGACAAATTTATGCAGTTATGGATAGCCTGGTTGTTACTGTTGACCAGAGATTTGCAGTTATGGTGTCTACTTTTTCATTTTGGTTATTGGTGTCATGTCTGTGTGTCATCCGTCCGTCAAGCTGTTCACGCTTTCATATCTAGAGAGCAACACCCCCCCCCCAAAAAAAGCTATGGTTATTAGTGCTTATTGTTTTACATTTTGATTGTATTTAACAGTGCTATTGGCAGGACATGTGTAGTCAGTGTGGCTGGTGGTAATAACAAAAATACTATCTGAAGTGGCTAAGAGAAATGGGGGTGGGGGGGGGGGGGGTGTTGAGGTGGTGTGGTGTGGTTGTGAAAATCCTGTAAAATGGCTGAAAAAGCTATTCGGCAATCAGAAAGGCCATGCTGTATCTTTTTACTGGTTGAAAATAGAGACTTGTGGTTTTGTTCATTCAACTCAGGATAGACTCCAGATTATTTTGCCTGAGTGGAATCCAGGGGGAGATCACTCTTGTTTTCTCTTTAAGGTTCCGCTCCACAGTTTCGCACTATTGCACAGGGGTGAAATTCTAAACAAAGGGCGTATGTTGAAACTAAGGCCATGTAAAATAGAGATATATTTTTAGTATCAGATATATGATTACATTAGGCTTTTTGTTGAACAAGAGAATTTGAAGTTTTGGTCCCAAAGTTGGAGTCTGATACATAGGGGTAAATTACCAGATGATTTATGGGAAACAGTGGCTTCGAAAAATTGGCTATTTTTTTAAATGTAATTTTTACACGGGTTTGTTACCAGACAGGTAACTAAAAAATGAGACGGAAACATATAATTTTTTTTTTTGCATTTTAGAAACAAGTAATGCTCTGCTCCAGGGGTGGGTAGGCGGGGTTGGTGGGAAAATTCTGCTTTTGAGGCTGCTAGGTGGCTGAAAATGACTGGTTTCAGTATTTTTTCGGGCAATTTTACAGGTTGAAGTCTTGCCTTTGACAATAAATAATTCCACCCACATTCAGATTGTTTATTTCTACTTAGTCAGATAGTGTTATATGTTTTTTGTGGATTTGGGAAATGTAATACATGTAATGGGTTAGATAAATAAGTTACAGGATATTTGCATTTGAAGAGAGTGTATGGCATGTCACATTTGGAAATGCCTGGAAAACTGTGGAGCGGAACCTTAAAGAGCATTCTGCCGACGGTGTCAATTCTTGAACCAGGAAGTTCCTTATTTGTGTTTGAGTTATAAACACACCATTTTTCAAAAAACTTTTCATTATTTCTGGTTTGTGTGCTATTGTTAGTAGTAGTTAACATTCATCAAGTGATATCTCAGCACAACTGGAAGGAAATAAGTGGAGATTTTGAGAAATTTATTGATGTAGCCTAATTTCGCACTTGTTTTGAATTTTCGTCAAGATTTCAAAAACATTAAGGTAGAGCACTGCCTTTCCTAAACACCGAGCCTTGTATTTATGACAAATTTATGCAGTTATGGATAGCCTGGTTGTTACTGTTGACCAGAGGTTTGCAGTTATGGTGTCTACTTTTTCATTTTGGTCATTGGTGTCATGTCTGTGTGTCATCCGTCCGCCAAGCTGTTCACGCTTTCATATCTAGAGAGCAACACCCCCCCCCCCCCCCAAAAAAAGCTATGGTTATTAGTGCTTATTGTTTTACATTTTGATTGTATTTAACAGTGCTATTGGCAGGACATGTGTAGTCAATGTGGCTGGTGGTAATAACAAAAATACTATCTGAAGTGGCTAAGAGAAATGGGGGTGGGGGGGGGGGGTGGGGTGTTGAGGTGGTGTGGTGTGGTTGTGAAAATCCTGTAAAATGGCTGAAAAAGCTATTCGGCAATCAGAAAGGCCATGCTGTATCTTTTTACTGGTTGAAAATAGAGACTTGTGGTTTTTGTTCATTCAACTCAGGATAGACTCCAGATTATTTTGCCTGAGTGGAATCCAGGGGGAGATCACTCTTGTTTTCTCTTTAAGGTTCCGCTCCACAGTTTCGCACTATTGCACAGGGGTGAAATTCTAAACAAAGGGCGTATGTTGAAACTAAGGCCATGTAAAATAGAGATATATTTTTAGTATCAGATATATGATTACATTAGGCTTTTTGTTGAACAAGAGAATTTGAAGTTTTGGTCCCAAAGTTGAAGTCTGATACATAGGGGTAAATTACCAGATGATTTATGGGAAACAGTGGCTTCGAAAAATTGGCTATTTTTTTAAATGTAATTTTTACACGGGTTTGTTACCAGACAGGTAACTAAAAAATGAGACGGAAACATATAATTTTTTTTTTTGCATTTTAGAAACAAGTAATGCTCTGCTCCAGGGGTGGGTAGGCGGGGTTGGTGGGAAAATTCTGCTTTTGAGGCTGCTAGGTGGCTGAAAATGACTGGTTTCGGTATTTTTTCGGGCAATTTTACAGGTTGAAGTCTTGCCTTTGACAATAAATAATTCCACCCACATTCAGATTGTTTATTTCTACTTAGTCAGATAGTGTTATATGTTTTTTGTGGATTTGGGAAATGTAATACATGTAATGGGTTAGATAAATAAGTTACAGGATATTTGCATTTGAAGAGAGTGTATGGCATGTCACATTTGGAAATGCCTGGAAAACTGTGGAGCGGAACCTTAAAGAGCATTCTGCCGACGGTGTCAATTCTTGAACCAGGAAGTTCCTTATTTGTGTTTGAGTTATAAACACACCATTTTTCAAAAAACTTTTCATTATTTCTGGTTTGTGTGCTATTGTTAGTAGTAGTTAACATTCATCAAGTGATATCTCAGCACAACTGGAAGGAAATAAGTGGAAATTTTGAGAAATTTATTGATGTAGCCTAATTTCGCACTTGTTTTGAATTTTCGTCAAGATTTCAAAAACATTAAGGTAGAGCACTGCCTTTCCTAAACACCGAGCCTTGTATTTATGACAAATTTATGCAGTTATGGATAGCCTGGTTGTTACTGTTGACCAGAGGTTTGCAGTTATGGTGTCTACTTTTTCATTTTGGTCATTGGTGTCATGTCTGTGTGTCATCCGTCCGCCAAGCTGTTCACGCTTTCATATCTAGAGAGCAACACCCCCCCCCCCCCCCCCAAAAAAAGCTATGGTTATTAGTGCTTATTGTTTTACATTTTGATTGTATTTAACAGTGCTATTGGCAGGACATGTGTAGTCAATGTGGCTGGTGGTAATAACAAAAATACTATCTGAAGTGGCTAAGAGAAATGGGGGTGGGGGGGGTTGGGGTGTTGAGGTGGTGTGGTGTGGTTGTGAAAATCCTGTAAAATGGCTGAAAAAGCTATTCGGCAATCAGAAAGGCCATGCTGTATCTTTTTACTGGTTGAAAATAGAGACTTGTGGTTTTTGTTCATTCAACTCAGGATAGACTCCAGATTATTTTGCCTGAGTGGAATCCAGGGGGAGATCACTCTTGTTTTCTCTTTAAGGTTCCGCTCCACAGTTTCGCACTATTGCACAGGGGTGAAATTCTAAACAAAGGGCGTATGTTGAAACTAAGGCCATGTAAAATAGAGATATATTTTTAGTATGAGATATATGATTACATTAGGCTTTTTGTTGGACAAGAGAATTTGAAGTTTTGGTCCCAAAGTTGGAGTCTGATACATAGGGGTAAATTACCAGATGAATTATGGGAAACAATGGCTTCGAAAAATTGGCTATTTTTTTAAATGTAATTTTTACACGGGTTTGTTACCAGACAGGTAACTAAAAAATGAGACGGAAACATATAATTTTTTTTTTTGCATTTTAGAAACAAGTAATGCTCTGCTCCAGGGGTGGGTAGGTGGGGTTGGTGGGAAAATTCTGCTTTTGAGGCTGCTAGGTGGCTGAAAATGACTGGTTTCGGTATTTTTTCGGGCAATTTTACAGGTTGAAGTCTTGCCTTTGACAATAAATAATTCCACCCACATTCAGATTGTTTATTTCTACTTAGTCAGATAGTGTTATATGTTTTTTGTGGATTTGGGAAATGTAATACATGTAATGGGTTAGATAAATAAGTTACAGGATATTTGCATTTGAAGAGAGTGTATGGCATGTCACATTTGGAAATGCCTGGAAAACTGTGGAGCGGAACCTTAAAGAGCATTCTGCTGACGGTGTCAATTCTTGAACCAGGAAGTTCCTTATTTGTGTTTGAGTTATAAACACACCATTTTTCAAAAAACTTTTCATTATTTCTGGTTTGTGTGCTATTGTTAGTAGTAGTTAACATTCATCAAGTGATATCTCAGCACAACTGGAAGGAAATAATTGGAGATTTTGAGAAATTTATTGATGTAGCCTAATTTCGCACTTGTTTTGAATTTTCGTCAAGATTTCAAAAACATTAAGGTAGAGCACTGCCTTTCCTAAACACCGAGCCTTGTATTTATGACAAATTTATGCAGTTATGGATAGCCTGGTTGTTACTGTTGACCAGAGATTTGCAGTTATGGTGTCTACTTTTTCATTTTGGTCATTGGTGTCATGTCTGTGTGTCATCCGTCCGCCAAGCTGTTCACGCTTTCATATCTAGAGAGCAACACCCCCCCCCCCCCAAAAAAGCTATGGTTATTAGTGCTTATTGTTTTACATTTTGATTGTATTTAACAGTGCTATTGGCAGGACATGTGTAGTCAATGTGGCTGGTGGTAATAACAAAAATACTATCTGAAGTGGCTAAGAGAAATGGGGGTGGGGGGGGGGGGGTGGGGTGTTGAGGTGGTGTGGTGTGGTTGTGAAAATCCTGTAAAATGGCTGAAAAAGCTATTCGGCAATCAGAAAGGCCATGCTGTATCTTTTTACTGGTTGAAAATAGAGACTTGTGGTTTTTGTTCATTCAACTCAGGATAGACTCCAGATTATTTTGCCTGAGTGGAATCCAGGGGGAGATCACTCTTGTTTTCTCTTTAAGGTTCCGCTCCACAGTTTCGCACTATTGCACAGGGGTGAAATTCTAAACAAAGGGCGTATGTTGAAACTAAGGCCATGTAAAATAGAGATATATTTTTAGTATCAGATATATGATTACATTAGGCTTTTTGTTGGACAAGAGAATTTGAAGTTTTGGTCCCAAAGTTGGAGTCTGATACATAGGGGTAAATTACCAGATGAATTATGGGAAACAATGGCTTCGAAAAATTGGCTATTTTTTTAAATGTAATTTTTACACGGGTTTGTTACCAGACAGGTAACTAAAAAATGAGACGGAAACATATAATTTTTTTTTTTGCATTTTAGAAACAAGTAATGCTCTGCTCCAGGGGTGGGTAGGTGGGGTTGGTGGGAAAATTCTGCTTTTGAGGCTGCTAGGTGGCTGAAAATGACTGGTTTCGGTATTTTTTCGGGCAATTTTACAGGTTGAAGTCTTGCCTTTGACAATAAATAATTCCACCCACATTCAGATTGTTTATTTCTACTTAGTCAGATAGTGTTATATGTTTTTTGTGGATTTGGGAAATGTAATACATGTAATGGGTTAGATAAATAAGTTACAGGATATTTGCATTTGAAGAGAGTGTATGGCATGTCACATTTGGAAATGCCTGGAAAACTGTGGAGCGGAACCTTAAAGAGCATTCTGCCGACGGTGTCAATTCTTGAACCAGGAAGTTCCTTATTTGTGTTTGAGTTATAAACACACCATTTTTCAAAAAACTTTTCATTATTTCTGGTTTGTGTGCTATTGTTAGTAGTAGTTAACATTCATCAAGTGATATCTCAGCACAACTGGAAGGAAATAAGTGGAGATTTTGAGAAATTTATTGATGTAGCCTAATTTCGCACTTGTTTTGAATTTTCGTCAAGATTTCAAAAACATTAAGGTAGAGCACTGCCTTTCCTAAACACCGAGCCTTGTATTTATGACAAATTTATGCAGTTATGGATAGCCTGGTTGTTACTGTTGACCAGAGGTTTGCAGTTATGGTGTCTACTTTTTCATTTTGGTCATTGGTGTCATGTCTGTGTGTCATCCGTCCGCCAAGCTGTTCACGCTTTCATATCTAGAGAGCAACACCCCCCCCCCCCAAAAAAGCTATGGTTATTAGTGCTTATTGTTTTACATTTTGATTGTATTTAACAGTGCTATTGGCAGGACATGTGTAGTCAATGTGGCTGGTGGTAATAACAAAAATACTATCTGAAGTGGCTAAGAGAAATGGGGGTGGGGGGGGGGTGGGGTGTTGAGGTGGTGTGGTGTGGTTGTGAAAATCCTGTAAAATGGCTGAAAAAGCTATTCGGCAATCAGAAAGGCCATGCTGTATCTTTTTACTGGTTGAAAATAGAGACTTGTGGTTTTTGTTCATTCAACTCAGGATAGACTCCAGATTATTTTGCCTGAGTGGAATCCAGGGGGAGATCACTCTTGTTTTCTCTTTAAGGTTCCGCTCCACAGTTTCGCACTATTGCACAGGGGTGAAATTCTAAACAAAGGGCGTATGTTGAAACTAAGGCCATGTAAAATAGAGATATATTTTTAGTATCAGATATATGATTACATTAGGCTTTTTGTTGAACAAGAGAATTTGAAGTTTTGGTCCCAAAGTTGAAGTCTGATACATAGGGGTAAATTACCAGATGATTTATGGGAAACAGTGGCTTCGAAAAATTGGCTATTTTTTTAAATGTAATTTTTACACGGGTTTGTTACCAGACAGGTAACTAAAAAATGAGACGGAAACATATAATTTTTTTTTTTGCATTTTAGAAACAAGTAATGCTCTGCTCCAGGGGTGGGTAGGCGGGGTTGGTGGGAAAATTCTGCTTTTGAGGCTGCTAGGTGGCTGAAAATGACTGGTTTCGGTATTTTTTCGGGCAATTTTACAGGTTGAAGTCTTGCCTTTGACAATAAATAATTCCACCCACATTCAGATTGTTTATTTCTACTTAGTCAGATAGTGTTATATGTTTTTTGTGGATTTGGGAAATGTAATACATGTAATGGGTTAGATAAATAAGTTACAGGATATTTGCATTTGAAGAGAGTGTATGGCATGTCACATTTGGAAATGCCTGGAAAACTGTGGAGCGGAACCTTAAAGAGCATTCTGCCGACGGTGTCAATTCTTGAACCAGGAAGTTCCTTATTTGTGTTTGAGTTATAAACACACCATTTTTCAAAAAACTTTTCATTATTTCTGGTTTGTGTGCTATTGTTAGTAGTAGTTAACATTCATCAAGTGATATCTCAGCACAACTGGAAGGAAATAAGTGGAAATTTTGAGAAATTTATTGATGTAGCCTAATTTCGCACTTGTTTTGAATTTTCGTCAAGATTTCAAAAACATTAAGGTAGAGCACTGCCTTTCCTAAACACCGAGCCTTGTATTTATGACAAATTTATGCAGTTATGGATAGCCTGGTTGTTACTGTTGACCAGAGGTTTGCAGTTATGGTGTCTACTTTTTCATTTTGGTCATTGGTGTCATGTCTGTGTGTCATCCGTCCGCCAAGCTGTTCACGCTTTCATATCTAGAGAGCAACACCTCCCCCCCAAAAAAGCTATGGTTATTAGTGCTTATTGTTTTACATTTTGATTGTATTTAACAGTGCTATTGGCAGGACATGTGTAGTCAATGTGGCTGGTGGTAATAACAAAAATACTATCTGAAGTGGCTAAGAGAAATGGGGGTGGGGGGGGGGGGGTGGGGTGTTGAGGTGGTGTGGTGTGGTTGTGAAAATCCTGTAAAATGGCTGAAAAAGCTATTCGGCAATCAGAAAGGCCATGCTGTATCTTTTTACTGGTTGAAAATAGAGACTTGTGGTTTTTGTTCATTCAACTCAGGATAGACTCCAGATTATTTTGCCTGAGTGGAATCCAGGGGGAGATCACTCTTGTTTTCTCTTTAAGGTTCCGCTCCACAGTTTCGCACTATTGCACAGGGGTGAAATTCTAAACAAAGGGCGTATGTTGAAACTAAGGCCATGTAAAATAGAGATATATTTTTAGTATGAGATATATGATTACATTAGGCTTTTTGTTGGACAAGAGAATTTGAAGTTTTGGTCCCAAAGTTGGAGTCTGATACATAGGGGTAAATTACCAGATGAATTATGGGAAACAATGGCTTCGAAAAATTGGCTATTTTTTTAAATGTAATTTTTACACGGGTTTGTTACCAGACAGGTAACTAAAAAATGAGACGGAAACATATAATTTTTTTTTTTGCATTTTAGAAACAAGTAATGCTCTGCTCCAGGGGTGGGTAGGTGGGGTTGGTGGGAAAATTCTGCTTTTGAGGCTGCTAGGTGGCTGAAAATGACTGGTTTCGGTATTTTTTCGGGCAATTTTACAGGTTGAAGTCTTGCCTTTGACAATAAATAATTCCACCCACATTCAGATTGTTTATTTCTACTTAGTCAGATAGTGTTATATGTTTTTTGTGGATTTGGGAAATGTAATACATGTAATGGGTTAGATAAATAAGTTACAGGATATTTGCATTTGAAGAGAGTGTATGGCATGTCACATTTGGAAATGCCTGGAAAACTGTGGAGCGGAACCTTAAAGAGCATTCTGCCGACGGTGTCAATTCTTGAACCAGGAAGTTCCTTATTTGTGTTTGAGTTATAAACACACCATTTTTCAAAAAACTTTTCATTATTTCTGGTTTGTGTGCTATTGTTAGTAGTAGTTAACATTCATCAAGTGATATCTCAGCACAACTGGAAGGAAATAATTGGAGATTTTGAGAAATTTATTGATGTAGCCTAATTTCGCACTTGTTTTGAATTTTCGTCAAGATTTCAAAAACATTAAGGTAGAGCACTGCCTTTCCTAAACACCGAGCCTTGTATTTATGACAAATTTATGCAGTTATGGATAGCCTGGTTGTTACTGTTGACCAGAGATTTGCAGTTATGGTGTCTACTTTTTCATTTTGGTCATTGGTGTCATGTCTGTGTGTCATCCGTCCGCCAAGCTGTTCACGCTTTCATATCTAGAGAGCAACACCCCCCCCCCCCCCCCCAAAAAAAAGCTATGGTTATTAGTGCTTATTGTTTTACATTTTGATTGTATTTAACAGTGCTATTGGCAGGACATGTGTAGTCAATGTGGCTGGTGGTAATAACAAAAATACTATCTGAAGTGGCTAAGAGAAATGGGGGTGGGGGGGGGGGGGGGTGGGGTGTTGAGGTGGTGTGGTGTGGTTGTGAAAATCCTGTAAAATGGCTGAAAAAGCTATTCGGCAATCAGAAAGGCCATGCTGTATCTTTTTACTGGTTGAAAATAGAGACTTGTGGTTTTTGTTCATTCAACTCAGGATAGACTCCAGATTATTTTGCCTGAGTGGAATCCAGGGGGAGATCACTCTTGTTTTCTCTTTAAGGTTCCGCTCCACAGTTTCGCACTATTGCACAGGGGTGAAATTCTAAACAAAGGGCGTATGTTGAAACTAAGGCCATGTAAAATAGAGATATATTTTTAGTATGAGATATATGATTACATTAGGCTTTTTGTTGGACAAGAGAATTTGAAGTTTTGGTCCCAAAGTTGGAGTCTGATACATAGGGGTAAATTACCAGATGAATTATGGGAAACAATGGCTTCGAAAAATTGGCTATTTTTTTAAATGTAATTTTTACACGGGTTTGTTACCAGACAGGTAACTAAAAAATGAGACGGAAACATATAATTTTTTTTTTTGCATTTTAGAAACAAGTAATGCTCTGCTCCAGGGGTGGGTAGGTGGGGTTGGTGGGAAAATTCTGCTTTTGAGGCTGCTAGGTGGCTGAAAATGACTGGTTTCGGTATTTTTTCGGGCAATTTTACAGGTTGAAGTCTTGCCTTTGACAATAAATAATTCCACCCACATTCAGATTGTTTATTTCTACTTAGTCAGATAGTGTTATATGTTTTTTGTGGATTTGGGAAATGTAATACATGTAATGGGTTAGATAAATAAGTTACAGGATATTTGCATTTGAAGAGAGTGTATGGCATGTCACATTTGGAAATGCCTGGAAAACTGTGGAGCGGAACCTTAAAGAGCATTCTGCCGACGGTGTCAATTCTTGAACCAGGAAGTTCCTTATTTGTGTTTGAGTTATAAACACACCATTTTTCAAAAAACTTTTCATTATTTCTGGTTTGTGTGCTATTGTTAGTAGTAGTTAACATTCATCAAGTGATATCTCAGCACAACTGGAAGGAAATAATTGGAGATTTTGAGAAATTTATTGATGTAGCCTAATTTCGCACTTGTTTTGAATTTTCGTCAAGATTTCAAAAACATTAAGGTAGAGCACTGCCTTTCCTAAACACCGAGCCTTGTATTTATGACAAATTTATGCAGTTATGGATAGCCTGGTTGTTACTGTTGACCAGAGATTTGCAGTTATGGTGTCTACTTTTTCATTTTGGTTATTGGTGTCATGTCTGTGTGTCATCCGTCCGTCAAGCTGTTCACGCTTTCATATCTAGAGAGCAACACCCCCCCCCCCCCCCAAAAAAAAGCTATGGTTATTAGTGCTTATTGTTTTACATTTTGATTGTATTTAACAGTGCTATTGGCAGGACATGTGTAGTCAGTGTGGCTGGTGGTAATAACAAAAATACTATCTGAAGTGGCTAAGAGAAATGGGGGTGGGGGGGGGGGGGTGTTGAGGTGGTGTGGTGTGGTTGTGAAAATCCTGTAAAATGGCTGAAAAAGCTATTCGGCAATCAGAAAGGCCATGCTGTATCTTTTTACTGGTTGAAAATAGAGACTTGTGGTTTTTGTTCATTCAACTCAGGATAGACTCCAGATTATTTTGCCTGAGTGGAATCCAGGGGGAGATCACTCTTGTTTTCTCTTTAAGGTTCCGCTCCACAGTTTCGCACTATTGCACAGGGGTGAAATTCTAAACAAAGGGCGTATGTTGAAACTAAGGCCATGTAAAATAGAGATATATTTTTAGTATCAGATATATGATTACATTAGGCTTTTTGTTGGACAAGAGAATTTGAAGTTTTGGTCCCAAAGTTGGAGTCTGATACATAGGGGTAAATTACCAGATGAATTATGGGAAACAATGGCTTCGAAAAATTGGCTATTTTTTTAAATGTAATTTTTACACGGGTTTGTTACCAGACAGGTAACTAAAAAATGAGACGGAAACATATAATTTTTTTTTTTGCATTTTAGAAACAAGTAATGCTCTGCTCCAGGGGTGGGTAGGTGGGGTTGGTGGGAAAATTCTGCTTTTGAGGCTGCTAGGTGGCTGAAAATGACTGGTTTCGGTATTTTTTCGGGCAATTTTACAGGTTGAAGTCTTGCCTTTGACAATAAATAATTCCACCCACATTCAGATTGTTTATTTCTACTTAGTCAGATAGTGTTATATGTTTTTTGTGGATTTGGGAAATGTAATACATGTAATGGGTTAGATAAATAAGTTACAGGATATTTGCATTTGAAGAGAGTGTATGGCATGTCACATTTGGAAATGCCTGGAAAACTGTGGAGCGGAACCTTAAAGAGCATTCTGCCGACGGTGTCAATTCTTGAACCAGGAAGTTCCTTATTTGTGTTTGAGTTATAAACACACCATTTTTCAAAAAACTTTTCATTATTTCTGGTTTGTGTGCTATTGTTAGTAGTAGTTAACATTCATCAAGTGATATCTCAGCACAACTGGAAGGAAATAATTGGAGATTTTGAGAAATTTATTGATGTAGCCTAATTTCGCACTTGTTTTGAATTTTCGTCAAGATTTCAAAAACATTAAGGTAGAGCACTGCCTTTCCTAAACACCGAGCCTTGTATTTATGACAAATTTATGCAGTTATGGATAGCCTGGTTGTTACTGTTGACCAGAGATTTGCAGTTATGGTGTCTACTTTTTCATTTTGGTTATTGGTGTCATGTCTGTGTGTCATCCGTCCGTCAAGCTGTTCACGCTTTCATATCTAGAGAGCAACACCCCCCCCCCCCCCCCCAAAAAAAAGCTATGGTTATTAGTGCTTATTGTTTTACATTTTGATTGTATTTAACAGTGCTATTGGCAGGACATGTGTAGTCAGTGTGGCTGGTGGTAATAACAAAAATACTATCTGAAGTGGCTAAGAGAAATGGGGGTGGGGGGGGGGGGTGTTGAGGTGGTGTGGTGTGGTTGTGAAAATCCTGTAAAATGGCTGAAAAAGCTATTCGGCAATCAGAAAGGCCATGCTGTATCTTTTTACTGGTTGAAAATAGAGACTTGTGGTTTTGTTCATTCAACTCAGGATAGACTCCAGATTATTTTGCCTGAGTGGAATCCAGGGGGAGATCACTCTTGTTTTCTCTTTAAGGTTCCGCTCCACAGTTTCGCACTATTGCACAGGGGTGAAATTCTAAACAAAGGGCGTATGTTGAAACTAAGGCCATGTAAAATAGAGATATATTTTTAGTATCAGATATATGATTACATTAGGCTTTTTGTTGAACAAGAGAATTTGAAGTTTTGGTCCCAAAGTTGGAGTCTGATACATAGGGGTAAATTACCAGATGATTTATGGGAAACAGTGGCTTCGAAAAATTGGCTATTTTTTTAAATGTAATTTTTACACGGGTTTGTTACCAGACAGGTAACTAAAAAATGAGACGGAAACATATAATTTTTTTTTTTGCATTTTAGAAACAAGTAATGCTCTGCTCCAGGGGTGGGTAGGCGGGGTTGGTGGGAAAATTCTGCTTTTGAGGCTGCTAGGTGGCTGAAAATGACTGGTTTCAGTATTTTTTCGGGCAATTTTACAGGTTGAAGTCTTGCCTTTGACAATAAATAATTCCACCCACATTCAGATTGTTTATTTCTACTTAGTCAGATAGTGTTATATGTTTTTTGTGGATTTGGGAAATGTAATACATGTAATGGGTTAGATAAATAAGTTACAGGATATTTGCATTTGAAGAGAGTGTATGGCATGTCACATTTGGAAATGCCTGGAAAACTGTGGAGCGGAACCTTAAAGAGCATTCTGCCGACAGTGTCAATTCTTGAACCAGGAAGTTCCTTATTTGTGTTTGAGTTATAAACACACCATTTTTCAAAAAACTTTTCATTATTTCTGGTTTGTGTGCTATTGTTAGTAGTAGTTAACATTCATCAAGTGATATCTCAGCACAACTGGAAGGAAGTAAGTGGAAATTTTGAGAAATTTATTGATGTAGCCTAATTTCGCACTTGTTTTGAATTTTCGTCAAGATTTCAAAAACATTAAGGTAGAGCACTGCCTTTCCTAAACACCGAGCCTTGTATTTATGACAAATTTATGCAGTTATGGATAGCCTGGTTGTTACTGTTGACCAGAGGTTTGCAGTTATGGTGTCTACTTTTTCATTTTGGTCATTGGTGTCATGTCTGTGTGTCATCCGTCCGCCAAGCTGTTCACGCTTTCATATCTGGAGAGCAACACCCCCCCCCCCCCCCCCCAAAAAAGCTATGGTTATTAGTGCTTATTGTTTTACATTTTGATTGTATTTAACAGTGCTATTGGAAGGACATGTGTAGTCAATGTGGCTGGTGGTAATAACAAAAATACTATCTGAAGTGGCTAAGAGAAATGGGGGTGGGGGGGGGGGGTGGGGTGTTGAGGTGGTGTGGTGTGGTTGTGAAAATCCTGTAAAATGGCTGAAAAAGCTATTCGGCAATCAGAAAGGCCATGCTGTATCTTTTTACTGGTTGAAAATAGAGACTTGTGGTTTTTGTTCATTCAACTCAGGATAGACTCCAGATTATTTTGCCTGAGTGGAATCCAGGGGGAGATCACTCTTGTTTTCTCTTTAAGGTTCCGCTCCACAGTTTCGCACTATTGCACAGGGGTGAAATTCTAAACAAAGGGCGTATGTTGAAACTAAGGCCATGTAAAATAGAGATATATTTTTAGTATCAGATATATGATTACATTAGGCTTTTTGTTGGACAAGAGAATTTGAAGTTTTGGTCCCAAAGTTGGAGTCTGATACATAGGGGTAAATTACCAGATGAATTATGGGAAACAATGGCTTCGAAAAATTGGCTATTTTTTTAAATGTAATTTTTACACGGGTTTGTTACCAGACAGGTAACTAAAAAATGAGACGGAAACATATAATTTTTTTTTTTGCATTTTAGAAACAAGTAATGCTCTGCTCCAGGGGTGGGTAGGTGGGGTTGGTGGGAAAATTCTGCTTTTGAGGCTGCTAGGTGGCTGAAAATGACTGGTTTCGGTATTTTTTCGGGCAATTTTACAGGTTGAAGTCTTGCCTTTGACAATAAATAATTCCACCCACATTCAGATTGTTTATTTCTACTTAGTCAGATAGTGTTATATGTTTTTTGTGGATTTGGGAAATGTAATACATGTAATGGGTTAGATAAATAAGTTACAGGATATTTGCATTTGAAGAGAGTGTATGGCATGTCACATTTGGAAATGCCTGGAAAACTGTGGAGCGGAACCTTAAAGAGCATTCTGCCGACGGTGTCAATTCTTGAACCAGGAAGTTCCTTATTTGTGTTTGAGTTATAAACACACCATTTTTCAAAAAACTTTTCATTATTTCTGGTTTGTGTGCTATTGTTAGTAGTAGTTAACATTCATCAAGTGATATCTCAGCACAACTGGAAGGAAATAAGTGGAGATTTTGAGAAATTTATTGATGTAGCCTAATTTCGCACTTGTTTTGAATTTTCGTCAAGATTTCAAAAACATTAAGGTAGAGCACTGCCTTTCCTAAACACCGAGCCTTGTATTTATGACAAATTTATGCAGTTATGGATAGCCTGGTTGTTACTGTTGACCAGAGATTTGCAGTTATGGTGTCTACTTTTTCATTTTGGTTATTGGTGTCATGTCTGTGTGTCATCCGTCCGTCAAGCTGTTCACGCTTTCATATCTAGAGAGCAACACCCCCCCCCCCCCCAAAAAAAAAAGCTATGGTTATTAGTGCTTATTGTTTTACATTTTGATTGTATTTAACAGTGCTATTGGCAGGACATGTGTAGTCAGTGTGGCTGGTGGTAATAACAAAAATACTATCTGAAGTGGCTAAGAGAAATGGGGGTGGGGGGGGGTGTTGAGGTGGTGTGGTGTGGTTGTGAAAATCCTGTAAAATGGCTGAAAAAGCTATTCGGCAATCAGAAAGGCCATGCTGTATCTTTTTACTGGTTGAAAATAGAGACTTGTGGTTTTTGTTCATTCAACTCAGGATAGACTCCAGATTATTTTGCCTGAGTGGAATCCAGGGGGAGATCACTCTTGTTTTCTCTTTAAGGTTCCGCTCCACAGTTTCGCACTATTGCACAGGGGTGAAATTCTAAACAAAGGGCGTATGTTGAAACTAAGGCCATGTAAAATAGAGATATATTTTTAGTATCAGATATATGATTACATTAGGCTTTTTGTTGGACAAGAGAATTTGAAGTTTTGGTCCCAAAGTTGGAGTCTGATACATAGGGGTAAATTACCAGATGAATTATGGGAAACAGTGGCTTCGAAAAATTGGCTATATTTTTTAAATGTAATTTTTACACGGGTTTGTTACCAGACAGGTAACTAAAAAATGAGACGGAAACATATAATTTTTTTTTTGCATTTTAGAAACAAGTGATGCTCTGCTCCAGGGGTGGGTAGGCGGGGTTGGTGGGAAAATTCTGCTTTTGAGGCTGCTAGGTGGCTGAAAATGACTGGTTTCGGTATTTTTTCGGGCAATTTTACAGGTTGAAGTCTTGCCTTTGACAATAAATAATTCCACCCACATTCAGATTGTTTATTTCTACTTAGTCAGATAGTGTTATATGTTTTTTGTGGATTTGGAAATGTAATACATGTAATGGGTTAGATAAATAAGTTACAGGATATTTGCATTTGAAGAGAGTGTATGGCATGTCACATTTGGAAATGCCTGGAAAACTGTGGAGCGGAACCTTATCCTACATCATGTAGAATGTTGTTTGGCATTCAAGTTTCAAAAAGAAAACTGGGAACCGAAGTCTTGTTTCGAAACTGTTTCCGTGAAGTCGTATGTAAATTAAGTGAAAATAAGATGAAAATTTATAAAATACTTATGTATGGCGCGAATTATTCTATTTATTTCATCTTTTTGCCTTTGTCACACGGTAGGGTTCGCTTGGTGAGCATAAAGCTTGTTTTCGACCCTGGATCTATTTGGTTTCAACACGACATTGGCGAGATATCGAGGGAATCCCATGTGACGTCACGCCTTATCTAAAAATACTTTAGTTTAGTTTAAACAGTATTTATTTCAGATAAAATAAGTTCTCAAAGAACAACATTGAATATTTACAAAAGTATAGGTATGGTATACTTCATGTAGGATTCCATAGTGTTTCGCTAATTTCTCTAAAAATGGAATCGTTAAAAGCCAGATTCTTATTGATGCAGTTGCTTCGAAGAGAAAACTAAAAAATAGCCCATTTGATGTTTGACAGTTATTGGACACAAAAGACTGTTGCCAAAATGAGAGTGAAAATGAGAGAGCGCGAGAGGGTGAGGTGGGGTCGGGTTAGGGATTATTGTCGAATAAACTGCTAGCTCAGCATGCAGTCAGGCAAACTGGTTTCAGTTAACAGAGGATTGGCGTATTGTTATAACACGCCGTTATCTGAAGTGAAAACATTTTCTTCCAATTCGACTGTCGCCCCCCCCCCCCCCCCCCCCCCCCCCCCACAAACACACACTTCAACAACATAAAATAAAATAAAATAAATAGAAAAAATAATTAAAAAAAGCCAGGCAAAACTGCAAAACATAGACACTAAATGATCGTTATGAAGTAAAAACGACCACGGTCAAAAGCGGTAAACAAAATTTTTTTAAAAAGGTCATTAAAAAGAATGAAACAAACCCCAAATACCCCCAATTGGAAAAATAATTCCTCGACAAAGCTGTGTGGATGTGTATGTGATGAATGAACAGCTCACAAATAACAATGGGATTACCTTCATAGACAAGTGATTATGGAAATGTTAATTACAGGTGTGAAGGAATTAGAGCCAAGGCAAAATGAAGTGTTACAGTTGCAACTGAACTAATTTACCCTAATGCATAGGTAAATTAAAAAAATGAATGCCGATTGAAAAACGTGGTCTGAAATCTTTCGGTGAGGGACGAAAGTTCTTCGGGGGGAGGAGCGGTCCTCTCGCCCCCTCCCCCGTGGTTGCAGGTTCGGTGGTTCAGTCAGTAGTGTTTCAGTTGAAAGGTGTGACGTCAACGTTGTGCATTCGAGTCTGTTCATATGGTTTGTTAACTAATTAGACCTTCGTACATGCACAAATATGGGCATTGAAACGATCATATGGGAAATCGAATAATCTCAACTGGACGTATAATTATCACCAACTCCCGATCAACGATTTTACCAACTTGGCGTATAAAAAAATCGATAAGGTGACATTATATTTTGAACAGTTTTAGTAGCACCGAACCTCCTTTGTTGTTATGGTTGATAGTTTCTGGTGTGGAATGGAACGCCGAATCTGTCGATCTATAATTTTAACATGTTATATTTGTGCGAACATGTGAAAAACGATATTTGAAGGAGAAATTTGCCCGAGCAATTCATTTTCCGAGATGATCAGCAGATGTATTTTCATACTACAAGAGTCGATTTTTCCATTAAGTTGTGTCGTTTCATTGTTAAATATTGTTAGCTCATCTTGACAAAGTCAAGCTGAGCTAATCTCATCGCTTCCCATCCGTCGTCCGTCGTCGTCGTCCGTCAA
Source organism: Pictodentalium vernedei (assembly GCA_031216915.1). NCBI lineage: Eukaryota > Metazoa > Mollusca > Scaphopoda > Dentaliida > Dentaliidae > Pictodentalium > Pictodentalium vernedei. Next base: position 370,841,864 of record CM062297.1, read on the forward strand.
CACCAAGTTTTGGTCTTCTCCTTCAAAGCCACTGGGCCAATTCAAGTGAAAGTTTGTGTGAGTGATGGTCCCAAAGGGGCATTTCATTTTTGTTCAACTCAGCATGCCCAGCCCCATAGGGAGGGAGTGGGGGAAAATGCACCCAAATATTTTAAAAATCTTCTTCTCAAGAACCAGTGTGTACAATGACTTGATATTTGCTATGGAGCTTCCATATGAGGTGTAGAATCAAGTTTGTTCAAACGAAGTTCGTGAAGTAATATTTGGCTTTGTAATAGGAGGGGTAAGATTTTTGGCCCCGCCCAAAATTTCTATTTTCTGAACCGATGGTCCGGTATGAACCAAATTTGGTTTGTGGTATTATTGGATCATAAGTACATGACCCATGCAAAAAAAAAAAATTCCCGCATCCCCATGGGAACCCTGGGAGCTAAAAATAGAAATATTTTCAAACGCCCATATTTCCCAAACCCCACGGAACAGAGAGCTTTTATTTGGTATGAAGTATCCTTATGACCAGTAGAATTGAATGGTAAAAAAAAATTGCCATCGGTTATGTTAGGGTGTTCTGCAATGGGCATCGAAAAAATGCTGAGTCAGCATATTTGCAAAAATTTTTAAAAATCTTTTCTACAGAACCAATGATCAGAATCTTTTGATATTTGGTATACAGCATTCATAGGGGGTCAGATAAAAGTTTGTTGAAATAAAGCTCATTGGTTCATATTTGGGCTCTCTACAGGAGCCCGAAGTTTTAACATAGGGTAATATGGGGAATATTCTTTAAAAATCTTCTTCTTCAGAACCACCAGTCAGAATCTTTTAATATTTGGTATACATCATTGTTATGAGGGTCAGATTCTAGATTGTTCAAACCAAGTCCCTAGGTTAATATTTGGGCTTCCTACGGAAGCCCAAATTTTATCTTTGTTCAATATGGTGGGTAATTTTAAAAAATCTTCTTCTTCAGATCCATCAGTCAGAATGCTTTGATATTTGGTATGCAACATCTCTATGGGGGTCAGATTCAAGTTTGTTCAAATCAGATCCCTAGGTATATATTTGGGCTCACTATGGTAGCCCAAATTTTTACTTCGTGCAATATGAGAAAATTTCTTTAAAAATCTTCTTCTTCAGATCCACCAGTCGGAATACTTTTATATTTGGTATACAACATCTCTAGGGGGTTCAGATTCCAGGTTGTTCAATTCGAGTGCCTAGGTTAATATTTGGGCTCCATATGGGAACATGAAATTTAACTTAGTACAATATGAGGGAATTTCTTCAAAAATCTTCTTCAGATTCACTTGTCAGAATGCTTTCACATTTGGTATACAACATCTCTAGGGGTGTCAGATTCAAGTTTGTTCAAATCGGATCCATAGGTCAATATTTGGGCTCGCTATGGTAGCCCAAATTTGAACTTAGTGCAATTCGGAGAAATTTCTTTACAATTTCTCTTCTTCAGATCCAACAGTCAGAATGCTTTCATATTCGGTACACAACATCTCTAGGGAAGTCAGATTTAACTGTGTTCAAATCAAGAGCCTGGGTTAATATTTGGGCTCTCTATGGGAGCCGGAATTGGCCATTTTGCTGAAGAATTAAAAATTTTGTATTCAGTACCTTCTAGAGGTACTAAGATTAATCCACATAGGTTGTATCAAGGGGCTTCATAGGGGAGCTCTACATTTTACTTATGATCAACTGAAGAAAAGGCATGATGCCCAGATTATTTTTGTCACTCCTGAGGGACTCAAGGATTGACAGTGTAGCCTATGGAGATGGCTTGCTTAATGTAGACTCATTCTTGGACTCTGTTTAAATTGTGTTCTGTACAAGATGAACGCTTCAGGCCCCGTGGGGCCTCTTGTTTTATATAACATACTTACTGATTTTGCTTTCTTCGGTCATTCCTTTTATTAAAAAAATTGGTGATCTTGGATACGCTGCGACTGAAACTTTGAGATAAAAATAGAAATCTCTCACCTCGCTTATCTCCACTTCCGGCTAAAGGTTTATACGGTTTATACCCTGTGCATATGCATCACCAAATCCTTATACGAGTCAAGAACGCCGAGTATTCTCATGCCAAAAAGAGGGTGTACGGACCGTTGAGAGGCCGAGAGTGTACTTTTGGCGACCGCCCGAAGGCAAACGCAACAAAATTGTGCTTCCAAACTACGGGGAATCTTTTTACCTATATATGCGCTACACATTCGCAATCACCGCCGCTTTTAACCCACTCCGGTAGTACAGTATAATTAGGTCAAAGTACCAGTCTGAAGACCAATTTTCGTTTCTTGGTGGTGGTGTGTAAAAAAAAAAAAATTTTTTTTCGTCTCAAAATTGAACAAAACACATAAAAACCAAAAACAAAAATTTCCGAATTTTGGTCGAAAATTTCGGAAGTCCAAACCTGACCGAAAATTTTCAGTGTAAAAAAAAATTTTTTTTTCGTCTCAAAATTGAACAAAACACATAAAAAACGAAAAAAAAAATTCGATTTTTTGGCCGCCATTTTGGATTAACGAAAAATCGAAACGAAATTCTTTCGGTTTTTTTTATAAAGCAGTATTACTTCCTTCAATTTGGAACCCTTTTAGAGGGCTCTTTATATTTAAATCTCGATATTTCAATCCAAAATGGCCGATTTTCGAGATAACTTTCTGTTTTGTGAAAAATTTTGGCAGAAAACATAAAAAATGGAAAAAAATACCGATTATATTTGCTTTAGACAAGAGTAATTCTGACAAGTCTGTCAAAAAATTAAGTCGATAGCTTTTTTCTTTCATGAGATATTGGCCTACGAAGCTTTGGGCGTTTTTGCCCACCAAGAAACATTTTCCCCCAAATACTGATGGTTTTATTTATTAGAACTCATGGTCTTCATTGATCGTGCAAAGTTTGAAAAAAAATCTTAAAGACCTGTTTCGAGAAAACTCTTTCCCCGATGTGTTGGAAAAACGAAAGAAAAAAAAAGAATAATAATCTTGGCAATAACAAATAGATTTTCCTTTCAGGAAAATCCAAATAAAAGTTCACACTCTGTCTGTTTATTCTAGTATTTAGATGATGATTCCAACCTTCGGTATAATTGATTGTTTGTTCGAATATGCTGGCTGAAAACAGACCAGCTTTCAACTGGAAATATTAAAAATTGTTTAACCAAAACAAGTCAATATAATTCACTAGTTTGCTAAGTGGTTCATTTGGGGAAACTTTACAAAATTAATTTGAATGCAGAGAATGTTTGCTGAATTTGAGAAGCAGGGAGAAATGGCAGGCACAATAACTGCTTAATAAATTTATACAGCAGTTAGTCCAAGCTGCTGTGTTTTTCTCCATACAGCCTGAGTCCAGTGTAATACACAACCAGCCTGTGTAACATTGGGAAATACATAGCGGAAAGCTTCCCACTCGGCAGCCTCAAAGTCAACCATAGCAATCTTAGTGGGATGTTCTGAACGATATACTGTAACACTGAGATATAGTCCTCTTTATGTTTTACTGACATGAAAACGAATACCAAAGGTACTTGTTTCAGCTTGCTGCCTTGTTTCAAAAAGCCATGTATAACCCAAAGTGCTTGAAAGGGTCACTGATTGCCTTAAACATTGTGTCCCCAAACCAAGTTTTTATATCACTCAATAATGTTGCCATGTACACTGTAAAATATAAGATGTTGTCTCTGCCCAGTTGTAGTATCACCTTGAAGAAACCCATCTGGCACATGGTCGGATTTGATTTCAAAATCAAGATTTGAGGATTTAGGGTCTGTTACCCTGACGTAACCTGTTTGCCATTCTAATGTACAATGCTTGCTTGGGTAAGGTTGTTGCTGGGCATCTGATGGGAGATGCTCTTGAATTGCAGCTGTTACTATAGTGGACGCAAATGCAAAATGTCTCGATTCAGCATTAGAGCGTACTCTTGCACTGACCTCAGCATTTTGCATGCAGTTATTTTGGGTTCACACGAATATTGCTTGTCAGTTCTTATTTATAGGTTAGAGTCCTTATTAAAACTAACTGCAGTTAAACACTTGGTGGTAATGTTTCTGACACCTGATTGAAAGATTTGAACATTTTGTGATGACGAAGAGTCAATGAGATTACAAGTGCTGGAGGACGTTGTGACGAACTCACTAATATTTGGCACAGATCGTACAGTAGATGCAGGGGTGGAAGAAGATGGCACAGAAGATGCAGGCGATACAGATGATATAATATAAGTTGTATTTGAAGAAGCCTCATAACTCCTACTGGTATTATGAACTGGGTTTGCACTGAAGTTCATATTGTCAGGTGGAACAGGACTTGAGGCACATGGATCACATGTCCACATGATTTCTTGTTACCCTTTTATGGCTTTTTTGTATGTGTAGTAAGAAATACCTGTCCCACATTGAATGTGGTTCCACTTCTGACATTGGTCACAAGCAACAGCATTATTTTGCGCAGAGACAAGTTTTTGTGCATATTAAACAATATTCTGTTGTGTTATCCATTTTGGAGTGTGACTGATAACTGAGACACAGATATGTATATATATTAAATTTTGAGTGCAGTAAAAACATGACCATATGTTCAGTATGTCTTCGAAGTGGAAATCAACCAAGATGTTACAAGGATTATTTATTGTCAAGCACACACAAAAACACGGAATGTCAAATACGTATTCAAGTACCACCTACTTTAATGAACTGTCTAAAAGCAAGAAATTCTATTAAATTGCCGAAACCTCCAAGCCAAGCCATAAAATGTTGTACAATCATGTCTTGCACACTCGACAGTTAATTGGTTTGGTGTCAGTTACAGGTGGGTGGTCCTGAAGGACTCTTCTGCACCAATTACCTTTCAAGTCTGGATTGGTGTTTTTCTGACAATTATCGAAGTATTATTGGGAGGGCACATTTTCTTAGAGTTCCCAGGAAGGATTCTTTTTTGATATTATTTATGCAGAATATTACTGGTAGGTTTTAGAATTTAATAATATTCACTAATTGGTTTTATTTGAACCCCAAAAATTAATTTTAAACCATTTAAGATTTTTTATAGAATTCGGGTGAATTGCATTTCTGGCGAATTGCGACCTCAGCGAAGTGTCTACTTCTACGAAGTTGTCATCCGGCGAAGACTCCATTCCCCATTTGAACTACACAGTCGGTACAAACAGAAAATAAGATAAACTATGTAGTCATAACAGGATTTGGGACTTTCAATTAATAATAATTAACAGCTATGTACGGACTCTACAGTACAAGTCAAAATAAGTTGTAGGATAACCACTATAAACTATGTATCTTTCTCTTCCTACACTGATAAGACCAGAAGCTGACAACATTTTCTGGAAAGCTCTCACCGAGTGCTTTCCAGAAAATGATGTCAGATTCCGTTCTTATCAGTGCAGGAGCAGCAGTATACTTATTTTATTGCGGTTATGCTACAACTTATTTTGACTTGTACTGGATGATTGATTGACCGTAGAGTCCGCAACTTTAAACATACTAAATTGAGCCTAGAGGCCGTAGATTTTTATATGTATGTTATAGATGTAATCATATGTTTAACTGCCATTAAATTTTTCATTGTTCAACTGTGTTTATACAACCATATTTTAACAATACCATCTATATTATATGGCTTATTTGACTATTTAAAACATATTTTTGGTGCAGTCTCGTAACTTTCTCTATTTAATATGACCAACAATTTCTGCCAACAATGATTTTGGGCCAAGTAAATTTGACCCACTTATTTTGGTGAATTCAAACCAAAGTGATATCACCCCACCACAGTGACTTTGAATACCAAGCAGAACATCCAATCAATAATTTATAGCAAAGCCAAGGAAAACTATGCAAAAAAAGGTTGATTACAAAAAAAAATCTTAGTTTCCAATGAGTGAAACTACAAATCCATGTTGTCAAGGCCAATTTCAATTTATAAAAATATGTGTATCAAATAGAAAGCAGTAACAGCATGAATAATTTAAAATTATGATTAATTGGTAGTTATCACAGTTAGCTACTACTAACATTGGGTTCAGACAATATTCCAAATAGAGTACTGAAACAGTGTGCAGACCACATTACTCCATCAATGTTGATCATATTTCAGAACTCAGTAGACCATGGTACACTACCAAATGACTGGCTCAATGTAAATGTACCCTGCACATTCACAAAGGGAGATAAATATGCAGCAGAAAATAACAGGCCAATATCCCTAACATCAGTGTCATGTTAGCTGCTTCAACACATAATTTGTAGACATATGCTGAAACACCTGGAGAAGCACAAAGTACTTGTGTCATTAAATCATGGATTCAAAGTGGGTTATGCCTGTGAAACACATCTTGCAGTCACAACCGATGAGAAAGTAAGGAAAAAAATCGGAGAAAGCTGATTTTTTTATATGTTTCCGAGACACACATTGCGGATAAAGTGTGAAAAGTCCCCGCGAATCCGAGTTGAGCTTTTTTAGTTATAGCGTTTTTTTGATGAAAAAAAAATTTTTTTTAAAAATTCGACCCAGCTCCATATTTCTCATTCTTATTCACCTTAGTAGGGTGAGAATCATAAATATCGTGCTGAATTATATTGAGAATACATATCCCCAACAGAAAATGCCAACTTTGTACCAATCCTCACACTCAATGGTGAAATATTCACGAAAATGTACAAAATTACGAAAAAAAAAATATTGTTTTCATACACACAACGGTACACAACGTCCATTAAATCAAATCTACACTACTTTGGGATTTAAATTATATATCAAAAATTGCAGAAAAGCAGTGGCTTTATAATGATATATAACAATAGTCATTTATTCCATAATGAACTGGTGAAACGTGTGAAATATTAACCATACCCCCTAAACTCAAATTCAAACGGCATCGACTTTTCTCATTCAAATACCGTATTATAGCATCATTGTTTGAATGTGAGAAACAGGGACTGAACGTTTGTCCAGTGACGTTTGACCAACCACTTGATATCAAAGCAGTGGAGATTGTGTCTTCGTCAGATAAGTTGACAAAAGTTTTCGTTAGACTCGGCGGCTTCCATATGATTATGTCATATTTAGGGGCAATTGGTTCGATCATGGCTGGTAGCGGCTTGGATGAACTTTGGGGGACTGTTTATGCTGGTGGGTCAATCCATCATTTGATCAGTGGTCATGCATACTCAAGAGCAGTTCGTGCCCATTTGCTAACACAAATTGCCATTACAAAACTTGTGTTTGAAGAAAGCCGAACACTAGATAACATAGACTGCACAGAAGTCAATGAAATATTCTGTGGACTTGCCAGAGGTGACTGTACAACAACTGACGCTGTCAATCAAGAAAGTGTCAACCATCTACTGTCAAAATTACACGAACTGCTCCAGAATGCGTCCGTAGGACGCACAGGAAAGCTTTGGGTACAATACTACGACCAAATAGGTCTTCTCCAGTTGTTCTTGAGAGCAGAGCGCACGGGCGACTGGGAACTCCACACATATTGTGTTCGCAATATGATTCCAGTATTTCACGCAGGTGGTCATTTTGCATACGCAAAAAGTTCTCATCTCTATTTGCAGCAGATGAATGAGCTAACAGAAATAATGCAACAGGATGATTTGAAGTTGTTCACTGAGAAAGGTTACTTTACCATAAGGCGCTCAGATAAATTCTGGGACGGGATATATTCTGATCAGACCATAGAGCAGTGTTTAATGAGAATGTTCAAGCTCCCTGGTGGTCTCACACATGGCAGGGGAATAACCGATAGCACTGTTGCGAAATGGGTACATGGACTACCTCTTTGCCTTCCGATATGTAATGCTCTCGAAAATTTTGTTCATGTTCACACCGGTCATGGCGAACAACATCGGGATCTCCGTCAAAGTTCACAATTGACTGATGCCAATGATATCACCAAATTATTGAACTGGCTCAGAGTGCATTCCCGCTTTCAGAATAGAGATCCACTACAATTAGTCTCTATAGCGACCGGGCTTGTGGCCGACGAAACTGTGAACTGTGACCAAGTTCGCAAAATTGGTGAATGTTGCGTATCGAATGTTGTGAGCAAAACGTTCAACAGCATCAAACTGCGACGTGTTGACACTGTGAAGTCTTTCACATCGATGGCAAATAGCAGCAAAGTCTGTGGAAGTAAGGTAGTGATTGACCCCACAATTCTGTTCAACCGCATCACATGTGTTATTCAGTCACAAGCAGAGATGGAAGAGTATCTCAAATATGAACTCGCCCCGAAACCACCAGCATTGTTTGATTCTGCTGGAATGAGGAAGACACAGAAAAGCACGCTCGGTAAGATCCTCAAAACATACGGTTCCGAGCAAACTAAAATCCCAGAACATTCTCTGCTTGTTGTAGATGGTGGATTTTTATTGAGGGCAGTTGTATGGCCTAAACAGTCGTCATATAAGGACATATGTACATCATATTCCAATTATCTAGTGAGACATTTTGGGGCGAACGTCGTGGTTGTTTTTGATGGTTATGCTTGTACAATGTCGACAAAGGGCATGGAACAAGCCCGTAGATCTAAAGACAGGTATTCCATTGATATCAATATCTCACCCGAGTTACCAGCCACCACACCCCAATCCGATTTCCTTGCAAATGCCAAGAACAAAACCCAACTGATCGATCTTCTAATGCAGGAGCTATCTGCTATCAATATTCAGTCCAAGCAGGCCGAGGCTGATGCTGATGTACTGATAGCCGAAACTGCACTTGACATCGCTCAAGATGACAACAATGTTGTCGTTGTGGGAACAGACACAGACTTGTTAGTCATTCTTACCTCTCGAGTTCAACCGGGATGTAATATTCACATGATGTATTCCATTACCCCAAACTTACTAGTTTCAGTCAGTGAAATAGCAACCAAAATGGGTGACCATAGAAGCAACCTCCTTGTAGCACATTCTATAAGTGGTTGTGACACTACTTCTGCACTCTTTCGAGTTGGTAAGAAGAAAGTATTCAGTACAATTGTCTCCGATGTTACTAGCGACTCACAACAGTATGTCAACACAATTTTGGCAGATGACAGTACACCAAGTGCAGTAGCCGCTGCCGGGGAACAACTTCTCCTGATCTTATACGGGAGTAAAACTGTTTCCTCTCTCGACCAATATAGATATGTCACTTACAAGCGTTATGTAGCAAAATCTAAACTGAATAAACCCATCGACCTAGCCTCAATCCCACCAAGCAGCGATGCTGCACAACAACATGTCTACAGATGTTATCTCCAGGTCCAACAATGGCTGGGCACTTCTCTTCCTCCGACGGATTGGGGGTGGTCGCTAGACAATGGACTTCTTGTACCGACTGCAGCCACAAAGCCATGTGCCCCCGATAACCTACTGAATCTGATCAGTTGTGGTTGCAAGAGTGCTTGTACAAAAAGGTGTGGGTGTAAGAAGGCAGGACTCTCTTGCTCAGGTTTGTGTAATTGCAGTTCGGATTCTTGTAACAACCACAGAAACACTGTCCTGTCGGAAATTTCTGAGTTCAATGAATAATATGTATATAGGTCATGTCATTTCTGTATATAGCGTTGATAATAGTCAATGTAACTTAATCCATGTTGATTGATTTGTACATTCTGTAAATATTATTTATTGATTTTTGTACATTCTGTAAATATTATTTATTGATCTAATGCTGCCAGACACAGACGTGTCTGTTCGGTCCCAAGCCCGAAAATAGTTGAGTTCTCATGCTGACGAATTTTATGCCAAAAGGGGAACTCGGCCAGAAGCAGAGGGGGTCTTCCATAATGTCTATTTTGTAAGCAATGATAAAAGTCTTCAAATGGTGGTGGATTTTTTATTGTCTGTCCAACTAACATCCCGTTCTGTACTACGACCCTTTGGGCAAATCCGTTAGGAAAATCGTCATTTTTTGCGTAAATCCGAAACTTTTTTGTGAATTTTCAATAATTTTTCGCAGAAATTGTCACAGAATGCACATTTTCCTCTAGGTAAATGTATATTAGACATTATGTAGCTCGAAATACGTGTAAACAAAAAATACAGTTGGATCAATTCGAGGTTACAAAGTTCGTGCGATTTTTTTTGATTTTTTTCAAACGCGTTTTCGAAAAAAGGCTGTAGAAAAAAAAGCTCAACTGGGATTTTAGGGAACTTTTGTCTAATCGTTCAGTGACATGTACTCGACATTCCCTGAAAAAATCAGCTTTCTCCGATTTTTTTCCCTAGTGAAACCTAATGTTCTTGGGCTACATACTAAACCTCTCCAAAGCATTTGACATAGTCCCACATGACAGATTCCTCCATAAAAGAGAGCAATACAAAATCAGAGGACTGCTACATGCATGGCTCACAGCAGTCCTCAAAGAAAGAAAAATGTGAGGAGCTCTAGAAGAAGAATTCTTGGATGAATACTTTTCTTATGCCACATCAATGATCTCCCAAACTCGGTAAAATCATCAGTGAGACTATTTGCAGATGACAGCCTATTGTACCTGGAAATAAACAGCAAGAGAGATCACACTGCCCTACAAAACAGCCTAGCTTGCCTAGAAAAATGGGCATCAGGCTGGTGAATGTGCTTTAATGCCCAAAAAACTATAAATCAGAGAAGAGGGGTGTATGGCAAAAATGCTGGAGAAACTAAAACTACCTTCACTACAAACCAGAAGGCAGAAGCAGCGCCTTTCATCTATAAAGTGATTGAGGGGACTATTATGATCCCTGATGAGTCTGGAGGTGGGATGGGGAAATCTCATCCGAGGGGCAAGATATTTGAACCAGACCCGAGGCTTGCTGAGGGTCTGGTTCAAATATCTTTCCCCGAGGGTGAAATTTCCCCATTCCCACCTTCAGACTCATCGAGGATGATTTTTCTCCCCGCATGAGGATTAGGTCATTATAGATAATTGGCGGTCACATGCTGACGTACCCAATTAATCAAGTCATAGTCCTTTCCAAAAAACTAACAATTTCATCGGAAAGATCATACAAAAGTTAGGTATAAACTAAAAAATTGATTTGTAACACTGTCCGTTAAGGTGTTAATGAGTTTGCTTGTGTCAAACTCAAATGAAAAGGGCATTGTGAGATTATTGATCGATCGATAAATTCGCGCAGTGATATTATTAAATCTGCAGAGAAACATGGGGGGGGGGGGGGGGGGGGGGGGGGGGGGGGTTGAAACAAATCAACATTGATTTTGAATGGCACGTGGATTACATGCGGGAAATCGTGAAGCCATTATGTTTATTTACAATTGTGCAGACGGCGATGAAATAGTTCTGGCGACCTTATAAAATATGCAAATGAGTATGTCATGTGGGGTGGGGGTGGGGGGGATAGAAATATCCCACCCTGCTGTCTCACCCGGGACATGCGTATGTTTCACGTATAGTGGTGGGGGGGCAGATAAATTCAAGTTCCAGACCCTAAAGCAACAGATCTGGGGCCAAAAAAATTGACAATTGTATCGTCACCAACTTCGTATCATCTTCAGTAAGAAACAATAGTAGACCCCAAACTGTACAGTGGAGCCCACTTAATTAGATATCTATTAACTGAATAACCCTGTTAACTTAATATAATTTCCCAACATAAAACAATTTACCATACCTCCAGTACAAATTTGACCTGTTAATTGAATATAGGTTATAGAGTAAACCCCTATTAATTGAATAAAAAATCAGTGATTTTTTAGCTCAACTTTGACGTAGTCAAATTTGATTTAGCTCAACTTTGACGTAGTCAAATTTGAGGTTATGCCATGGCATGTCGTCCGTCTGTCTGTCCGTCTGTCAACAATTCAATACGGCTCGGGCTAGAGGCCGTATTTATGAACGGATCTTTACCAATCTTCTTGGGTACCTTTGTTATTACCGTAGGCCGAGAACGAGTGTTTTGGGGTGCAGTCCGAAATTCAGGATACCCACCAGTAGCCATTTTGTACCTAAGTTAGTGCAATCAGTTTTTTTTGTACAGAACTTCTATATAAAGGTTCTGATTTGAATAAATTTTTGAATGAATGTTTAGTAACATGGAATACATCACATTTAATACAGGTTTTTTTTCTCGTGCGGAAATTATGCAAATTAGATGAACTTTGATTTATTTAGTGCTACTTATACACAGTAAGTGCACATGTCAATACGGCTCGGGCAAGAGGCTGTATTTAGGAACCGATCTTCACGAAACTTCTTGGGTACCTTTGTTATCACCTTGGGACAGGAACAAGTGTTTTGGGGTGCCTTTGTTATAAATGTGCTATGAGAACAAATATTTTTGAGTTCAGTCAGACCCACTCTGGGATTCGAAAAGGGAGAAAATTAAAAATCTTTTCAAAAAAAAAAACAGACAAAATAATATTTCATGAATTCAGCATCCCAAGGATGTGTATATTCAAATGTGTTGAAGCCAAGTTCCTGTGTTAATATTTGTTGTTGTTTGGGAGGGTAAACATTATTAGCACAACCTGATTTTCTATTTACAATGAGAAAAATAAAACCTTCTCACCCGTGAGAACCGTATGAGCTAAAGATAAAAATTCAAATACCTATATTTTAAGAAGGACTGGACAAATATTTATTAATTAGTATGAATCAACCTTAGAAGGGTTTGAATCAAACAGTCCAAAACAATTGCTAACATTTGGCTTATGGTGCACCATACAAGGATCCCCATTGTAACATTAACCTTGTGAAGATTTCTTTTCTAGTTTAGCATCTAACTGTCACCCACCTTTACAATACTTTACCTATACATTTGTTACAGGCCACAGTCAGCATTTATGTACAGACCGTTACAATACTTTATATGTACCTTTGTTATCAAGTCATTACCTAGATGTGTGTCATTGCTGTGTCATATACTATACATGTACATGTCTTACACAAATTGAGCTACAGTGTCATTGACACTTTCATTTTTAAAAAATCATTGATTTAAATCCCAAATTTACAAATATTCAGAAATATTTTCAAAACAACTTGGAAATGAGCTGAAACAAGATGGAATGCATATTAACTGTTGAAATACAGTTATAAGCCCTTGTTTATGACAGTTAGAACTAATCTTTGGAGAGGGAATATACATCCCACAGTGTCTTGACTGCTGGAACATGCTGTAGGGAAGTTAAATGTTCCCGAATCTTTTATAAGTTTACATAATTTTTAGCTAACATGAATAAAACTATATTTAATTGAACATAGATTTTAAACCATATATATGATAATCTTTCAATGAACCTGCCAAAAATACGAAATCAACTCCAAGAACAAAGATCAGTGATTTAAGTATCAAAAGTATCAAAAATGATTTTCAAGAAGTCATCTTCCTTCCAGCAATGCTGTGACAATGAGAAAACACAAGTTTCAATGATTCCTCTCTATTTCCATCGACTATTTTGTGCCAAATATATTCTGGAATTCTTCCCCTCATACCACCTAAAAGACTGAAATAGTTAACACAGGTAAATGTTTTAGTATCGGTTATTTGTGTCCATTGTTTGGGCAGCCATTGATACAAACTGCTGCCAACACACTCAGTTTCTTTTATCTAAAGGAATCATTTGAGGAAAAAGTAACCTTTGGTGAATAATTTATAGTATGGAAATGAAAATCAAATAAATCGATTTAAATAAAAAAAAATCTGATTTAAATGAAAAAAATCATTTTTTTTTTATTTTTTGGAAAAAATCAAAAACATCACCAACCCTGAAAACAGACCAATACAAACATTCATTCTTTGTGTGAACTGCTATTGATTGGAACCACCTCGACGAAAAAGCTGTAGCAGCTAACACAATAGAGGGCTTCAAATCTGCCCTAGCAGACTATCAAGATAGACACAGTCACTTTTCTGTCATGTTTTAGCCCAGCAGAGACTCAGTGACGTATCCATCCAGATACAGATATTTTAATAATGAGTACTGTTCAAAATTTTGTTCAGAAATGTTAAATAGTTCTTATAGATCTTCCTAATAATTCAAATGAATCTTTAGGAATCTGTATCTTTAGAGCATGGTCCAGACTTCTAGCTCTCTACAAATTGACAAACAAAACACTGAAATATTTCAAAAGCTAACACCTTCAAAATTACTCACCCAGTATGGTACTTCAACTGTGTTGATGAACATTTATTATAGAACAGAAAATTTGTGAACAGATGACTTCTAGCTCTCTACAAATTGACAAACAAAACACTGAAATATTTCAAAAGCTAACACCTTCAAAATTACTCACCCAGTATGGTACTTCAACTGTGTTGATGAACATTTATTATAGAACAGAAAATTTGTGAACAGATGCATTATCAGGGAAGCATGCTTGATGCTTTAGAGAGTTAGCAGATTGCGATATCTATCATTGTGTTTCTGGCCCCGGTGTCAACCTGCCTATTAAATTATACCAAGATCTCCACAGTCATTAAGCGATTGTGAAGGAAGCACTCTGGTTGCTATGGACATTGCATTATTCTGTTGCCACGTACATGTAGTTTATTTAGTTTCTGGCTAAGTTGTGAGCCTGCATATTTAATTTCATTGAACTCAACCCACAAGTTAGCCTGTTGCTAAGGAAGCACCCTGGTTGCTATGGTGATCTGTGATCTGTTTGCCAACTTCATAGTTTAGTTCCTGACTTATGAGTGGACCTACATATAAAAATGTATCAAACTGTGTCCAGTAATAAGCCATTTGTTCAAGAAGCACCCTCATTGCTATGTAGTCCCATGGCATTATTACTTCTTAAGAGAATAATTTCAACTCATGTTATTTTGGTCCTCAACCACACAATGAACTTCATGTCATTATTAATGAATAGAAATTATAGTTTCCAAGAGATCGTTTAAAAAGCTACATTTCAGACCTGGGTTTCTTTAAATAATCCTTGAAGTCTCAGTGAATCACGTCCCATAAGAAATCTCTGCCTATAAATGTTTTACATGTTATTTTGGTCCTTTACTGAAAATAAGACTTTGAATACTTTAAACTTATATGAGAATGTGTTAGGTGATGGTAATGTGACCAAAAATGAAAAAAAATTGATTTGTTTGGAGATGGACACTTGTTAATTAAGGAACTAAATTTGTTTTATTTTATTTTGAAGTAATGAGCGTACCCACCCACCCCCACCCCACACCCCCAGTTAC
Organism: Pictodentalium vernedei; assembly: GCA_031216915.1. Lineage (NCBI taxonomy): Eukaryota > Metazoa > Mollusca > Scaphopoda > Dentaliida > Dentaliidae > Pictodentalium > Pictodentalium vernedei. The sequence continues at coordinate 370,857,033 of CM062297.1, forward strand.
TGTGGAACTTCATTTGCCTCTGAGGCTCGTTTGTGTGGTTTATATCAGTCAGAAAGTTTGCTAGTAGGCAATGATTGTTGATATAACAATATACAAGATGGTATGCTTTGACTAATTTGTTAAAGCAGTAGCTGATCTGTGTTCTCTTCTCACACTGTTAACATCTTAGTCTAAGTAACCTTTCAGAACTATGCATGAAGCCGACCATAGAGCTTTATGCCATTTGTGCAATAAAATGGGTAAAAACCATGATGTTTATAGGGTCAATATCTAACATCCTACAGTCAGGGCGATATCAGGACATTTTTGGTACTGGTATAATACCGGTTTGGGTGCCCAGACTCCAGGCACCCAAATTCATTGTATTTGTGTATGATCTCCATCCCATAGTCTGCTAAAATGGTCAAAATTCTGTGAAACTTATACATGACTAAAACCAACACGAAGCTAATCCCTTGAATCCCGAACTAGAATACTTTAGCTGACTAAAAATATGCCGGAGTCAATTGCACTCTGATAAAAAAAAATGTACGGAACAGGTATGCGGAAAGCATGTGGAGGCATTACGGTAATTTCAACTTTTGTGTCTTTTACAACCTTGCGTTCAATAATGTAATCCTACTTTCAACTTTTCGTCTTTACCGCCTTCGTCCTTCGGTTATGCCTGTGGCATATATGGACAGGTGTCACCAAATTATCCCTGGATATGGCCCTGACACTATGACCACCGTGGACTGGTCATATTTTTATACCACAACCAATGGCCCAGACTAGCTGGTGCTAACTCAATGTAATTCAGGGCCAAATACAAATTTTGCCCCCCACCCTTCCCAAAATTTGCATACAAAATCGAAAAAAATAAGTCCTATCTGGTCCTCCATACTTTTATTATCTGCGCAGTATCCAGGAAGGTACCGAAATTGGCGCCAATCATCATTCTTTGTTTGGCTCTAAAGTCAGTAACAATGATCTGACATCTGTGCTTTAAAATCTCATTTTTTGCTTAACTTGACATAGTCAAGATAAGCTATTGCCATCACGCGTGCGGAAGTCTGTGAGTCCGTGACGTCTGTTCACATTTTCCTTTAGCACGGGCTACACCCCGCAGTTCTTGTCTGATCATCACGAAATTTCATTTGCAGGTTTGGGGTCATGTCTAGATGAGAACGTCCCCTTTTGGTCGCGATCGGGCAACCGGTATGGCTGCCCGAGCCCAAAACCCGAAAACCATTAGCACAGTCTACAGGTCGTATTTATGAAGGGATTTTATTGTAACTTGGTAGGATGCCTCTGTATAATGCCTAGATGAGAATGTCCCCTTTTGGGCATGATCTATCAACCGTGATGGCTGCCCAAGCCCGAAACCCAAAAACTTTTAGTACAGTCTGCAGGTCATGTTTAATATGGAGGGATTTCATTGTAACTTGGTAGGATGACTCCTCATGATGTCTAGATGAGAATTTCCCCATTTGGGCATGATCTGCCAACCGTGACGACTGCCCGAGCCCAAAACCCGAAAACCTTTAGCACAGTCTACAGGTCATATTTATTGAGGAATTTCATTGTAACTTGGTGGGTTGACTTCATGCAATGTCTAGATGAGAAAGTCCCCTTTTGGACGTGATTGGGCAACTGTGACGGCTACAGGAGCCCGAAGCCCGAAAACCTTTAGCACAATCTAGAGGTCATATTTATGAAGGGATTTCATTGTAACATGGTAGGTTGACTTCAAATAATGTCTAGATGAGAACGTCCCATTTTGGCCGTGATCATTCAGCCTTGATGGGTGCCCGAGCCCAAAAACCTTTAGCATAGGCAAAATGTTATATTTATAGAAGGATTTCATTGTAACATTGTTGGGTTGACTCCACATAATGCCTAGATGATGACATCACCTTTTGGTCGTGATTGGTCAACTGTGATGGCTACAGGTGCCCGAAGCCCAAAAACCTTGAGCACAGTCTACAGGTCATATTTATGAAGGGATTTCATTGTAACTTCGCAGGATCACTCCAGATGATGCCCAGATGAGATTGTCGCCTTTGGTTGCGATCATTCAACCATGATGGCTGCCAGAGCCCAAAGTCTGAAAACCTTTAGCACAGTCTACAGGTCATATTTATGAAGGGATTTCATTGTAACTTGGTAGGTTGACTTCATATAATGTCTAGATGAGAATGTCCCCTTTTGGTTGCAATCATTCAACCATGATGGCTGCCAGAGCCCAAAGCCCAAAAACCTTTAGCACACACAGTCTACAGGTCATATTTATTAAGGGATTTTTAACCTGGTAGGTTGACTTCATATAATGTCTAGATGAGAATGTCCCCTTTGGACGCAATTGGGAAACTGAGGGCTACAGGGGCCCAAAGCCCGAAAACCTTTAGCACAGTCTACAGGCCATATTTATGAAGGGATTTTAATGTAACTTGATAGGATGACTCATTTTGGAATAATTTCACTGTAACTTGGTAACTTTTGTTGATATACATTAACTGTGAGGGCCACATATATTAACTGTGAGGTCATATTAACCCACCCCTCAGATCTTTAGTACAGTATACACCTCATATTATTTTTATCGTAAACGTTGCATACAGGGAACAGAAATGAACATATTCCAAATTATCACAATTCTTGTCTTATTAGTCGAGTTGTGACGAAGTCAAACTCGACTTATAGTTTGATGAATGGCGGGCGGGCGGGCGTAAACAATTGGTTTCCGGATGATAACTTGATAGTGGTTCAACTCACATTCATTAAACTTCATACGTAGGTTGGTCTTGGTGGGAGGAAGAACCCTATTGATTTTGGACATGCTACGTCGAAGGTCAAGGTCACAGTGACCTTGAACGTAGTAAATCTTAAACAATTGGTTTCCGGATGATAACTTGATAATGGTTCAACTCACATTCATGAAACTTCATAGGTAGATTGGCCTTGGTGAGGGGAAGAACCCTATTGATTTTGGACTCGCTACGTCAAAGGTCAAGGTCAACGTGACCTTGAACATAGTAAATCGCAACAATTCCTTTCCGGATGATAACTTGATAGTAGTTCAACCTACATTCATGAAACTTCATAGGTGGGTTGGCCTTGGTGCGAGGAAGAACTCTATTGATCTTGGACTCACCAGATCAAAGGTCCAGGTCACAGTGACCTTTAACATAGTATATCGCAACAATTGGTTTCCGGATGATAACTTGATAGTGGTTCAACCTAGATTCATGAAGCTTCATAGGTGTGTTGGCCTAGGTGCGAGGAAGAATCCTATTGATCTTGGACTCACCAGGTCAAAGGTCAAGGTCACAGTGACCTTGAACATAGTATATCGCAACAATTGGTTTCCGGATGATAACTTGATAGTGGTTCAACCTAGAGTCATGAAACTTTACAGGCGTGTTGGCCTTGGTGCGAGGAAGAACCCTATTGATGTTGGACTCACCAGGTCAAAGGTCAAGGTTACAGTGACCTTGAACATAGTATATCGCAACAATTGGTTTCCGGATGAGAACTTGATAGTGGTTCAACCTAGAGTCATGAAACTTCATAGGTGTGTTGGCCTTGGTGCGAGGAACTGTTGTCACAACTCGACATTGGATCGGTGATCCTGAGCGGCATTTTTTCATAATCCTTTAATAAACATTGAACATTATCCTTTTCATCAAACACAACACACAAGTTAAGCTACAGTGTCATTGACACTTTCATTTGAGGATGCCAGACACAAATCAATGAAAGAATTGGTGGATCCAAGGCTGTAAATGGATGATGAAAGTGAACAACGGTGGTTTCAAATGTTCAGGGCTGTAACTTTATAATAATTATAAAAATTATTTCATGTTTCCCAATTTCGCGACATACGCCTGACATCATCATTCTTGCTAATGATTAATCCACTGTTTGTTAAGTGTTCCTTCCCTATCCTTCCTTGAAGCCCTCCTGTTAAACTCCTAAGCTTTTTGGCGATTTTTTATTGAAATTTTTTATTAAATTTCTTGGGAGTTTAACGTGTATTACAGAATTTATTCTGTTTATCCCCATGGTTATGTCCTCACCCTAGGTGTGTTAGGTCGTTTCGATCTTGCATCTTCTATCCGATGTATTCATATGAAGATCTAGCTTTGCATCTGGTAGCATTTAAATCGGTTACTGACTTTGGGCCTTTCTGTGTGCCTGTTGTCTTGGTTCCGGTTTTTCCCTTTGACGTTGTTTACATTGGCAACGTCCTCAAATATATGTAGTATTTAATATATTACTGTAGGATTACTGTTTGATACATTGATTATGATTCCGGTAGTGTAGCTCAAAAAATTTGGATTTTGTCCACACTTAGGCTCTATCGGGATGCCCTTGGGCTCATCATGTTCCCCTGGGAACTTAGGCACTTTTTTCAAAAATTTTTCGAAAAGTTTTTTGTTTAATTTTTCGAATTTAATTGTGATTGCTATTATTCATGTATCTTTATCATATATTTATTGTGGAGTTTGTAGGAGTGCTATCAACTTTGTATTTTGATTGTAATAATGAAAGCTTTCTGCTCCAAATGCAAGGCGGGGAAGTCGACCTCGGATTTACATGCTTGTTGCCTTGCCTTTAGTCGATGTATGCCTACGGATTCTTGTCGTACATGTGTACATTGGGATGACAAATGTTGAAGACGGGTATCGCGATACGTTGTTGGCAGTGAGATTCCTATGCCGGAACTCTCACCGCAAGATAATTCAAGTTTTTCAGTTTCTTTTTCAGAGAAACAAGAACATGGTGATGGTATTGTGACATTCATCCAAAGTGTACTACCGTCGTCGCGCTCTGATGAGCAAACAGTGCTAGCTGCAAAGGTGCTCATGAATATTAAGCAAGTGATAAGGCCTCTAGTTAGTGTTCTTAATCCATTGCAAGCAGCTAGCTCGACCAGTGAAGCGGTTACTCCAACCGTGGGAGCCGTGACACCAGTTAAGTCCGTTGCAGTTGAAGAAAGTGTAGATTTGAGCAGTGCAAGCACCTCAATATCAAAAGCTCACTCACTGACAATGGAAATAGGGAGGAAGTCAGCAAGTTTCTTTTCGAGAGGCTCGGCGAGGTCTGACAAGAGGCCCCTCTCTAACCCAACAACATTTGGGACCAAATGTTGTTTTGAGAAACTTGTACGAGCCGGAGCATACGTCCACATCTGCCACTCGGGACACTCTGTCTAGACTGCAACTGGGGTCAGCTACAGTCACAGCTTCCTCCGCTACGTTACAAAGGTGCACATGACCACATGCTAGCTACCTGACTTCGGATATCCAGCCAGTTGCGTGAAAAGGGAGCCAGTCTTCGCTTTGCCTGTGAAATTGGACCATCCGATAGCTAGCGATCCGAGGCTTCGATCATCGGGACGTCCGGAGAAGAGATCTCTCTCCGGATCTTCGTCCCAGAAGCAGCAAGTGGCGAAAAAATAGAAGACCGCTGCTCCTCAAGCCTCGGTAACGGACTTGCTGTCGCAAATTGCGCAGCTGATCGCAGCATCCCAGCAAGAGCAGCTTTCCGCAGACCCCGGTGGTGAGCTGTCGGATGGTCCTGGGCCGGTCCAGTCACACACAAATGCGATGGACCGAACGTCACAGCTGAATCAGTCGGGTGGTGAAAGGGACAAGGAAGAGGATTACCCTTCCCTTTCGAAACAGCATATGGTAGGGGTGGATTTTATTCATCAATACTGTCCTGAATTTGTTCCACCTGATCAGCATGCTGCGACTGCTGGAGAGAAACTGCTAAGAAAGAGGACATTCTTTCCTTCCTGACACAGTCTACACAGGTGTTGCAGGCCTTCGGCCATGTTGACAACGCCATATTCAACCTCTCTAGTGCTAAGAGAAAAGGCGGTTTCTTATCGACATCTTCCATAAATATACCGTTCCTTGGACCACCTTCATTTAAAACAGTCAGAGAGCTCCTCTGCATTTAGTTGAGCAGGCTGGGGATTTAGATATGTCCCTACCTGCATCATTCAATATATGCTCGGAAGTGATGGAATGTGCTATTTCATCAATAATAGAGCGAACCTGGATGCGATGTCCTACGCAGATCACCTTACCAGTGCCATGGCACAACGTCTTAATGGGAAGGAATTTGAGGACGTTTGTTCCTCGCTTAGAGTTCTTTCCAGGGCAGTCATGTATGCCACGTACAACTCCGCCCTGACAGTGGTAAATTTGGAGTTGATCAGACGTGATGCTGCCCTTGCGTCATCATCACTTATAGATGACAAGGTGAAAAGCTCTCTCCGAGTCGCTCCAGTCTCCGGACATACTCTGTTTGACGACAAGCTTTCGTTAGTCTATGAGCAGGCTACAAAGAAAGCTTCCAGTGCACTGCTATTGAAGTCGGTGTGTCATCAACTTGCTTCAGCAGACTGTAAGTGACTGTAAGCGAAGCCGTTCCGCTTCTAAGTCACCTAAAGGGAACTCCTCGTGTGGGCACAAGAAACCCTCTTATAATTACTCTGGAGATCATCAGTATAACAGCTCGGGAAAGGGGCATAGGTCTGATCAAGACTATAGGTGAGACGTCCCTAAGCTGACGGGACGAGGTTCTTCGTGGGTAGGACGTAATTTCTCCTCCCATAAGCCTCGTAAGTCATACAGGTGATCGACAAGACTTCTATTGCTTGCCAGTTATTAAACATAGTGAGAAACTGGATAGAAGTCACGGAAGATCAGTGGGTGAGAAGTGTAGTCTCGGAAGGCCTACATCTATCATTCCGGGCAAAACCCCCACTTACAAGATGTCCGCATTGGACAAATCTTCCGGTGGATCCTTTCAAAAGAGAGTCTCTCCTAGCAGAGGTACAGGCTCTCTTATTAAAGCAAGCAGTAGAGGTCGTTGAGAATAAAAATTCTCAAGGTTTTTACAGTCACCTGTTCCTCGTACCGAAGCCAGACGGCTTGTTCTGACCGGTAATGGAATTGAGCTGGATAAACAAGTTGATCGTGGCTCCAAAGTTCCATATGGAAACCATTCGGTCGGTAAGAGTGAGCATTCAAGTGGGTGACTATGCAGCAAGCATAGATCTAAAGGACGCCTACTTTCATGTCCTGGTACATCCGGCATTCATAAAGTACCTGCGTTTTGCCGTGCAAGGAGAGGTTTATCAGTTCAGAGCTATGTGCTTCGGTCTGAACCTTGCTCCTTGGGCTTTCACTCGAATAATGAATTCGGTAATGTCATACTTCCGAGCTCATTCGTCTGTGGTAACGTCGGCTTACTTGGACGACATTCTTCAGAGATACAGCAACAGAATTATTCTTCAGAACGATGTTCCGAGTCTGCTGCAATTGTTCCGACGTCTGGAATGATGCAATGTGTTTAAGTCATTAACAAAGAGAGTATAAATAGAGCTCTCATGTGGTCATCCCACACCACACAACTGCCGGTGCCTCGCTTGGAAAGTACAGTAATAGTATAATCTTGTGAGTTCGTACCTATTCTATCACTCTGAAAGTATCTGCCTTTTGTTACGTGGCACAATCAGTACAGTACGGATTGTCGCAGTCAACGATAGCCGAGTATTGGGACAGTAATTTTAAGGTTAATTGTTTTTTGAAAATATTTCTGTTACTTATATTTCGTAAATCAAAGTCTAAATCATTCCACATTTTAGGGTATATATGTGTTGGGAAATGCTCGAGAGACTTTGTCCTTGTTCTTTCAATTTGTAGAAGATCTCTCCTTCTACTAGATCTACCTGTAGTATTAACGACAGGGTGAAAATAATTTCTAAAGGACACTGGCAGGTCATTGTGATACCAGTCAAATACAAACAGGCATGCGTAGAGTTTGAAGAGATCATTTACTTTAAGAATCTTATTTTCCCGAAAGAGGGGATCAGTATGTGCATTGTATTTCTTGTTATTTATTATGCGAATGGAACGTTTCTGTAGGAGCATTATCTTTTTGATAGTTCTAGCATTTCCCCATATATTTATTCCATACACTAAATGTGAATGTATCAGGGCATAATAAAGTGTTTTCATAGCTTCACGGGGGATTGTAGTCTTCGCTCTATTTAGTGAGAAATTTGCCCGAGCAATCTTCGAAGAAAGTTGAGATATATGGTGCTTGTATGAGAGGCTGTCGTCGATATATATTCCTAAAAATTTGAGAGATTTCTCTGCATCATTTGAACCTACTGTACTTATTGTTTGACCATTTATTAAGATATCACGTTGAATTGTTGTCGTTTCTTTTGCTGATGGATTCATTAAAATGTATTTTGTTTTTGTGGCATTTAAGACAAGCTGATTCGCGCAGCACCATTCAAATATTTTTTCAAGCTCTTTATTTATAACTGGGACTAGTTGATTTGGGTCTGGACCAGAGGAATGTCCCGTAGTGTCGTCAGCAAAAGACAAGAGATTTAGGGATGTGGCATAGATGTCATTAACATATATTAAGAAAAGTGTCGGACCAAGTATCGAACCTTGTGGAACTCCGTGTGTAATTTTTTCCCTGTCAGAAATATGGTCACTGTATACAACATACTGTGACCTATCAGATAGATAGCTTTTAAACCAGTCATTACCTGATCCTCTAATACCATATCTATACAATTTATTTATTAGAATATCGTGGTCTATTGTATCAAATGCCTTCGAAAAGTCCAGAAATATCGCCAGTGTGCTATTTTTACGTTTTTTGTTATTTTCTTCTGATATGGCTTTCAACAGTTGCATGATGGGGTGCACCGTACTGTGATTTTTCCTAAAGCCGTATTGATTTGGGTGTAAGATACTAAAGCGATTTAAGTATTTTAGAAGTCTTACGGACATCAGTTTTTCTAAGACTTTTGAGAAGGTCGGAAGTAAGCTAATAGGTCTGTAATTTGTAAAATTATGTTGGTCGCCTGATTTGAATATAGGAATAACTTTAGCGGTTTTCATTTTATCCGGAACAGTGCCACGTGTAAACGAACAGTTGAAAATGTGGGTTAATGGGGTAACAATGGGGTCTATAGTTTGCTTAAGTAGTTTTAAACTAATATCATCACAATCTTTGTTTCCTTTTGATTTTAGAGATTTTACCATGTTAATGATTTCGAACTCACATGTTGGGTTTATGTAAAAATTATTGTTAAGATTTGCGTCCATGAAATCGTGAAATGATTTGTTGGTACTAGGTATTGTATCACTAGTACGTTTTCCTATATTTGCAAAATAGTCATTGAATTCTCTGGCTACTGCAATCGGATCATTTATTTCTTTATTATTATGGATAAAGAATTTAGGTAAGTTAGATGATCCGTTAGACTTTTTGATGGCGTCATTTAGTATTTGCCATGTTTTACGCATGTTATATTTGTGTTCGTCCAAGATATTTTTGAAATAGTTTGCTTTGCATTGCTTTTTTACTTTATTGAATATTTTACTGTAAAGTTTATAGTTTTTAATGTTGAATTCGGTTGGGTTTATTAATTTTTTTTTATAAAATTTGCTTTTGTTATTCGATGAAACTATTAGCCCTTTTGTCATCCACGGTTGTCTTTTTAGGAATTTTTTATTAGTACAAACACGTGTTCGGGGAAAAGCCACATCAAATAACTCCAGATATATATGTAAAAAATTGTTGTAAGCTGTGTTAGGGTTGTCCGAACCCATAACTGTGGAAAAATCACATTGTGCGAGAAGTAATTTAAAGGTTGCTATAGTTTCCGCATTTATCTTTCGTATCCATGAGTCTTGCTCTCTGCTAGGTTTTTAGGGAATGATTTCTGCATAGAAAGTACCAAAGTGATCGGAAACATCAGTTATTATTATGCCTGATATTGCAGCGGATACAATATTGTTGGTAAATATGTGGTCGATGAGACTGGCTGAGTGAGTAGTTAAGCGAGTGGGTTTTGTAATGACAGGTAAAAATCCTTGGCTGAACATTAGGTTAATATAACTATCTGTTTTGGCGTGGGAATCATATTTAAGAAGATCAATATTAATGTCGCCCATTATGTAGGAAGATGCATTTTCCTGATTTAACTTGTCAGTTATTTCGTTTAGTTTATCTAAGAAAATGTCGATGTCCGCTTTCGGTGGTGTGTTCGGTCTGTACATTACCCCAATAATTCTTCGTAATTTATTTACATTTATTTCAATGAAAAGAGATTCTATGATATGAGGAATGAAAACCGATAGGTCATGACGAATTTTAAAATCAATATTCTCTTTAATGAAGAACCCGACTCCACCTCTACCGTCATCGCTGTCAGGGCGGTTATGTTTTATAAGGTTATAGTAACCGTCGAGACAGTATGATATGTTTGAGGGGACATGAAAGATTTCTGTTAGGCCAATGATATCAAAGTTACTATCGTTTCCTTGCAGGTTAAAGAGAAGGTCGTGTAAAGACTCCCAGTGAGCATTGATACTTTGACAGATAATATGAAAAAGCGAGAAAGATTCTGTTTCGGTATTAATGGTCGGTCGAAAATTTTCTGGCAGATAATATTTACATTCAAGTTTATGTCCTTGAAATGGGGAATCCTCAATATCATCGGGCGAGAATGATTTATTGTTATAGTGGGCTACGAAATCGTATTCCAAGCCCGTCTGGACCTCGTCTAAATTTATGTTACCCGCCATACTGATTGGCTGTACTATTGTCGCCAGGTTCAGCAAGTGTGCTTAATGACAGTTTTAAGACATTTGAGATGCATTCGACAGCCCGATTCCATGTGCTCATATAAAATTTGATGGGAGAAGAAAAAAAGAAAAACAAAGAAAACGTAATTGAGATAAGTGCGAGATAAACTAACAGTTTCATTATTATATATAATAATGAATAAAGATGGGGCTCACGAGTCATAGTGCATAAGGATATTTCTAATTATCATCGTGTGTTACACAATTATTTTCTAAGTAATAAAGAGGAGTATATAATATTATGGGAGTTTCCCACTTATTTTCTAAGTGATATGGAGGCGTATACAGCATACTAGGGGTTTCCTCGGTAGAGGGTTTAAAAGCAGTTGGGGTTAGCCGGTTTATCTATCGCCATCATGTCCATTCAGGCGCACTCCCACTCACCAACTCGGCCATCCAACCACCCACCCACTACCACATTAGCTGATCGCGACAATAGACAAATAACTTTGGTTAGCCGGTTTATCTATCGCCATCATGTCCATTCAGGCGCCCTCCCACTCACCAACTCCGCCACCCAACCACCCACCCACTCCTTGGTAGAGGGTTTGAAAACAGTTGGGGTTAGCCGGTTTATCTATCGCCATCATGTCCATTCAGGCGCCCTCCCACTCTCCAACTCGGCCACCCAACCACCCACCCACTCCCACATTTGCTGATCGCGACAATTGACAAATGACTTGGGTTAGCCGGTTTATCTATCGCCATCATGTCCATTCAGGCGCCCTCCCACTCACCAACTCGGCCACCCAACCACCCACCCACTCCCACATTTGCTGATCGCGACAATAGACAAATAACTTGGCTCGAGGCAACCCAGTGAATGGATTTGCAAAACATGGATAGGTAGATCAAAATACGTAACATCGTCATCCGACCATCAAACACTTATCCCTTCAATCACTCACTCATTCATTCGAACGGATGAATGGATGAACGGATGGATGAATGGATAAGTGGATGAATGTACGAATGGATAAATGGATGAATGAAACAATGAAGAAAAAAGAAAGAAATGGAGGATTGAAAGATGGAGGGCAGAAGAACAGAGTGGATAGCTTACAAGTAATGTGCGAAGTATACGAAAACTAACATTTCAAAATTCAGTCAGTGTAAATTACCCGTGGAATCTGAAATGTTTTTATTGGTATCTGGTTAAGCACACAGCAACCCATTCAAATGCATGTCGCCCCCCCCCCCCCCCCTCCCTAAATGAACGAGTAGATGATTGAGTGAGTAAGTGAATGAAAGAATGAGTAATTAATAAAGGGAAGAATGAAAGGGAATTTGATCTTGATTTGTTTATTTGTCAGTATCTGGCCAAAAGGCCATTTATCCAACGGTCAAGCACTCCTCCACTCATTTATCGAATGGATGAATGGCTGCATGAATGAAACCATGAATGATCGAATGGATGAATGGAAGGAGAAGAAAGGATCGGAAGATCGAAGTGTAAATTACTCGATGAATCAAGTTTTTTTGTCAGTATTCTGGTCTAGCACACATCTACCCATTCAACTACATGGCCCTCTTTCGACCCCACTCCCCAAATGAGTGAGTAAATGAATGAATGAATGAATGAATGAATGAATGTGTGATGAATAAAATGAAGAATAAAAGGGAATTTGGTCTTGATTTGTTAAGTTGTCAGTATCTGGTCAACACAGCCTTTCGTCCAACTGTCAAACAATCCTCCATTCAACCACCCACTCATTCATCGGATGGATGAATGGATGAATGGGTGAGTGAACAAATGGATGAATCAACGAATGATCGAATGAATGAATAAAAATGAGAAGAAAGGAATATAGGAATGTAAGATGGAGGAAGGAAGAACAGAGCGGATAACTTAATGAGTGAAGCATCCGAAAACTAACATTTCAAAATTCAATCTCAGTATGTTTCCCGTGGAATTTGATATGTTTGTTTATTAGTATGTGGTCAAGCGCACTGCTACCGATCCAGCAGCATTTCCATTTGTAATCCCCTGACTCCCCGAATGAACGATTGGATTGTTGAACAAGAGAGTGAGTGAGTGAGTAAGTGAATGAATGAATGAATAAATAATGAGTAAAAGGGAATTTCATCTTGATTTGTTTATTTGTCAGTGTCTGTTCAACATGGCCATTCACTCACTGATTCATCCCACGAATGTGTGGATGAATGGGTGATTGAACGAATGAATTAGAGAACGAATGAACGGATGAGTGAGGAAATGAAAGAATGAGAAGTGAGTAAGTTAAAGAATGGATGAGTAATGAATAAAAGAAGGAATGAAAGGGAATTTGATCGTCCTTTGTTTATTTGTCAGTGTCTGGTCTACTTCGCCATTCACTCAATTGATTCATCCAACGAACGTGTGGACGAACGGGTGATTGAACCAATGGAATGAAGGAACGAGAGAGCGGATTACGGAATGGAATGAAAGAATGAGAATGGGATGAATTGAGGGATAAAGGATGGAGTAGTGAAGACAGAATGGATAACGCAAATGAGGGATTAATTGATGGCAATGTACATATATGCGATTATTTACGCATTAATGGATTCTTGATTTGCAAAATTTAATTTGAAATGTTAGGGTCTTTGGGGCTCTCGTTTCCTAGAAAAGCACATAAACATCAAGGAAATGATGTCAATCTGGCTAGCACTACAACATTGGATTCGTCAAATTGCGAACGTCCATGTTCAAATTCTGTCGGACAACTCGACAGTAGTTGCTTACCTCAGGAACCAAGGTGGCATTCACTCGATTCCGTTATGCGAATTAATGGAGAAGATTCTCCTATTCGTTTTGAATCATCACATTCATCTCTCAGTCTGTCATATACCGTGTCGTCTAAATATACTAGCAGACTCGCTCTCTCTGAAAGTTTGCCTGTTGCCATCGGAGTGGACTCTCAACAAGCGAATATTCAGTTAGATCTGCTACCGGTGGGATCGTCCCATTATAGACCTTTTTGCGACACACCTAAACAATCAGTTCCCGACATTCGTGTCACCATGTCCAGATCACCAAGTGTACGCAGTAGACGCTCTGTCGATCTCATGGGACGGAATGTTAATATATGCTTATTCTCCAACTCCGTTGATTCAGCAGATTCTGTTAAAGATCAAATAGTCTCACTGCGAAATCCTGCTAGTAGCACCTCTGTCATCACAGAAACCATCACAGAAACCTTGGAACAATCTTCTCAGGTGTCTGTTATGGGACATTCCCCGGAAGCTTTCTCCTCGATGAGATCTTCTATTTCAGGGGAAGTCACGCACACTGCATCACAACCCGGAAGGTCTCAACCTTCACGTTTTTCCGTTGTGCGGTCCTTCTTGCCCGGAAAACATTTTACAGAACGAGCAGTGGACACAATTTCTAACTGTAGGAGGGCCTCCTGTTCTTTGAATTTTGCAGCGAATTGGAGGGTTTTCTTCCTTTGGTGTATGGATCAGTCGATAGACATATATGATCCGTCCATTCCACAGATTGCCAATTTCCTGGTCTACTTGTTTGACGATCTCAAACTGCAGCCCGTCACTATTAAGGGCTATAGGTCTATGTTATCAGACACTTACACTCATCATGATAACTTGACTATTGGATCAGATACTTCTTTATCCAAGCTAGTTAGAAATTTCTCTATTAATAGACCTAGAACCCTCAGATTAATTCCTAAGTGGAATTTGGCTTGGGTTCTGTTGAAGCTTCAAGAAGCTCCTTTTAAGCCGTTAGACGATGTAGAGTTCAAATTCTTGACCTGTAAAACAGCTGTTCTCTTAGCCTTTGCGTCTGCCAGAGGAGTTACTGAACTTCATGCACTATCTGTTGATGATTCCCATTACCACAGTGTGGGTAATACTATTACCCTTCCAACGGAAGTGGGATTTTTGGCTAAGAATCAGATTCCGGATAAGCGGCCGGAGCCTATTGTCATTAAGGCTTTACCGTCCTCGGATAACCGTAGACTCTTGCTGTGTTCAGTTAGAGCAATGCGCATTTATAAACGTCGATTGGATTTTATTAGAAAGGGAAGAAAACGATTCTTTCTTTCTCTGATTCCTAACAGAAAAGATATTTCTGTTCATTCTATCGCTAGATGGATGCAATACGTATTGCCTACAAAAGTCTATCTTCATATCAACGTTCTGTCAACAAGAGTTCAGCGCACGAGGTTAGAGCACTGTCCACTTCTTAGGCTTATTCTAAGAGTGTAGCCATTACTGATCTTATGAAGGCTGCTTACTGGACACAGCCCTCTTCATTTACCAAGTTTTACCTTAGAAATTTAGAGTTCATCTCCGATTACCTTAGATCTTTGGGTCCTCTTTCTGTTGCTCAGAATGTCGTCCATTAATATTACATCTATAAGGTCTTTAGGCAGTCTGCTTGATCACTGAAGCCATTTCACTGCCCTCTTCATTCTGAGGAATTTTGCCTCAGAACAAGGGGAAGGGTGGGGGAGGGGCACGGTTTTTCCCTTATCTTATCTGGCTTTATAGTGAAAAGTAAGGGAATACCTCCTCCAGAGACAGTAGTCCAGTGTCGGTGCTGTGTAGTTTTAATGTGTAGCTCGGTGCGAAGCAATAACTATGTCTCATTTATGTACTGTTTTTAAAGTGTAGCTGTGAAGCATTTGTATATGTTATGTGTCATACGAGTGTTACCGGGTAATATACAATCCTCGTACACTTTTAAATGAGTATAAAGAGTCTCATTCTCTGGACTATCTTTATATATTGGTTTCCTTCACCGAATTAGCATAACGAGTTTTGCTGGCATTAAATGGAGAAATTATGTAATTCTCAATCACATTGTTGGTTTATACCATTATCTTTTCTTGTAAAAGAGAAGGACGTATGTAATTCCTATGTCTTCTCCTATTCTCCTGTTGGAGCTATCCTTTATCAAAGTAATTGAGAGATTGGATTTCCCTTCAAGTCCTAGGCCCTCCAGCCCTTTACGATTCAGCTAGTCTGGGCTACTGGTTGCGGTGTAAAAATACGATAAATTTTAAGTAATTTGTATATTTTTTATACTCACCAATGGCCCAGACGGGGATGGCCCTCCCATGAGTGGACACTCATACCTCCCCGCTGATTATAACATTTAGCAGGTACTGTAGAAAGAATTATGGTTGGCGCCAATTTCGGTACCTTCTTGGATACTGCGCATGCGCAGATAAAACTATGGAGGACCAGATAGGACTTATTTTTTTCGGTTTTGTATGCAAATTTTGGGGATTGGGGGGCAAAATTTGTGTTTGGCCCTGAATTAAATTGAGTTAGCACCAGCTAGTCTGGGCCATTGGTAAGTATAAAAAATATACAAATTACTTAAAATTTATCATTTTCCACAGATGGACAATATTTCCACGGGCACAATAATATTAGATTCCAAACACAAATTATAGGAATAATAATAAAAAAATTAATTAATGAAGCAACGGGTATAACCCGGTGCTTCATTAATT
This sequence comes from Pictodentalium vernedei, assembly GCA_031216915.1. Lineage (NCBI taxonomy): Eukaryota > Metazoa > Mollusca > Scaphopoda > Dentaliida > Dentaliidae > Pictodentalium > Pictodentalium vernedei. Next base: position 370,873,174 of record CM062297.1, read on the forward strand.
AAAATTTTGCTGATGGTGATTTTTATTACCTGGTAAATGTATGCATGGACATCACTGCCCATGCGTGGATTATGACCAGTCCACAACGATTCTGCTGCACGCTTTTATTTTTCTATTACCCCCCATTGTCTTTGTTTGTCTTCTGTCATCTTTTTGTACAAAATAAGCTATTAATTGAAAATAGAATATGTTTTCATTTTGGGAATTCACTAAAAACAAACCCATTGAGGGTTCTTAAGCTGCGTTTGAATAGTACTGGCTGGATTTAACCATTACATTGGGTAAATAGTTGATATAGATGACATTTACACTAAGGCTGTACAGTGCACAGGGTTAGTTAAAAAGTTAGAAATGAAATTTTTTTTATAACCAGAAAGTGTGACTAACCCTGTGCAGTGCACAGGGTTAGTCACACTTTCTGGTTATAAAAAAATCGGTTACTGCCACATCACATGCTATATAAAAACATATAATGACTAAGGGTAAAAAAATGTTTTACGGAAGTTAGTAGTTACATGTCGTTACATAGGGTGCTGGATTCAAGGAACTATTGGAAATACTTATACTGGATTGTGGAAATTTTTTAAAGTGAATTCCAAAAATGAAAACATATTCTATTTTCAATTAATAGTGTGTTACAATTGCTTCTTAGTGAGCTGGGTCGTTTTTCAGCACGCATGACTGAAAGTCAGTGTGAGCCTTTGTCATTGATAGATTACTGACACCTGTCATCTGTAAGCTTTATATATCAGTCTTTTTCAGTTCTAACCATGCTACTTTGAACTTCCTTATGTGCTCAAGATTAAAGTGTGTTAAAAGAAATTTTCTCTGGGAATATTTGGCCCCCGGGAGAGGCAACATTTTTGGCCCCACCCAAAATTTCTATTTTCGGAATTGGTTGACCAGTTTGAACCAAATTTGGTCTTCAGTAATATTAAGGACAAAAAATGTTTTTCATTCCTCCGTGGGAACTCCAGGAACTAAAAATGTAAGAAATTTCAAATGCTCATGTTTCATATACTACACAGAAAAGAGAACTGTTATTTGGTGTAAAGCATCCTTAATACCAGTACAAATGAATGGGTAAAAGAAATTGCAATTGATTGTATTATGGGTACAGTAGAACCTGTCTTGATAGACCACCCCTTTTTGACAAGCAAAAGTGGTCTCTCAAGACAGGTGGTCTCTCATTAGAGGTAACTGGTTTGAGGTTTTTGCAAGTCATTGAATGACCATCCAGAGAATATTTGTTGCAGAAATGGAGAAGAATTGATTTTTCAACTTTTTTATATTATTGTTTTATTTTAATTCAGTTTTAATACAAGTACAGGGACATTGTTTGAGAAATGCCTGGAAAACTGTCTTCAAAAGCTGATCATGAAAATTCATAATCGTGCTAGCCCTAATGTTTTCATTCTTGGAATTCATTAGAATAAATCTTTCCACAATCCATTACAACCTTTCGAGAATAGTACTGGCTGGTTTCGTCTATTACATTGGGTAAAGAGTTCATATAGATGAGATTTATTGTGCACAGAGTTAGTTACTCAGTTAATAATTAATTTTTTTATAACCAGAAAGTGTAACGAACCAATGCACAGGGTTAGTTACACTATCTGGTTTATTAAAAACATGATAACTGCTATAGCGCACACCGCATAGAAATATACACAGACTAAAGCTGTAAAATGCACAGGGTTAGTTGTTTACATCTTACATTGAGTGCAGGACTCGAGGAACTGATGGAAATACTTGAACTGGATTTGGAAAATTTATTTGAAGTTAATTCCAATGCAAGTGTCAATGACACTGTAGTCAGCTTGTGTAAGACATGTACATGTATAATATGTGACCCAGCAATGACACACATCTAGGTAATGACCTTCATAAAAGAAGTTCTGTACAAAAAACTAATTGCACCTAATTTTGGTATAAAATGGCTGCCGGTAGCCATCTTGAATTTTGGACCGCCCCCCCCCCCCCCCCCAAAAAAAAAAAAAACCACTCGTACTCGTCCCAAGTTGATAACAAAGGTACCCAAGAAGTTTCGTGAAGATCGGTTCATAAATACATCCTCTAGCCCGAGCCGTATAGACATGTGCACTTACTGTGTTTAAGTAGCACTGAATAAATCAAAGTTCATCTAAATTGCATAATTTTTGCATGAGAAAAAAACCTGTATTTTAAAATGTGATGTATTCCATGTTACTAAACATTCATTCAAAAATTTATGGAAATCAGAATCTTCATATAGAAGTTCTGTACAAAAAACTGACTGTAACTAATTTCAGTACAAAATAGCCACTGACAGCCATCTTGAATTTTGGACCGCACCAAAAACACTCGTTGTCGTCCCAAGGTGATAACAAAGGTACCCAAGAAGTTTCGTAAAGATCGGTTCATAAATACGGCTTCTAGCCCGAGCCGTATTGAATTGTTGACAGACGGACAACAGGCCATGACAAAACCTCAAATTTGACTACGTCAAAGTTGAACTAAAAATGAAAACATATTCTATTTTCAATTAATAGCTTGCTATATTTGGCGTTACAGATATTTATTTTGCTTTGTACAGTAAGTTTCATGTACTTATGCCAGTTATCCTTGTCTGTTGGTTGAGAAAGCTTGTATTAGAGAGCTCCATAAAAATTAATTTTCTGTGAAGCAGGGTTAAGAATGCACTAAACCAAGCTTGAGGTAGCACAAGCACTGCCACGCACCTCAAATGTGAAGGCTTGAACTTGTAATGTTCAAACCTGATATGCACTCGCTAATCCAAGGCTGTGTGTATTGGAATTTTGAGTTTGGTTTCGTCTTAAATTTGGTATTTTTAGGATGGGATACCACGGTATCGGTTCGGTGCCTGACTTGACAGAGATGTGCTGATAGTGCCAAAGGAGAATCCACACCAGGAAAGTACAGAATAGGTATCATTCTACCACAGCGGCGAAATTCCACTACCAGTGAGCTCAATATTGGCACTCCTTTGCCAACACAAATCATTTCTACAGTAATTTTGTGACTTGTTCCAGACACACCTTTATAGGCCTACGCGTGTACCCTTAACATGCCACTATTAGGAGGTCCTGCTGACAATAGACAAATCACCCTGGGAAGCTATTTAACAGGCAGCCAAGACTTGACTAGAAATCACTGCTAAGCAATTGGGCATGATTGTACAGGTTGTATTCTGGTGGGAATTCAGCACAATTGCCCCGACTCTTAAGGATTAACAAATCTGAAAAAAAATCTCACTTCTTTCATGAAAATGAACACTTCAACAACTACCAAGTCTCAGCAATGCCATATAAATGTAAAAAAAATTGAAAATATGGATGGTTTCAATATTCTATTATTGTTTTTTTTTTTTTTTTTTTTGGTATCCCCACGATACTGCATTTTATCTTACAATCAACATGTATTTTGTCTGTATTAACTCTGCAACTGTCGCGTATCCAACCCCCTGATTCAGATGTTTGTATCAAGGGGTCGGATACAAGCATGTTCCTTTCGCGTGAGTTCCATTTTTTTTCCTTTTTGTTCATCCGTACGAATAAATAGTTCGTTATATATTCGTCCACATTCTTGACTTACCCTCAATATATTGTAAGATAAAATGATTATTACAATTATGTGGATGTACAAAATATGTATCCAAGTCTCGCTCCGGATTCTAAGGGTAGATCACAACTCGTCTCGGATACATATTTTGCACATCCACATCATGGTAATAATCTCTATATATCAGTATTTGTTTTTGTTTTTCAGCACATTGCCCATCTATAGCTTAGGAATGTTTTGTCACATCGATATTGATGTCTGATGTCATTAAATCTTGGTTGAAGTGTTTGATTAAACTACAAAGATTTGAAACTCCTTTCATTTGTTCGAGTCTTACCTTTAACTGCACCTGTTCAATAATATATGTAAATTAATCTTGAGATAATCAAAGACATTTTGACTGCATACCAAATAAACTCTGGACGATAGCGTACATTTCCATCTGTGTTATTTGAATGGCCATCATAAGCATCATAGCTGGGGTTACCTGCTTTTAGGACAAACATATATAGAATAAGCGTATAGTGTTTTCAAATAAAAAAATGTATTCTACGAGTAGGATTAAGAATGAAACCGACGAGCCTCTGGCGAGTCAGTTTCATTCTTAATTCTACAATTAAAATAAATTGTTTCCTTGCAAACACTATACGTTTATTTTGTTTATCCCATAAATCTTACAGGGCAGTCGAGGTGAAATCATGCTGTTACTCGCTACAAAACACAGCGAGAAGTGAGGAGTACATTGGTCCAATTCGATGACAAGCAAAATTGCCAAAAATAAAAATGGTGCAGTGATACATTTCTGTCTAAAAATAACTCCCTTGCAAACTTGAGCTAAACTTTCAAAATACTATATTGAATGAACAATGTGTAGTGTTTTCTACTGGCATAGTGTAATACTTTCAAAAGGGTTTTAAAAAACAACAACAATTGAATTGTTAATTATGCTACATGAATGCGGTAGAGGTCAGAGGTCAACAAGTCTGTCTCTACTCTAGAAATAAATTCTTTCAGTATTAAATTTATCACCCTACTAGGTGAAAAAAGCAAAAAATTATCCAAGGCTTTTATTGTTCAAATAAATGGCCATTTATGGGATAAATACTAAATAATTTGACTGGGGCATGCTTGTGTAGGTGTTTAATGATGTTTGTGTCAGAATTTTACTTTTTTTATATATTGTACAAGAGTTAGGCTATACATCTATTTACCTTCAATTTGCGAATATGAATAAATGCATAAGGTAAGCTAACCACTCTAAACTAAATGATAAGAATTGAAATGAATTATCTGTCTCTTTATCAGAGTATGAATGTGAGATGGATGTGTTAAATTGAAATTTGGTATCTGTTGCTTCGTCTTAGTGTCTGGGTACCTATGTGGGATGGCTGTGTAAAGTTTAATATGAAGAGCTACCTTCTTCATTTACCTTAACTTGTTCATCCCACATTCATACATGTATTCTGACTGAGCAGGCCACCCTCTTTGAGACAACCGATCACCCTCACCCTCTTTGTCCCGCCAGATTTGAGAATAAGATGAGCTGCATGAAATATGTTGATAAACTAAGAGATTCTAAAAGACAAGTTTTCACTATAAATCAAATGAAAACATACCATCTCGTAACCCTCAATATTCCAGAATTTCTACACTTTGAAACTATAGCAACTCAGCAGTGATTTTTAGCCAAGTATTTGCAGCCTAGTAAATTTAATATTGCCCACAGGACCTCTTTTTGATTGTGTGTTGAAGTTCCTGCTGTGAGTACCTAGTTTATTAAAGCCGGATAAAGAAATGTGACAGGCCCCACTAAGTTGATCTTTTATTTCTTGTGCCATATTTTGTAAAACTGCATGTGGGCGGGCATTGTTTAATTTTATTTTTAGCTGAACTTTGGCGAAGCCAAATTTGAGCTTATGCCATGGCCAGTTGTCCGTCGTCCGTCTGTCCGTCAACAATTCAATACGGCTCGGGCTAGAGGCCGTATTTATGAACCGATCTTTACGAAACTTCTTGGGTACCTTTGTTATGGCTGTGGGACGAGAACGAGTGTTTTAAAAGGGGTCCGATCCGAAATTCAAGTTGGCCGCCAGCCGCCATTTTGTACCGACGGTGCAGAAATCTGTTTTTTGTACAGAACTTCCATACGAAAGCGCTGATTTGAATAATTTTTTGTATGAATGTTTAGTACCATGGGATACATCACATATAATACGGGTTTTTTTCTTGTACATAAATTATGCAAATTAGACTAACTTTGATGTATTTAGTGTTACTTTCAGCACTGTAAGTGCAAATGCCAATACGGCTCGGGCTAGAGGCCGTATTTATAAACCGATCTTTACGAAACTACTTGGGTACCTTTGGTATCACCGTGGGACGAGAACGAGTGTTTTTGGGTGCGGTCCGAAATTCAAGATGGCCGATGGCAGCCATTTTGTACAAAATTAGGTGCAATCAGATTTTTGCACAGAACTTCCATATGAAAGTGCTGACTTGAATAATTTTTTGTGTGAATGTTTAGTACCATGGGATACATCACATATAATACGGGTTTTTTTCTCGTGCAGAAATTATGCAAATTAGATGAACTTTGATTTTTTCAGTGCTACTTACACACAGTAAGTGAACATGTCAATACGACTCGGGCTAGAGGCTGTATTTATCAACCGATCTTCACAAAACTTCTTGGGTACCTCTGTTATCACCTTGGGATGAGAACGAGAGTTTCTGAGTGCAGTCCAAAATTCAAGGTGGCTGCCAGTGGCCATTTCATACCGAAATTAGGTCTAATCAGTTTTTTGTACACAACTTCTATACGACTCAGGCTAGAGGCCGTATTTATGAACCGATCTTTACGAAACGTCTTGGGTACCTTTGTTATCACTGTGGGAAGAGAACGAGTGTTTTTGGGTGTGGTCCAAAATTCAAGATGGCCACCAGCAACCATTGTGTACCAAAATTAGTGCAATCAGTCTTTTGTACAGAACTTCTGTATGAAAGTTCTGATTTGAATAAATTTTTGTATGAATGTTTAGTAAAATGGAATACATCACATATAGTACGGGTTTTTTTCTCGTGCAGAAATTATGCAAATTAGATGAATTTTGATTTATTTAGTGCTACTTATACACTGTAAGTGCACATGTCAATACGGCTCGGGCTAGAGGCTGTATTTATCAACCGATCTTCACGAAACTTCTTGGGTACCTTTGTTATCACCTTGGGACGAGAACGAGTGTTTCTGAGTGCGGTCCAAAATTCAAGATGGCTGCCAGTGGCCATTTTGTACCGAAACTTGGTCCAATCAGTTTTTTGTCACAACTTCTATACAGTTCAGGCTAGAGGCCGTATTTGTGAACCGATCTTTACGGAACGTCTTGGGTACCTTCGTTATCACTGTGGGAAGAGAACGAGTGTTTTGGGGTGTGGTCCAAAATTCAAGATGGCCACCAGCAACCATTGTGTACCAAAATTAGTGCAATCAGTCTTTTGTACAGAACTTCTGTATGAAAGTTCTGATTTGAATAAATTTTTTGTATGAATGTTTAGTAAAATGGAATACATCACATATAGTACGGGTTTTTTTCTCGCGCAGAAATTATGCAAATTAGATGAATTTTGATTTATTTAGTGCTACTTATACACTGTAAGTGCACATGTCAATACGGCTCGGGCTAGAGGCTGTATTTATCAACCGATCTTCACGAAACTTCTTGGGTACCTTTGTTATCACCTTGGGACGAGAACGAGTGTTTCTGAGTGCGGTCCAAAATTCAAGATGGCTGCCAGAGGCCATTTTGTACCGAAACTAGGTCCAATCAGTTTTTTGTCACAACTTCTATACAGCTCGTATTTATGAACTGATATTCACGAAACTTCTTGGGTACCTTTGTTTTCACCTTGGGACAGGAATGAGTGTGTTTTGGGGTGCCTTTGTTATCACTGTGCTGTGAGAACAAATATTTTGGGGTTCAGTCAGACCCACTCTGGGACTCAAAGATTTCTTTTCTATTTAGCATCTGACTGTCACCCACCTTTACAATACTTTACCTATACATTTGTTACAGGCTATGACCAGTATTTATGTACAGACCGTTACAATACTTTATATGTACATTTGTTATCAGGTCATTAACTAGATGTTTGTCATTGCTGTGTCACATACTATACATGTACATGTCTTGACAAGTTGAGCTACAGTGTCATTGACACTTTCATTTATTTTTGTAATTATTTCTTTGTCAGCAAACGTTCATGCTCTGGGTTTGTTTTACCTTTCAGGCCTCATAATCGACACAGTAGCATGGGTGTATTTCGTCATTTGAGTTGCACTCATGGGACAGATTTAGCAATTTTATTAACTTGGGTAAAATATCTGACATAAACCATTTATATTTTATTATTATTTTTAAATTTGCATTGGTTATAAAAAGAGAGCATGTGGCAGCAAAAGGACCATGTGGCTGATGTGGGAGGGTCTGGGAAACAGATTTTCAACTTTTTTAGGCTTTAATAGCTCCCAATGGTGTTAAAGAAAACTATGGTACAGGGTTTCCCATCATAGTGAAATGACTGTTATACAATTGGGGTAGTTGCCCTCCTTAAGCATTAGTCGCTTTCCTGTGATTTTAAAGATAGGCCTGATAAAGCAACAAATAATTAATTTCAATTCTTATACATCTTTCATTTTGCTTTCAGTTTCGTTCATTGGACATTTGGGCAAAATCCGTAGTTCGTGGAGAGGATTTTGGTGAAGTAGAGCTCATGACTGAGCACGATCCTGATTGGCGATTGATTCCAAAGGATGAAGAGGAAGAGTTTTGTCAACTTACAGAAAGAGACATTCGCATCCGACGTCCTCCACTGTCTGAATTTGTTATGATACCCCCATTAATGAACATATTATTGAAGGAGGACATGAAAAGGGATAATGAAGACACAAATGACTTGAAAATCAAACGACTTAAGAGATATGATGATGAGGAAGTGGAAATTTAGTGCTCTGAATAAAAAATTTTTTTAAATTTTATTAAGACAGTGACGCTCAAAATGTTTATTATCATGAATTTTAACCCTTTAAATATAGTGCCCAAAAAGTTTGGTGAAAAGGAAAACTTGACCGTCAACGAGCCATTAACACGACAACCAACAAATCTGAAGGAAGATTACAAATAATATAATCATGCAAACACATTCCCTCGTGGGAACCAGAGGAAGTAAAGCAGTGCTTGTTCACTGTGGTAAACAAGCTCTGTTTTACTGGTAAAATAGGACCAGGTCATCAATGCTTGGGGTGGAATTCCTCTAAAATGGGTGACACAGGTATAAATGATTGACTAAATTTTACTTTATCCCGATGTTGCGGTCACGGTCAGCCATTGTGCAGAAATATGTGACCTTAAACAGCAATAAATGAATCAAACAACCACATGGATCAATTTGCTACAGAACCTTTCTACAAAATGCAGAATGAATTCCCGCATTGGCTGAAAATAGTAATGTGTTCTATTGTGTTGGATAAAAAACACCCCTGAACACATTAAATATTAACCCTTTAAACCAACAACATAACAACCAACAAATCAGAAGGGGAAAATTACTAATAATATAATCGTACAACCCTATAGGGACGTTGGATCCAATTATTATTGAATCTTTGTAGAAAATGCAGAAAAGATTCCCTTATTGGCTGAAAACAGTATAATAATAACACTTGGGCCGGCCGCTGATTTGTTGCGGTTCTTGGATGAGAAGGCCTTGGTTACCCCTTTACTCCCAACTGCCTCCCTATTCCCACGCTTCTTCTCTCCTCCCAACACTCGGAGACGAACTGCTTGCTGACATTCCTTGCCCCATTCTTCCCAATCTCTCCGATTAGCATATTAACCCTCTCCTTTGAGTCTCCCACTAACCACATGTCCTTTATTCTCCCATCCCACTTCTCCATTATACTCCCCAGTGAATCTTATTCTTTCAGACTGGTATTTTGGGCATTCTAGAGGAAAGTGTTCCAGGGTCTCCACCACGCCCAAATTATACATCTGGCACTCCTTTTCACTTTTTTTCCCATTTTTTCCTCTCAGCTCCAGGGACCGCGACCTCAGCTTGAACAACAGTGACCCCCCAAAGGTGCCATCAAGGTACTCTTTAAAACCAGGATTCTCTTTATCACACAGGCCACCCAAAGATCTCTTTGATTTGACCCCCTCTTGCCAATTAAGGTTACCATCCTCTGTGACCCTTTCTCTGACGATTTTTTTACCCCGGTTTGCCCCAACATCTAGGTCCGAGATCTCCAATGAGTAGTTCTCTATTAGTTCCATCACTTGGACCATCCATCCTGTCTTGATATTTAAGTTGAAAATTCGCAGGAACATTACTTTACACCATCGGCTGTCGGGGAGATTTGCCAAATAATTAAGATAACCGAGTTTCAATAAGTCTATCCTGTCCTTGATCCTCATCCACCCAAGCTCACCCCTGATTGCTTCTAGTGCTGCGGCATTACTCGACCCCGTTATCCATCGGCCTGCGCCGTCCTGCAGGATTTCCAAGCTCTTTACAGCCGTCTGGTTTAGGGGTACCACTTCCGTTCCATATCTTATACTTGGCAGACCCACCATTTCCCAAATGGTTTTCCCCATGAAAACCTTATTGAAACTATTTCTCCCTATAAGTTTCATTTGGTTAAGGATTCGCCTCCCCTTCAGAATCTGTTTATTTGTGTGGTTTCGGTAGATGCCTCTTCCTGTGATGTTTATATTTACCCCCCAGATACTCATAGTCACCTGTCTCTCCCACACTAAGAAGTTTGCTGCTACCTTCCGGAATACAGAACTCCCCCACTCTTTACCTTCGAGTGGAGTCCACTTTGCAGCCCACGGGTATAACTTTGCTCTTGCTTTCATTAAGTTCGAGTCTCCATTTGCTACCATATTTCCCAACAATTCCCAGCATTTTCGCTAACCCCTCTTCGCTTTCTGACACTAGCACCATATCGTCTGCAAAAAATAGCCCTGGGATTTTCGAGTCCCCAACTGCTACCCCCTCGTCGCAATGCAGGAGTTCATCTCCTAAACCTTTGATGTACAATGCAAAAAGAATTGGCGAAAGGATACACCCCTGTTTTAGGCCTATCTCCATGGGCACACGTTTTGTTGTTATGTTACCCAGGCTAGCTCACTCTGTACATCTTTATACAATGCTTTCGTAATTCCAACAAACTCGCCTCCCAAGCCCAGAGCCTCAAGCTTGCGCCACGTACCCTCCCTCCATACTCTATCGTATGCCTTTTTAACATCCAAAAAGGCCGTAAATATCTTTTTCTTTTTTGCTTTTGCGGATTCTATCATTTGGGATAGCGTGAAAAGGTGGTCAGTGACTCTCCTTCCCTTCCTGAAGCCGTTCTGGATCTCTCCCAAAAACCCCTTCTCCTCAATCACCTCCTCTAATCTCCCATACAGGACTTTACAGAAAACTTTTTCAATGTTGCTAGTGACAGAGATCCCTCGATAATTATCCAAAACGTCTTTTTCCCCCTTTTTGTGAATAAATGTCACTTTGCTTTCTCTCCACTCATTTGGGACCTCTTGTTTTTCTATGGCTAAATTGAGTAGGGCAGTTAGGCTTTCCAAGAGTTCCTCTCCCCCTTGTTTGATAAACTAGTTATGAATTTCGTTCATCCCTCCCGCTTTTCCATTCCTTAATTTTGAGATCACCTTTCGCACCTCCTCCGTTTTAATTTTGCTGAACACGAAGTTCGATAGATTTTCCTTGACCTGGTTCGGACACTCCGGTGGGTTCCCCATGCCCCACTGCTTACCGTTTACCTTTTCCCAGTGCTTGACTAGTTTTCTAAGTATTGTGTTGGATTTAGAGATGGGCAGTATTGAAATTTCAAGTTTGGTTTCTGTAACAGTATTTTTAGAATGATTCACCCTGCTATCAGTATGGTATTCAGTGTCAGCAACATTCATATGCTCATACCAATATCAAATGGTATTTTGGGAAGACCATCCAGCTATAGTTCACAATTTAAAAACAGACACATAGCCGCCGAATTGTCAAAATGTTGGAAGTAACACACGAACACTCACCATTGGTCATTGGGTATTTTCTCTCATCATTTTTGTTACATCAAATGGTAGGTGGTAACTGCCTTTAGAAATACACAGTCAATGGGCTCTTCTCGTTGTGAATTTTGCATAATGTTCGTTTGCCCTTTTATTTTTTATATGGCCGTTCATATGAGCGGGCTGTATTATGGTATGGCAATGTCCGTCTGTCTGCCTGTCTGTCTGTGCATCCATTAGGTTGTGTTTGTCCACGCCATAATAGCCCAAGAACATTAGGTTTCACTAGGGAAAAAAATCGGAGAAAGCTGATTTTTTCAGGGAATGTCGAGTACATGTCACTGAACGATTAGACAAAAGTCCCCTAAAATCCCAGTTGAGCTTTTTTCTCTACAGCCTTTTTTCGAAAACGCGTTTGAAAAAAATAAAAAAAAATCGCACGAACTTTGTAACCTCGAATTGATCCAACTGTATTTTTTGTTTACGCGTATTTCGAGCTACATAATGTCTAATATACATTTACCTAGAGGAAAATGTGCATTCTGTGACAATTTCTGCGAAAAATTATTGAAAATTCACAAAAAAGTATCGGATTTACGCAAAAAATGACGATTTTCCTAACGGATTTGCCCAAAGGGTCGTAGTACAGAACGGGATGTTAGTTGGACAGACGATAAAAAATCCACCACCATTTGAAGACTTTTATCATTGCTTACAAAATAGATATTATGGAAGACCCCCCCCCCCCCCCCCCCCCCCCTCTGCTTCTGGCCGCGTTCCCCTTTTGGCATAAAATTCGTCAGCATGAAAACTCAACTATTTTCGGGCTCGGGACCGAACAGGTACGTCTGTGTCTGGCAGCATTAGATCAATAAATAATATTTACAGAATGTACAAAAATCAATAAATAATATTTACAGAATGTACAAATCAATCAACATGGATTAAGTTACACTGACTATTATCAACGCTATATACAGAAATGACATGACCTATATACATATTATTCATCGAACTCAGAAATTTCCGACAGGACAGTGTTTCTGTGGTTGTTACAAGAATCCGAACTGCAATTACACAAACCTGAGCAAGAGAGTCCTGCCTTCTTACACCCTCACCTTGTTGTACAAGCACTCTTGCAACCACAACTGATCAGATTCAGTAGGTTATCGGGGGCACATGGCTTTGTGGCTGCAGTCGGTACAAGAAGTCCATTGTCTAGCGACCACCCCCAATCCGTCGGAGGAAGCGAAGTGCCCAGCCATTGTTGGACCTGGAGATAACATCTGTGGACATGTTGTTGTGCAGCATCGCTGCTTGGTGGGAGTGAGGCTAGGTCGATGGGTTTATTCAGTTTAGATTTTGCTACATAACGCTTGTAAGTGACATATCTATATTGGTCGAGAGAGGAAACAGTTTTACTCCCGTATAAGATCAGGAGAAGTTGTTCCCCGGCAGCGGCTACTGCACTTGGAGTACTGTCATCCGCCAAAATTGTGTTGACATACTGTTGTGAGTCGCTAGTAACATCGGAGACAATTGTACTGAATACTTTCTTCTTACCAACTCGAAAGAGTGCAGAAGTAGTGTCACAACCACTTATAGAATGTGCTACAAGGAGGCTGCTTCTATGGTCACCCATTTTGGTTGCTATTTCACTAACTGAAACTAGTAAGTTTGGGGTAATGGAATACATCATGTGAATATTACATCCCGGTTGAACTCGAGAGGTAAGAATGACTAACAAGTCTGTGTCTGTTCCCACAACGACAACATTGTTGTCATCTTGAGCGATGTCAAGTGCAGTTTCGGCTATCAGTACATCAGCATCAGCCTCGGCCTGCTTGGACTGAATATTGATAGCAGATAGCTCCTGCATTAGAAGATCGATCAGTTGGGTTTTGTTCTTGGCATTTGCAAGGAAATCGGATTGGGGTGTGGTGGCTGGTAACTCGGGTGAGATATTGATAACAATGGAATACCTGTCTTTAGATCTACGGGCTTGTTCCATGCCCTTTGTCGACATTGTACAAGCATAACCATAAAAAACAACCACGACGTTCGCCCCAAAATGTCTCACTAGATAATTGGAATATGATGTACATATGTCCTTATATGACGACTGTTTAGGCCATACAACTGCCCTCAATAAAAATCCACCATCTACAACAAACAGAGAATGTTCTGGGATTTTAGTTTGCTCGGAACCGTATGTTATGAGGATCTTACCGAGCGTGCTTTTCTGTGTCTTCCTCATTCCAGCAGAATCAAACAATGCTGGTGGTTTCGGGGCGAGTTCATATTTGAGATACTCTTCCATCTCTGCTTGTGACTGAATATCACATGTGATGCGGTTGAACAGAATTGTGGGGTCAATCACTACCTTACTTCCACGGACTTTGATGCTATTTGCCATCGATGCGAAAGACTTCACAGTGTTAACACGTCGTAGTTTGATGCTGTTGAACGTTTTGCTTACAACATTCGATACGCAACATTCACCAATTTTGCGAACTTGGTCACAGTTCACAGTTTCGTCGGCCACAAGCCCGGTCGCTATAGAGACAAATTGTAGTGGATCTCTATTCTGAAAGGGGGAATGCACTCTGAGCCAGTTCAATAATTTGGTGATATCATTGGCATCAGTCAATTGTGAACTTTGACGGAGATCCCGATGTTGTTCGCCATGACCAGTGTGAACATGAACAAAATTTTCGAGAGCATTACATATCGGAAGGCAAAGAGGTAGTCCATGTACCCATTTCGCAACAGTGCTATCGGTTATTCCCCTGCCATGTGTGAGACCACCAGGGAGCTTGAACATTCTCATTAAACACTGCTCTATGGTCTGATCAGAATATATCCCGTCCCAGAATTTATCTGAGCGCCCTATGGTAAAGTAACCTTTCTCAGTGAACAACTTCAAATCATCCTGTTGCATTATTTCTGTTAGCTCATTCATCTGCTGCAAATAGAGATGAGAACTTTTTTGCGTATGCAAAATGACCACCTGCGTGAAATACTGGAATCATATTGCGAACACAATATGTGTGGAGTTCCCAGTCGCCTGTGCTCTCTGCTCTCAAGAACAACTGGAGAAGACCTATTTGCTCGTAGTATTGTACCCAAAGCTTTCCTGTGCGTCCTACGGACGCATTCTGGAGCAGTTCGTGTAATTTTGACAGTAGATGGTTGACACTTTCTTGATTGACAGCGTCAGCTGTTGTACAGTCACCTCTGGCAAGTCCACAGAATAGTCGATGCCGTTTGAATTTGAGTTTAGGGGGTATGGTTAATATTTCACACGTTTCACCAGTTCATTATGGAATAAATGACTATTGTTATATATCATTATAAAGCCACTGCTTTTCTGCAATTTTTGATATATAATTTAACTCCCAAAGTAGTCGTAGATTTGATTTAATGGACGTTGTGTACCGTTGTGTGTATGAAAACAATAATTTTTTTTTCGTAATTTTGTACATTTTCGTGAATATTTCACCATTGAGTGTGAGGATTGGTACAAAGTTGGCATTTTCTGTTGGGGATATGTATTCTCAATATAATTCAGCACGATATTTATGATTCTCACCCTACTAAGGCGAATAAGAATGAGAAATATGGAGCTGGGTCGAATTTTTTTAAAAAATTTTTTCATCAAAAAAACTCTATAACTAAAAAAGCTCAACTCGGATTCGCGGGGACTTTTCACACTTTATCCGCAATGTGTGTCCCGGAAACATAAAAAAAATCAGCTTTCTCCGATTTTTTTCCTTACTTTCTCATTTTTATGTCTAATGTGCCTGGACTATAACTTGAAAACAATACATCCAACAGTTTTTTTTATGGTTGATTAGTCAATACTAGAGGATGGATCCCTTCGATAACCAGCATTCTGGCATATCCAATATGATCACCACGGCGGCAGTCATCTTGGATTTTCGGGGACTTTTGATTGTCCACGCGATAACTTGAAAACTATAAATCCAACAGGTACTACTTCTTTATGGTTGATTAATAACGACTAGAGGATGGTCCGTTCTATATCCAGTTCTGGCATGTCCAATATGGCCTCCATCTTGGATTTTCAGGGACTTTTGATTGTCCATTTGATAATCAACAGATATTGTTTTTTATGGTTGATTAGTCATGACTAGAGGATGGTTCCTTTCAATAACCAGCATCAATGTTCATCCGTCCGTCCGTGTCCATCCGTTAACTTTTATTTGTCCATGCTATAACTTGAAAACAATACATCCAACAGATACTGTTTTTTTATGGTTGATAAGTCATGACTAGAGGATGGTTCCTTTCGATAACCAGCATTCTGGCATGTCCAATATGGTCACCATGGCAACCATCTGAGAGTTTTGGTGACTTTTGATTCTCCACCCAATAACTTGAAAATAATATATTCAAGTTTAATGGGTCGTAAGCCAGGAATGTACAATTATTTTTGAAGGAATTATTGACTTTTTGTTCAACTAAAAAAAATTTCACAATCGCATTTTCTTCATAGGCGGCCGTATATTGATCCACCGCTGGCGGTGCACTTGTTAACTAATGTCAGGAATTTTTTTCAATACCAAAATTTTTGTGTTTTTAGATTCCCTTGGTACGGTAAATCGGTATTGGCTCAACACGATATCAAATCGTATTTATGGTGTACCGCTCATCTCTTGTTGGATTATACCACACAGGAACTCATTAAATATTAACCCTTCCAACCGAAAATCAATTTTTGCGTTCATTACTACGGTATATACATGTGCACAGCAGATGAATTAACATTAATTTAAAAATATTGCAAGATAAATGCAACCTAATGGTTGAGGTCTCAAGGAAGAATACTCTTGGGGGCAGCTTTTTCAAACAGTAGAAAAGTGGTAGTTTGTGCCTGTTTAGGGACTTACAGAGTAGAGGCATGTTACAACCGATAATGTTACAACGCCGCATAATGTTACACTAACGCATAATGTTACAAAAAATGTAGTAAACAACCGATAATGTTATAAACTCCGCATAATGTTATAACTTTTTTCAACCCGTTATGTTATAAAAATCGACGCATAATGTTATAACTTTTTTCAACCCGTTATGTTACAACAAATTAACCGATAATGTTATAACTTCTGTATACTAATTCCAGTTAAAGCTATTGTAGGTGGACTTTACCACTTACCATTTATTGCCGCATAAAGGTATGTAATATTTATACTAAAGGTTTCTGCTCTGGTTAAAACGAGGAGACACCCCCCCCCCAACTCCCGGGGGGGGGGGATTTATCATAGAATGACCTAGTCACGTTACATAGACGCGGATTATCCTGGTAACTCAATCGTGTAACGTCATTAGCATGATCACCCCAGTGCCCAACATGGTGAAGGCGGGGATGGTGGAGGAGGGGTGCTATTCTCTCCGGTTGGTACGCTTACCAACATGCGTAGTCTCCGCTTCCAGAAATGTAGTGTACCATAGTCCCCTGGCGCCTTTGGGGATGGGAAAATGCCTCTGTTTCTGCTTGTTTGGGCATCTAAAACTCATTTGCCGCACATTTCTTAGTCATAAGAATATCTTCTTGTTCATTAATTTGACATTTTAACAACTAACAGTGAACAAAAATGAGATGGAGTTAAAAGAGGCCAAAAAGTTGGATGGAGAGGGGTACATATGGTGGATGTGGCAGGTTGTTAGTGTCGCACGGAAGCCGAAGAATAAGATGCGAGACTGGGTAGGAAGAGGAATGGTGTTTTGGAGGGTTAAAAGGGGTGGGCAGGGATTAGGCTCAGAAAGAGAGGAGGTCATGGATTAGTACATCAGGGTGATTGTGCAGAGAAAGATATCTGAGAATACTATAAGAGAGTAGTGCTAGACGGTATGATAATATAGATGACGGTATGATAATATAGATGGTGGAGATGTTGGAAGAAGTGGAAGTGATGAATTTGGAATTACAGGTTCTGGAAAAGGCGGAATCACTAGAACAGGCAGTATAGGGAGAAGGAGGAGATTGTGGAGGAAGAGTTGTGTTGATGTTGGTGTTGTGGCAGTGTTGGTGATGGTGTTGAGTAGTTATGCATGTTGAAAATGAGCCATTTTGTAGGACCCCGGGGCAGGACCCCGGAAGTGACGTCATGTCACGTGATTGGGCGATCATGTTGGGTTGTCATGATAGTGCACGTGGGTGGGCCATGTTGTGATGTCATTATCATGATAATAGGTGGTAGGAGTGCGTATGCGCAGCGCGTGTTGTTATGGGGACACATGCTCCGTCTCACCCCTAACAACCCGACAATAGATATCGAATTAATCCAAACATCCCGACAATCTTCAGAAAACTGACCCAAACACTCCCGAAAACACTCCCAAATAAGGTAGGATAGTATCCTTAATGAGGATATGAGACGTATGAAGAGGTAATCATTGCGCTCATTTTCATAGCTTTCATTTTGAGACGTATGATTTTGCGCGCATCGTGCTCATTTTCATAGCTTCCGTTGTTTCATACGACGAAAAGGGGGATTCCGTGGGTTTAGTATCCTTAAAATATAGGACAGTATCGTTACCTGATGTCCGACCATATAATGGACGCGTAATTTATCACAGAAATGGGTTTATTACAATAATGGTTGGTTTATTACAATAGTGTTTTTTTAACTGAGAGATAAACTGGATGACGGGGGGGGGGGGGGGGGGGGGGGAGGGGGGGGGGGGGCGCCGCACCTGTCCCCTGAGGCGCCCTACTGCACCTTGCCCCCTGGAGCTCCTGAAGTCCCGGTCCCTCGAGTTTCTGGCGAGTTACTAAAGGGAGTGTTTTCGGGAATGTTTTGGACACTTTCCTGCAGATTGTCGGGTTGTTTGGATTAATTCGATATCTATTGTCGGGTTGTTAGGGATGAGACGGAGCACGTGTCCCTATAACAACACGCGCTGCGCATACGCACTCCTACCACCTTTTTTCATGATAATGACATCACAACATGCCCACCCACGTGCACTATCATGACAACCCAACATGACCGCCCAG
Source organism: Pictodentalium vernedei (assembly GCA_031216915.1). Taxonomy (NCBI): domain Eukaryota; kingdom Metazoa; phylum Mollusca; class Scaphopoda; order Dentaliida; family Dentaliidae; genus Pictodentalium; species Pictodentalium vernedei. The sequence continues at coordinate 370,891,837 of CM062297.1, forward strand.
TCACGTGGCATGACGTCACTTCCGGGGTCCTGTCCCGGGGTCCTACAAAATGGCTCATTTTCAACATGCATAACTACTCAACACCATCAACAACACCGCCACAACACCAAGATCAACATAACTCCCCCTCCACAATCTCCTCCTTCTCCCTATACTGCCTGTTCTAGTGATTCCGCCTTATCCAGAACCTGTAATCCCAAATTCAACACTCCCACTTCTTCCAACATCTCCACCATCTATTTTATCATACGTCTAGCACTACTCTCTTATAGTATTCTCAGATATCTTTCTCTGCACAATCACCCTGATGTACTAATCCATGACCTCCTCTCTTTCTCAATCTAATCCCTGCCCATCCCTTTCAATCCTCCTAAACCTCATTTCTCTTCCTACCCAGTCTCGTATCTTATTCTTTGACTTCCGTGCGACACTACCAACCCGCCCACATCCACCATATGTGCCTCGCTCCATCCAACTTTTTGACCTCCTTTAACTCCACCTCATTTTTGTTCACTGTTAGTTGTTATAATGTCAAATTAATGAACAATAAGATATTCTTATGACTAAGAAATATGCGACAAATGAGTTTTAGATGCCCAAAACAAGCAGAAACAGAGGCATTTGCCCATCCCTAAAGGCGTCAGGGGACTATGGTACACACATTTCTGGAAGCGGAGATTACGCATGTTGGTAAACGAACCAATCGGATAAAATAGCAGGGGCGGATCCAGGGGGGGGGGGTGCTCTGGGTGCTCGAGCACCCCCCCCCCCCCCCACACACACACACACACACGCCTACTCACTACTCACAGTCATCCAAAAACATTTGAATTTGCAGACATTCTGAAAGAGTGAGAACTTCATCCCAATCACAAGTATTACTGTAATAAGCATACGCGATTGCTGTATTTCCGATCCAGCCTCCAATCATCTATCTTGAAGATTTAATTTCAATAAAATGTAATTGTTATAAGAATGTGCCTGGAATTTAACCAGTTACCAATCACAGCTTTTCCCAAAATGGATGGCATTTGAATCAGTTGACGAGCTGATTCCAATGTCATCCATATATTTACGGTCTTATGGACAAAGTTTCCACGTATATCAGCTCTGTTCGTAAATATATCTTTGTTCAGCTGAATCAGTGATGCTATAGTAACGTTCGCCTTCAGCAATAGTTTTACACTATGACAGATGATTGAATGGGACAATTTAATATTTAACAAAGAGCATTTAACATTGGTGAATGATTCACCAATGTTAAATGCTCTTTGTTAAATATTAAATTGTCGCAACAGTTGAACTTGCTGGATAATGCCTACAGGCATTCTCTAATAAACTGAAACAATTTAATGTTACAGAGCAACAGGACATCTAGTATCCAGACTTATTTCTTCGATAACATGAATAAAATAATTAAGCTACTTACCAGTTAAGATCAGTTGATGGAACAATGTATTTACACAGTGTACAAGTTTGTGCGTTCACATAGCACGGTTGAAGCGCACAAACTGAGACAGGACTTGGGTGTTTCAGAAGCGGATCCAGGATTTTAAAATAGAGGGACGTCGCCCTCTATACTTATATGGTCACAAACTGTTGTGATGCAAGTGTGCACATACTATTAATTTATAGTACGCACTGGCTTCAATTATTTTATTAGAATTGACTGGGGCGTGCCTTTGCCTTTGGCACGCTCCAGTCAATTCTAACAAAATAATTTTCAACGACATATACTTTTTATATCTGATTAATAGACGGGGACGCACGCGGCATGCGCCCCTCTTTTTTCTCAGAAACCATTTCTGAGAAAACAGAGGGGCGCACGCCATGTGCGCCCCCGTCTATATCTGCCTTTGGGGTGTTTAACATTTAAATAGTATATGCATCTCAAAGTTGACCAGAAGAAATATGACCCCCCCCCCCCCTCGGCCACTCACCCAGTGGCACCAACCCATCCACACATTCACACACTCATACTTCTTGGGACTTCTGTCGCCCCTGCGTACAACAGGTATGTCATGGTGAAAAATTATTATGTTTCTTCCAGGCAATCCCCGCATTTCAGTTAATTTGATGCAAAATCCAGGGGTGATTATATTTGCTTCTTGGTAGGTAACAATTTCGAATGATTATTTTGTTTTTCATTGGGCAGTGTCAGTAGCATAATTGTTTTTACCAACTTTCAAGCCAAATCGGCAGAAAATAGGTTTAAGAGAAAGGACAAATATATGACCAGGATACGTCTCAGATAGCATCTGATGGGTTGCTAATTCAAAGTCACACTGCGCGCCTTCGGCGCTTGCCGACCAACAATAGCACCCCCCCCCCCCCTTATAAAATCCTGGATCCGCGCCTGAATAGCACCCCTCCTCCACCACTCCCACCTTCACCATGTTGGGCACTGGATGATCAGGGTAATGACGTCACACGATTGAGTTACCAGGATAATCCGCGTCTATGTAATGCGACTAGGTCATTCTATGATAAATCCCCGGGAGTTGGGGGGGGGGGGGTCTCCTCGCCTTAACCAGAGCAGAAACCTTCAGTATAAATATTACATACCTTTATGTGGCAATAAATGGTAAGTGGTAAAGTCCATCTACAAAAGCTGTAACTGGAATTAGTATACATTAGTTATAACATTATCGGCTAATTTGTTGTAACATAACGGGTTGAAAAAAGTTATAACATTATGCGTCGATTTTTATAACATAACGGGTTGAAAAAAGTTATAACATTATGCGGAGTTTATAACATTATCGGTTGTTTACTACATTTTTTGTAACATTATGCGTTGGTGTAACATTATGCGGCGTTGTAACATTATCGGTTGTAACAAGGCATTGGTGAATTGACCAAAGCAGATTACAGTATGTGAAGAAGTATGTGAAGAGTGATTTATATTAAAACGCGTGGGGTTGAAGTTTCCACCAGGGCAAAACTTCACAGCGTGTGAAAAGCACTGGAGCGCAAATAAAGCTTTAGCCTATGAACCCTTGAGTTGAATCAGTAGGTCCATTGGCTTAACCCTTAACCTCCATACAGGCACATGTTTATATTTCTCTGAAAAGTTGGCCCCAAATGTTCTCTTCCTTGAGAACTCAACCATTAGGCTTAGTGTGACAATGTTTTTACATCATTGTTGGCTCCTGTGACTTCTCCACATAAACTAGTGGGCTGGACTGAACTAGATTTGATATGCAGGTTCATTATCATGTCATTTCAAGTTTGTTCAAATAAAGTTACCACACCAACGGGTAGCATAATTTTATCAGCATCAACAATTTTTTTTTTTTTCAATTTAAAAAATCTTTTTTTCCAGAACTACTAATCGGAATCTTTTGATAGTTAGTATACAACATCATCAGATGGGTCAGATTCAAGTTTGTTCAAATCAAGCAAGTTTGTTCAAATAAAGTTACCACACCAACGGGGAGCATAATTTTATCAGCATCAACAATTTTTTTTTTTTCAATTTAAAAAATCTTTTTTTCCAGAACTACTAATTGGAATCTTTTGATAGTTAGTATACAACATCATCAGATGAGTCAGATTCAAGCTTGTTCAAATCAAGCTCCTGGATTGATTTTTGGGTTCCCTATGGAGCTCAAAGTTTAACTGGCTGCAATATGAGGAAAGTTTTGGAAATTTTCTTCTGATCCACCCGGGGGGGGGGGGGGGGGGGTCAGCAGAAAAATTCCAAACACTAGGCCGGGGTGGGTGGGTACCCCGAGGCTGGAAAAAACACGTAAAGTAGACAATTTGCAAATTTTTTCCTCCAGCCAAAAAAACACATTTTTGCAATAGATTGAGCTTACAAAACCATTTTAGCATGTATCTGGATGCATTCTAGCCCATTTAGAATGATAAATTTGGTTTTTGGGGGGTTGAGATCTTGAATAATCAAAATTTATCTTGGATACAACCTGACCGGCATCTTGCGGATGATGATTGATTACCAATTTTGCTGCGGGTCCCTCTCTTTGTTTATGAATGATCATTCCATTTGGGTCAGTTGATATGTACTGACTGCACGTGCTCAAAATCAATGTTTGCCTGTCTGGTAACCTAAGGCAACCAATAAACCCAATATTAGGTCAATCAAGGCACAAATAAGCTTCATGAATCAAACAAAGTCTTCTTGGACTGAATCAACAAACAAAAATATGTAATGAAATGATTGAGAAAAATGACAAAATATTAGAAAATGATAAAAATAAAAACTCAAGGCAGTATAATTAGAGTATGCCAACCTCATGAAAAAATGAAATGAAAGTCTTTCTTTTAAAGTAGAACGGGTGTTAAGTGTATTTGGCGCGTGGAAGCATGTGCAGCTTGTACGTGCCTCTATGCACCGACTACGAATAACCCCATTAACCAGAGAGCAGATACAGGATAGTGTGTTGCGGCATAAGACTTTTTTGAGAAATATGTATGTAGTACAGACACAACGTGAATTACTTTGACAACTTACATGAAAAGAGAGATTCCACCAATCCGACCCCATCCGTTAGGCAGCAAAAAGAGAAGAAAATAAAACAGAAGGTGAAAAGAACTGAAACAAAATAAACAAACCAAGCTGAGGAACAGAATAAATCAAATTAAGAAAGGAATGAGAAGTAAACTAAACAAAAGGTAGAGACAGAGAAAGTAAACTAAAACAAAGTAATGTGCAAAATTTTTTATTGAAATTATTTTAATTTTATCAACCCCTGCAGCCTGCATCAAATTTGGTCTAACAACCTCCGATGGTGATACTATTACTAGCTAAATGTTTGCATCTAGCATTTTTGAGTTGTGTTTTGCCACTCAAATCATGTTTGGTTTTCTCCTCAGACTCTGACACTGCGTGACTGAGTGAGGGTCGTAGGCATGGGATTTGAAAACCGGTACTTCATCATGGGTGGATTTAGATGGGTGCGCAGCCGGCGCGCGCCCCCTCTATTGCCCAAACCAAAATCCGTTCAAACGAAGATCATTGATATGTGAAATACCAGTTTCAATCTTTTTGAAATTCATACTAGGCAAACAAGCGGTGCCCCTTCTTAGCTAAATTCTGAGTCCACCATTGGTAGTTGATGTCACAGTCTCCAGAAGTGCTGAAGTGAATATATAAATACCCCAAACAACCCAAACCCCCCCCCCCCCCCCCCCCCCCCCCCCCGCAATTCGAATGATCGCCATGTACCGTCGAATAGCCACGGAAAGTGTGAAGTTGATTTATCATTTTCCAATTTTTTCTCCCTCCGTTTCGCAGATGAGTTAGTGCCCCCCTCCCCCCCCCCGAACTTGCAACTGAGTGTCAAACTGTCATTGGATGGCGCCCCCTCTATTTCAAAATCCTGGATCCGCCCCTGTTCAGTTCATATTAGTACCAGTGTTCATACTGTGGTTTGATCATTCAACTTGGTTGATTCAACTTGGTTCATTTCAACATGAGTGCATGTCACTTCACTCACTTGTATGTTCTCATAAAGCTGAGGAGCATCATCATGGGGGCCTAGCAGTAGCACGAATTGAGGGATGCCCACTTCCTACCAAAAAAAACATAACAAACTTTTCATTAAAAGACATCTGTTCTTAATGTGGAACACTATTTGGATACCTTTTTCTGAGGACAAGTTACATATAATGTGTTTGTTGTTTTCTCATCACTGGAGACAAAATTGTGACTCTAAACATAACTCTGAAACTTCCAGTTTTGTTCTAATGGAGTTAATTCCCTTGAATAAGACTGTTAAAAAAATGTGGAAGCAAGTTGAAAGTATGAAATGGAACAAATATGACTGAAATCCTGACTATCCATAACAGTTTTTGTGGAATTGGGGGTGGGTCCCTGAACTGTCGGTGAAAAAAATATGCAGAGGGGGGGGGGGGGGGGGGGGGGGGGGTCCCTTAGGGGTGGAAAAAATTTTTTCGGGCCTAGTGTCTGCAAATTCCCCCCCCCCCGATCCACCTGTCAAAATCTTTTAATATTTTGTATGCAGCATCCTTAATGAAGTTAGATTGAAGTTTGTTCAAATTTAAACTTAGTGCAATATGAGGCATATTGTTTAAATTTTAAAAGACTTTTTCTTATCCACTGAACAGAATATTTTTATATTTGTTGTGCGTGTGCAACATCCTCAGTGGGGTCAGATTCAAATTTGTTCAAATCAAATCCCTGGATACATCTTTCAGCTACCTGAAATGGCCATGGTGACCTTCAACACCAATAAAAAAAAATAACTTAGTGCAGTAGTGCAAAATGTGGAAAATTCTTTAAAATCTTCTTCAAGTCCACCAGTCAGTCTTTTGATAGTTGGTATGCAGTATCCTTGGAAGGTTCAGATTCACGTTGGTTCAAACCAATTCCCTGGGGTCATATTTGGACTCCCTGTGGAAGTCTGAATTTTAACTGCCATATGAGGAAAATTCTTTAAAAATCTTCTTAGCTCCCCTGTTCAGAATCTTTGGACATTTGGTTTTCAGTATCCTTAGCGGGCTCAGATTCAAGTTTGTTCAAATCACGTCCTTGGTTTTATATTTGGGCTCCCTGTAGAAGCCCAAATTTTAACAGTAGTGCAGTATGAGGAATATTTTTTATATATAGCATTATTATGACTCCTAGATTAAAGTTTGTTCAAAGTATTATTCTTGATTGATTTTGGTGGTCAACAGAGGAGTTTGAAATTTAGCACAGAACCCAATGGAGACTTTACTATTTGTTTAAATGAATTGTTCCCACGGGTGAGAGATCTGATTGTGGTAAACTTTAGTTAGATGCAAATGTGAGTACACACGTTCTCAAACGGGGACCATCAGACCACTAGTGGCCCGGGATATGGGGGAGGGGTGCCTTTGGGCAAAATTATTTATTTTGCTTGAAAAGGAGACCTGGAAGATCTTGAGTAATTTATGCAGAAGAGAAAGAACTTTTACTATGTTTTGGTTGGGGGAGTGGGTGGGGTGGGGCATGAATTCTTTTGAAATATTTGAAAACAGATTAACTAAAATAACAAATTTTGATATCATGTTCTTTTGATAAAAGATTAAAAGGGCTGTGTATCAATAGAGATATTATTGTACAGTGGAACCCTGTTAATTGTATAGCCACTTTGCCAATGAAAATTATTCAGTTAAGAGGAGTGCTCAATTAACACGGATGGGTCACTTTCCTGTAGTCTTGATATAAGTTTAGCATTTATTCTATTATATCTTGTTTGACAGAGCTCCATGAGCTCTGTAAAACTAGATATAATAGATTAAATGCCTGTTTTGGATGTACAGAGGCCAAATAGGTCTATAAAAAAAGGAAAACTGGGGAGAGTCTGGGTAATTTTTCGACAGGTTACAAAACTTTTTATTCAATTAACAGGAGTTTACTCTATAACCTATATTCAATTAACATGGCAAATTTGTACTGGAAGTATGGTAAATGGTTTTGTGCTAGGAAATTATATTCAATTAACAGGGTTATTCAACTAAGAGATATCCAATTAAGTGGGCTCCACTGTACCAGTTTTACAGGTAGTTGTAATGCATTAGAACTTGAAGAAATATTCCTTTATAGAATCAGTAGCCCAAATCATCTCATATTTTACATACAATATTTCTGATCTGATGAGTCATAAGTTTGTCCAGATCAGGTCCCCATGCTTCTGCTATAGGTTGCAGTGGGTTTTGGTGGCGGGTGGGAGCTATCTTTAGCAATGTTATATCTTGGTTTAATCTGAAAAAATCTTATCATGGACCCAATGCACAAACATTCTCATATATAAAAATCATAATGAGTGTCATGATGAGTGACAAGTTTGTTCAAAGCAAGCCCCTGGGATGAATTTGGGAAATACCAGAAATTCAGTAACCAAGGAGTGCATCCCCCCCCCCCTTCCTTCCTCTCTTTTTCCAGACATGCCTCATTATTTCACAATCAGTTGTACAGTTTTAGCGTATACAAATGCGTCAGTATATAGGTAACCTTGTATTATATTATCAGACCTGGAAATAAGCTGTGAACGACTGCTTGGATTACGTATGTTTTATGTCAGTTGTAAAATATACAAACAAACTACAGGTTATGACACAGCAATACAACATTATAAGTTATTGTGAAGAATGAACGGTAACATGGCCTGAGACAAGGTTGAACACAAACTCCACTCGACAAATCTCGGGACAATGTTACCATCCATTTATCACAATAACGTATATGTTCCAACATGACCCTACCCCAACAAGCCTGGAAATAAGCAGACTCATCTGCACAATGAGAACCCCAGAGCATGAATTTGGTGATGCACATCAGGGTAGCATCGCTGAATTTTTCAACTGTGAACCCCAATCTGTATTAAGGTCTCAGGCCCAAATAGAAAGAGGTACCCAGGGGATAAATTGAGGGATTCTATCCCACTGTATTGGATAGCATCAGAAAATTCACCCTGTGTGGACCTCATTCTGCAAATGACAGATTGCTTATTTCCAGACTTGCCTATCCATAGCCCCAAACCCTCATCGTGAAACGAACAGGATAACTTTTAACGATAACAAGTTTTGTAAATAAGCCTCTCATGTTCTCCACGGCATCTCTGGACAAATAATAAAGGTAGAGGCCACTCCATCTTACTTCAAATTGTAAACGAATTTGTAATTTAAACAACACTACATGTTCGAAACATCATCTGCTGCATGTGTGGGAAATCTAGAAAAATGAATCGGTTTGCATGTCACTCTGTTGATAAAATAATTACGAAATGGACCATGTCATTTCAAATATTTCGCTTTGTGACATAAGACTCTAATATATACTACTGGAGACGTAAATATAGAAGAAACTATGAGAGCTTCTATACAATTAGATGTGAGGATTTTAGTCTTATTGGAACATACTGTATTAAATTACTAATCTGGCATGTTTTACCAGAAAGACCTGACAATCTTTCGGAACAGTCTAGACTCGAGGGTTGAGTGTTGCGTCCACATATGAATGGAACGCCATGCTGTTTCCATCTTCAAAGAATTTGAGCCAAAATAAATAGCAACAACTAACATGTATCTCACTTCGGCGAGATCACATTTTAGTGGTTGATATTTATATTGGTGGTAATCCCGTTAAGACATAAAAACATGAATGGAGTTAATGTAGTAAAACAGAGAAAGTGGAGAAGAATCACAGCACCATTTTTAGCACAATTTGACAAAGTCAAGCTGAGCTATTGCCATCACTTATCGTCTTTTGGCGTACGTACGCACAGGTCGCATTTATGATCAGATCGCTTTGAAACTTGGTATGTTTGTTTTGGGGTGACCTCTAGATGGGGGCTATCGACTTTCTTCCATTTCTGTCAAAAAATGTTGCTGCTGACAACGTTCTTTGAACTTAATTTAGACAGACCTCAATATTTCCCTTTGACACACCTTACAGGGCACATTTATCATCAGATTGCTTTGAAACCTGGTATGCTTGTTTGGGGTGACCTCGAGATAGGAGCTACAGGGCTGGGGCGAGTAATGAACCTCAGTACTCGAGTATGAGTACGAGTACTTTGAAAATGCACGAGTGCGAGTATTTTGAAAATACATGAGTATGAGTACTTTCAAAGTACTCGAGTACGAGTACTTTTACAAAAGATGAACAACAATAACAGAACATGTAATAGATGATTATTAATTTTAACAAAATATCAAACAATAATTTTAGTGTGAGCTGTTGTTTTTTTTGTCAGTAAAATTATACAAATATGAATGTGATTGCAACAATACAGTTATTGTAGGGATTAGTAGTATAGCTCGCACGTTTCGAGAGTAGTTTGGGGGACCCCGGAAGTGACGTCATGTCACGTGACCCAGTGGCGCCATGTTGTGTTGTCATGGTAACCCGCGTGAACGGCCATCTTGTGACGTCATCCCCATAGTGATACGTGGTGTGAGTGCGCATGCGCAGCGCGTGTTGTTAGGGTGACAAGTGTTTCCGTGTCCATTTTGTATGAAGGGGGCCGCCATCTTGGTTTCTATGGTAGCACGTGATTGCTATGTTACCTAAGGCCTACAATAAGACGGGGTATGTTCGGTGGGTATGTTCGATTGTAGAAGAGTAAATCTAATTACCACAAACAACCCGACAATCCTTCCAAATCACCAAAATCCACCCAAAATCACCGAAATTGACTTTATTTATTACGGATTTCCCATTTTATCGGTTTAGCACGTAGTGCTATAGTACTAAGGGGGTACCGGGGGTGCATTCGACTGAAGTGGAGTAATGTTCTGGCATAGAATTCTCCCAGAATCCCTTTTTGGATCCCTATCCCATGACGTTTTTCCCATTAAAAGATACCTTCCTTTGGTCATTACCCAGAATTATCTGCTTCTATCTACTTGTTGTAATAGTTATCGTTTATCTGGCCTTGTTCCTTTATTCTAGAGTATACTCCAGTAGCGTAGAAGAGCCTATTAATTGGAACAGTTTACCTTATTATTACTATATTTAGCAATTTCTGGTCTATTCTTGTTAGTTCTGACCCTATTCCAAGTACTCTTGTTGTTTCATTTATCTAGATTATAACTAACCAATCAGATTGCTTGATTTCCCATAATCTGTATGCAGAGTTATCTCCCTTCTGTATAATAAAATACTATATCCAATGGCCATATCCCATGGAACCCCATTTTTTGCAAAACACCTGTGGCTATGGGATCCCTTTTTGTCGTATGAGGCCATGAGGGCTATGTAAAAACCCTCAATGAGTCCTCATTTATTATCCCTCATACCCTCATTGAATTTTGAGGTTATGAGGACCTTGAAAAATTCCTCAATGAGGAAGAATTTAGTACGACTCTTATCCTCATTTCAGTATTTGAGGATACCTATGGCCTGGTATTGTATTATTCGAGGATACCTATCGAGGATATCTTTAGGAGAATCCCTTTTTTGTAGTATGAGGCCATGAGGGTTATATAAAAGCCCTCAATGAGTCCTCATTTATTATCCCTCATACCCTCATTGAATTTTGAGGTTATGAGGACCTTGAAAAATCCCTCAATGAGGAAGAATTTACTACGACTCTTAGCCTCATTTCAGTATTTAACAGATATATCCTATGGAATCCCATTTTGGAAAACGCCTGTGACTGTGGAATCCCTTTTTTGTCGTATGAGGCCATGGGGGCTATATAAAAGCCCTCAATGAGTCCTCATTTATTATCCCTCATAACCTCATTGAATTTTGAGATTATGAGGACCATTAAAAATCCCTCAATGAGGGATTTTTAATACGACTCTTATCCTCATTTCAGTATTTGAGGATACCTATGGCCTGGTATTGTATTATTAGAGGATACCTATCGAGGATACCTTTTGGAGAATCCCTTTTGTGTCGCATTAGGCTATGTAAAAGCCCCCAATGGGTCTAATGTAGTCTTATCAACCGCTTCCATCTTGTCGCCAAAGTTCCAAGGCCATTACAGGTCTATGGCCTATCTGTCCTATCATTAGCTTCTACAGCAGTCTTGTTCCATTGCGGCCTTGTACCAGTACTATTGGCTTCTGTTATTCTGCCCCATATCTCATCCATTACTTCCTAGCTATACCTATCTCAGTCTCGACTATAACATTGATCAAGGTTGAATCAGATTTCCCCTGTTTACATATAAGGCATTCCGTTATTGAGATTCCTAGCCGAGTCCGTAAAATTTGGATTCCGTGTTTTAACATCGACACTCGAAGGTATTCCCCTTCCCTATTGGAAGAATTCAGTTTACTAGGTTGTAGTTCAAAAATTCATATCACCTTCGTTATATTTTCATTAAGTTTAAAAATTTATTCAGTTCAAAGGGTGTTAACATTGGAATATAGTTAAAAAATAGAATTCATTCAGTTCAAAGGGGTTAATTATATATACATTCATAAGGGTTATAGTTCATTCATTCAGTTCAAACGGTCTTAATACCTTCATTAGGGTTAGAGTTCATTCAAACAGTTCAAAAGGGTTATATTTAGGGGTTATAGTCCTAAACTTTGTTCACTTTGTTTTGTTCACTTCTATCTTGATTGTATTTGATCAGATCTGTTCAGTCTGTCCAACTAGTTCGATCAATCCAACTAGTTTGACATTCTATCACTTTGTTATGTTCACAATTGGTTATGTTGGATCTGTACCTTTGTTATTTTGTAGTGGTTGGTTGTATCTGTTCAGAGTATTATAGTCATTGTTGAATTGGGGGTTATCAATCCCTTTCCATACCCTCGAGTGTCGATGTTAAAACACGGAATCCAAATTTTACGGACTCGGCTAGGAATCTCAATAACGGAATGCCTTATATGTAAACAGGGGAAATCTGATTCAACCTTGATCAATGTTATAGTCGAGACTGAGATAGGTATAGCTAGGAAGTAATGGATGAGATATGGGGCAGAATAACAGAAGCCAATAGTACTGGTACAAGGCCGCAATGGAACAAGACTGCTGTAGAAGCTAATGGTAGGACAGATAGGCCATAGACCTGTAATGGCCTTGGAGCTTTGGCGACAAGATGGAAGCGGTTGATAAGACTACATTAGACCCATTGAGGGCTTTTACATAGCCTAATGCGACACAAAAGGGATTCTCCAAAAGGTATCCTCGATAGGTATCCTCAATAGGTATCCTCAAATAATACAATACCAGGCCATAGGTATCTTCAAATACTGAAATGAGGATAAGAGTCGTATTAAAAATCCCTCATTGAGGGATTTTTAATGGTCCTCATAACCTCAAAATTCAATGAGGTTATGAGGGATAATAAATGAGGACTCATTGAGGGCTTTTATATAGCCCCCATGGCCTCATACGACAAAAAAGGGATTCCACAGTCACAGGCGTTTTCCAAAATGGGATTCCATAGGATATATCTGTTAAATACTGAAATGAGGCTAAGAGTCGTAGTAAATTCTTCCTCATTGAGGGATTTTTCAAGGTCCTCATAACCTCAAAATTCAATGAGGGTATGAGGGATAATAAATGAGGACTCATTGAGGGCTTTTATATAACCCTCATGGCCTCATACTACAAAAAAGGGATTCTCCTAAAGATATCCTCGATAGGTATCCTCGAATAATACAATACCAGGCCATAGGTATCCTCAAATACTGAAATGAGGATAAGAGTCGTAGTAAATTCTTCCTCATTGAGGGATTTTTCAAGGTCCTCATAACCTCAAAATTCAATGAGGGTATGAGGGATAATAAATGAGGACTCATTGAGGGTTTTTACATAGCCCTCATGGCCTCATACGACAAAAAAAAGGGATCCCATAGCCACAGGTGTTTTGCAAAAAATGGGGTTCCATGGGATATGGCCATTGGATATAGTATTTTATTATACAGAAGGGAGATAACTCTGCATACAGATTATGGGAAATCAAGCAATCTGATTGGTTAGTTATAATCTAGATAAATGAAACAACAAGAGTACTTGGAATAGGGTCAGAACTAACAAGAATAGACCAGAAATTGCTAAATATAGTAATAATAAGGTAAACTGTTCCAATTAATAGAAACTTCTACGCTACTGGAGTATACTCTAGAATAAAGGAACATGGCCAGATAAACGATAACTATTACAACAAGTAGATAGAAGCAGATAATTCTGGGTAATGACCAAAGGAAGGTATCTTTTAATGGGAAAAACGTCATGGGATAGGGATCCAAAAAGGGATTCTGGGAGAATTCTATGCCAGAACATTACTCCACTTCAGTCGAATGCACCCCCGGTACCCCCTTAGTACTATAGCACTACGTGCTAAACCGATAAAATGGGAAATCCGTAATAAATAAAGTCAATTTCGGTGATTTTGGGTGGATTTTGGTGATTTGGAAGGATTGTCGGGTTGTTTGTGGTAATTAGATTTACTCTTCTACAATCGAACATACCCACCGAACATACCCCGTCTTATTGTAGGCCTAAGGTAACATAGCAATCACGTGCTACCATAGAAACCAAGATGGCGGCCCCCTTCATACAAAATGGACGACGGAAACACTTGTCACCCTAACAACACGCGCTGCGCATGCGCACTCACACCACGTATCACTATGGGGATGACGTCACAAGATGGCCGCTCACGCGGGTTACCATGACAACACAACATGGCGCCACTGGGTCACGTGACATGACGTCACTTCCGGGGGCCCCCACCGGGGTCCCCCAAACTACACTCGAAACGTGCGAGCTATACTACTGGGATTAATTATATTCAAGCCCCATTGATTGTGCACTTCAATGATTCACATCTAACATGTTACAGAAATATATAAATGAAAGACAAGCAATTTTATAACACTTTTTACACTGTTCAACTTTGAATACAGTGCCAGTGGAAATAAGTTGTGTAATGACCACAAGAAAACTTAATTTCATTTGCCCTCTGTGGATAATTCCAATGCTTGACATCATTTCTTGGGGAGCTCTCCCTGCCAAGGATTAGAATTATCAACAAAATGAAAATGTAAGAGAAAGTACAGGGTTCATACACCCAAGGTCTCTATAAAATGAAGGACCTTTCAAGGACATATTAGCATTTTTCAAGGAGTCGTTCAATGGTGAAATATCATTATAACGCTTTACCTAACCAAAACCTGCCAGCGCTATTCACAAAAATCATCATTCAGATTTTATTATGTTTTCATTTTTTGTCTCATAGCTTATGACCCCTCATTGGAACGGGCTCGTTGAGCTCGTTCCAATGAGGGGTCATAAGGTATGTTTTTGAGACAAAAAATGAAAATTTTCAGTTATTCGAAAAACATTTTTTCCAAGTGTCGTCTGCTATTCACGTTTATTGACCTGAATTGCACTAGCCAGAGCATGGGCAGGCTAATTCAAGGACTTTCAAGGCGTCGGGTGGATTTTCAAGTACAATTCAAGGATATTTTTACATTTTTTAAAATTCAAGGTTGTGCACACCCTGAAGAATCTAGTGGTATTTATTTATTTATTTATTTATTTATTTATTTATTTATTTATTTATTTATTTATTCATATCACTTATTTCAGCTGGTACTGTAGTTGATCATGAACATCATGAAATTCGGTAGTTTTACCTCAACATAGTACATCTTATAAACATTAAACATTCAAATGTCTCATCTTTCAGACTGCAGCGATTGGGGGTGTACACGTTCCCTGCAACACTAAATAGTATCTCAACTGGGGCTGATGATGCAGGGACAGACAAAAATCTAGCTGCAAGTTGAGAAAGTCTGGGATAGTTGCACTGCTGAGATTTCCAGTAAGCAAGCGGTTCACTATTGCGTTCAGTGCAAGGTTGCATAAGATAGTCATTCACTTCTGTTACATGAGAATGTGTCAAAACAGGGGTTGACCCTGTTGGATCACTCTCCATAAAATCTAAAAGGTCACAGTCTACTTTTTGACGTTCCTTTGGAGGAGATTTAATGTCTGATTTCTGACCAGACTCACTAATTATCAGACTCGGAAAGGCACAATAACTTTGCTTTCACAGCTGAGCGTTCCTCCTCATTGTAACACCACTTACGTTTGAATCTGGGATCCAGCACACTAGCCATTTTGTAAACATCTCCTTCCTCAAATTGTGTCATTCTTTTAACTACTACTGTTCTCAGTCCTGCCATCAATCCACCATTGTATTTAGCACACAGTATTTTTATTTTGTGTTTCAAGCTCTTAACACAAGGCACAACAAGACTAGCAGACACACTGTTTTCTTTCTGAGCAAACATGGTAGCTACCTCAAATGGTTTCAACATATCACATAGTTCCTGTAATGTACTTCGTTCATATGTTGTAAGTTTCACAGTATTGAGTGCACTTAGTTTATCATGGGGTACATTGATAATGGATCTTATCATGATAAGTTGTGACTTCCATCTGGCTGTGTTAGCTGCCTGAAGCCTCTTTTCTCCCTCTTGATAATCACAAGCCAAATTAGACTTCCTTGCACAGTTCACACCTTTTGAGGCCTTTGAAATCACTCGTTGTAGATGAGATCCAGTCTGATCAAGTTCATCTTTCACAGCAAGCTGCAGAGTGTGTGTAAAGCATGGGTTACGCTCTGGGGCCTCAGGCAAGTGAAGGTTGTCACAATCACTTTTACTTGTAGAATCCTCAGCTGAACTATAATCATCCAAATCACTGTCATCACTGGACTCTGTATCATGTTCGAATCCAGGGAGGTCAAAGCTGAAGGCTTTTGTCATATTCGAGGTATTATCAGTTACTATATTAGTAATCTTTCCAGCAATATCAAATAAACTCAAGGTTTCCTCATACTGTTGATGAATATTTTCTGCAGTACGACTTCCTTTAAACCTCTTCCAGGCTAACATCACAGAATGCATGGTCCAGTCAAGTACAAAATGTCCTGTTATACCAATAAATGACTTCATTTGTCCACTGGACCACAAATCGATAGTGAGACAGATACTCTATGCCTGTTTAAGCTGTTCCGTTATACGTGACTGCATTGATGAACATTTGGTATGGAGGAGTTTGGATGTTAAGTGTTTGCGGCTTGGTAACGTATAACGAGAGTCCATTGTTTCCACAAATTCACGAAAACGTGGACTGTCTACAACAGATAGTGGAATCAGATGAACATAATCAGTGAGTCAGTAATACTCCTCTGGTTGGGATGATGAGGTGGATATTTGGATCTAGTTTGACCAAATGACTGTATGCTGGGTTGTTCAGTTTTTTTTTTTCTCAATCTGAAACAACTTCTTGGAGATGGTGACCTCTGGATGCATTTTCCTTATGTGTTTCACAAAACTGGAAGTTGTCTTAGTGTGTCCATTTATAAACTTTCCACAATGCTTGCACTTTACTCTAATGGTACCATCTGCGCCCTGTGCCATTTGAAAGTTAATAAATATTGCTGCCATCTTGGCAGAAACTGAGCAATAATTGTCACTTGTAATTAAATTGTCACACAATCAATCACCAGCTCTAACTCAATGAAATTAGAATGAATGAAAGGTTTTAGCGTGCCGAAGGCGCCCAGGAACAATGAGGGATTTACAAATCCTTTGCGATCCGGTTGACCTTATTTTAGTTCACTTCGATCACACAGGCCTAGCTTTTTGAAGTTAGACGAATGAATGAAAGAATGAAAGGTTTTAGCGCGCCGATTGCGCTCAGGGACGATGTGGGATTTACAAATCCCTTGCGACCCGGTTAACCTTATTTTATTTCACTTGGATCACACAGGCCTAGCTTTCCTATCGCCCAAAATGGAGTCTGAGGGGGGTATGCACGCGGTTAGAATACCCGGCAGTTTACGTTGGAGTGTTAGATGGTCAATACTCAATCCCTCAACGTCTTTAAAACTATTAGAGAGTGGGCTCTGTTTGGTTCCAGTTCGGCGAAGGTAGAGGTTTGCGTCCCACCGTGGTGGCGAGCCAGAATGTAATGTTGTGCGATGGCAAGTTTAAGGGAAGAAGAGAAAAGAAAACCAAATAGCAACGCCGGTTTGGTAGCGGCCCCGGTATATGACCATAGCGGTTACAAAAAGAAGTGGAGAAAGCTCCAACAGTTTAGTTTGAAAAACCGGGAGTCATCCATCAAGCCTTCTGGGAGATAGGATGCCGTATGTGATTTTGAGGTATCTGGTTATCCTTCGGGAATTCCAAATGACCTCCTCCACCCGCCCCCCCCCCCCTCAAAAAAAAAACAAAAAACACCCTCTCACTGACACACACCCTCAAGCTCTTAAAAGGGCTGTTAAATCTTTATTCAAATGTTTATTTATATAAAATGTACACTCGTCCCCAGCCAGACAAGCTTGTTTCAATCCTTGCCTAGTGTTTGGTGGTTTCTTGTATATGTTGCAGAAAGGTAGGTTGCACCAATTCCTCCTACGCTTTGTCTACCATTTCCATGCGTCTTCTTGATAAGAGTGTTGCAAGAAAAATTGAGAATGTTCAATTAGAAAAGTTATAGGTAGAGAGAAAGATAGGTATCCGCTATTGTATATTGTGCCTGCTGTGTGATTGTTGCTATGGATGAGGTAAGGGGTGTGTTTCTTCGGAGCCCATTCCCCACACGCAGAGTTGCGAGGCAATCCTCACAGACTCAATCCTAAAGAGCTCAATGAGTAGCGAGGCAATCTTCACTGACTCCACGCACTTTAATTCTATTGAGTAAGACTGACACTTGGCAAGAAATATATCTTGTCTTGAGTTGTTTTTATAAGTATGTTTTTATAATCACATCCAATAAAATTAAGTTTTCCAATTAATATTACAAATGAATCAAAAAACAATTTAGCATGTTTTACTGGTTTCTGCTCACTCATGTAACAAACTAATTAAAAGCTTGTTCACATGTTTACTTAAAAATGTAAAACAGACTGCAGGCCAATTCAGCACTGAGTTATTAACATAAAAAACACTACTGTACTCTCTATTCAATACCAATTATTCATCACAATGAATCAAAACAAGATTGGAGATCAAAGTTGAGTCAGCTTGAGTGGCCAAACATTTTGTTTTCTTTGTAATTATTTTGAAGTCACAATACGAATCAGATTAAACCAAAACAAGATTGAAGATAAAATGGCAGTGACCATACAGCTCTTATTTTTGAAATAATGCTATTTTTTTTAAATGCAATCAATAATTTAACCCCAGTCTTAGTCTTTGTTTCTAACAGGTATATAGAAACAATAGTCCTAAACATGTAACACTTTTCAAACTTCTAAATATTTGCAAAGTACTCATAAAGTACTCGCAAAATACTCGTGAGTACTTACCATTTTTTCAAAAGTACTGAGTACGAGTATTTAAAATTTGATGAGTACGAGTAATGAGTACTTTGTTAAAAACTGGTACTCGATTACTACGAGTACGAGTAACGAGTACTTTGGCCCCAGCCCTGGGGATCTATCGATTTTCTTCTTTTTCCGTCAAAAAATGTTGCCGCTGGCAACAACCATTGGACTTGGTTTAGTCAGGCATCAATATATTCCTTTGGCACGCCTACAGGGCACATTTATGTTCAGATCGGTTTGAAACTTGGTATGCTTGTTTGGGGTTACATCTAGATGGGAGTTATCGATTCCCATAAAAGAAATGTTGCCGCTGACAATGACCTTCGATGAACTTAGTGCAGTTATGCATCAGTATTTCCCTTTGGCACACCCTGCAGTGCACATATTTGACCAGATCGCTTTGAAACTTGGTGCGCTTGTTTGGGGTGACCTGTAGATCGGAGATATCGATTTTCTACTATTCCCCTAAAAAATATTGCAGCTGGCAACGACCTTTGAACTTAGTTTAGTTAGACCTCAATTTTTCCCTTTGGCACACCCTACAGGGAACATTTATGATCGGATTGCATTGAAACCTGGTATGCTTGTTTGGGGTTACCTCTAGATGGGTGCTATTGATTTTCTTCGATTTCCTTAAAACAATGTTGCCGCTGGCAATAGCCTTCGATGAACCAAGTGCAGTTATGCATCAGTATTTCTCTTTGGCAAGTGCACATTTGTGATCGGATCTCTTTGAAACCTGGTGTGTCTGTTTGGGGTGACCTAGAGATGGGGGCTAACCTCTTTCATCTATTTTCGTAAAAAAATGTTGCAGCTGGCAACAACCTTTGAACTTAGACCTTAATATTTCCCTTTGGCACACCCTACAGGGAACATTTATGATCGAATTGCATTGAAATCTTGTATGCTTGTTTGGGGTGACCGCTAGATAGGAGCTATTTATTTCTTTCCTTATCCATCAAAAAATGTTGGCATCGGCAACGACCTTTGATGAACTTAGTGCAGTTATGCATCAATATTTCCCTTTGACATACCCTGCAGGGCACATTTTTATTGAATCGCTTGAAAACTTAGTGTGCTTGTCTGGGGTGATCTCTAGATGGGAGCTATCGATTTTCTTCCATTTCCGTCAAAAATAGTTTGACCTTTGATGAACTTAGTAAAAACTTATTGCAGTTTTGCATCAATATTTCCCTTTGACATACCCTGCAGGGCACATTTTTATTGAATCGCTTGGAAACTTAGTGTGCTTGTTTGGGGTGATCTCTAGATGGGAGCTATCGATTTTCTTCCATTTCCGTCAAAAATAGTTTGACCTTTGATGAACTTAGTAAAAACTTAGTGCAGTTTTGCATCAATATTTCCCTTTGACACACCTTGCAGGGCACATTTGTGATTGGATCGCTAGGAAACTGGGTGTGCTTGTTGATTGAATACTACTCACGAAGAGAAGAAGAAAATTTTCTGCTCGGAACTGTTTATAAGTATCTTTTTAATATTAGTTTTTATTTCAGGGAAGTTTTTATATATTTAGTTTTGCAAGTGTGTTTGGGGAGGATCGTAGGGTGTAATAAGGAGGTTTAGTTGAGAGGTTTTGCCAATTTTGCCGTTTGTTTACCTTAGTTACCTTTTTTTCGTGTGTGTTTGTTGCCCTGGTGTTTTTGTCGTTTTCGGTCATTGGATTCTGTATATTATTTGTAATCATGAATGGTAAGTGTACCACGGGTGTTCAGACGGAGGTAAGTATGGGTGTTAAGGGAGGTCTGAGGGAGGTGAGTCGAGGGGTGCAGGTGGGGGAGAGTGAGGATCCGAAGGCATGCAGACAGTGTAATATGAGGTATGGTGGTGGTCGGTCAATGGAGAGTAGTGGGGTATGTGCGAATTGCAGGGATATTTTACAGTTGTTAGAGAAGTGTGTTGGATTCGAGCGGGAGATTGCAGAGCTGAGAGGGAGGTTGGAGTTACCCCGTTGAGGTTACCTACGATGGTGAAGTGGAAGGTGGGTGGAAGGTCGTTGTGGACTCAAGGAGGAAACTGGGAAGCAGGAAACGTGGGGGAATAATGCTTGATGTGGGGGGGGGGGGGGTGTAACTGAGGAGGGGGGTTCTAGTAGGAAAATTTGGAAGGTGGCGTCAGGTCAGGGCTGCGTCGAGTCCGGAAGCCAGAGTCGGCGTAAGGCTGCCAAGGTTGCTAGGCGGTGTTTAGAAAACAGGTTTAGTGTTTTAGACTCTGATACCCCTGGGGACGAGAGTGAGGGTGAAAGTGTGAGAGGTGAGATGGTTGTTGATGATGATAGGCCAGTCGGGGTAAGGAGGGCGGTCAAGAGAAAGAGGGGGCCAGGAGCTTGCGAAACGAGAGGAGGTGCAGATGAGTAGTAGGCGAGGGGGTTTTCGTCCCCCATCTGGTGGACCTAGGCTAGTGGACCTAGGAAGTGACGTCATACCGCAATGTATTATGGGTATCACGTGGTTGTTATGGTAACCCGTGTGAGCGGCCATGTTGTGACGTCATTGTCATGGTGATGGGTGATGTGAGTGCGCATGCGCAGCTCGTGTTGTTGGGGTGATACGTGTTTCCGTCGTCCATTTTGTATGAAGGGGATCGCCATCTTTGTTTCTATGGTGACATGTGGTTGCTATGTGACCCAAAGGCTTCTTATAGGGCTAAGAGGTCTGTAACAGGTATGTTCGATTGACTGAGAGTATTTTCTGGAACGACTTCCCTGTATAATTACCCAAATGAACCCGAGAATGGGCGTAAATCACCAAAAACGACTTTATTTTATATGGATTCCCTATTTTATCGGTGTAGCACGTAGTGCTATAGTACCGAGGGGGGTCCCGGGGTGTGTTCCTTTGTAGAAGAGTATTTTTTGGAAGGACTTCTGAAGATAATTACCCAAATAAACCCGACAAGTTTTACTATTTCGAATTCTTTCAGAATTCTCTGCTTCTGTCTACATATGCAACAGTTTTCGTCTATCTGACCATGTTCCTTTGTTCTAGAGTAGACTCCAGTAGCGTAGAAGAGCCTATTAGTTGGAACAGCTTTGCTTATTATTACTATATCTAGCTATTCTGGTCTATTCTTGTTAGTTCTGACCCTATTCCAAGTACTCTTTTTGTTTCATTTATCTAGATCATTTATATAAATTATAACTAACCAATCAGATTGCTTGATTTCCCATAACCTGTCCTTAATCGTATAGAGTTATCTCCCCTTATTAAAACGAGTCGTATCCATTTCTCATCACCTGGACCATATCCCCAGGCACCCCTTTTTGGAAAACATATGGCCTTCGGTTCCCCTTTTTGTCATATGTGCTTATGTGAAAAGGCACAATGTGCCCTAGCACAAACATGCACATACTGGCACATTTTACATGTGCTATTTGCACATACTGGCACATTTTACATGTGCTATTTGCACATTGTGTGCAAGTGCACAATGTGCGCACAAAACATGCAGCACATAGGCACATACGGGTATTTGAGGATACCTATGACCTGGTATTGTATTATTTGAGGATACCTACTAGAGAACCCCTTTTTGTCATATGTGCTTATGTGAAAAAGCACAATGTGACACAATGTGCCTAGCACATAGGCACATGCGGGTATTTCAGGATACCTATGACCTGGCATTGTATTATTTGAGGATACCTATCGAGGATACCTACTGGAGAATCCCTTTTTTGTCTTATGTGCTTATGTGAAAAGGCACAATGTGACACAATGTGCCCTAACACATAGGCACATACGGGTATTTGAGGATACCTATTGCCTGGTATTGTTTTATTCGAGGATACCTACTAGAGAATCCATTTTTTTGTCATATGCGCTTATGTGAAAAAGCACAAACATGCACATACTGCACATTTTACATGTGCTATTTGCAGATACTGGCACATTTTACATGTGCTATTTGCACATACTGGCACATTTACATGTGCTATTTGCACATACTGGCACATTTTACATGTGCTATTTGCACATACTGGCACATTTACATGTGCTATTTGCACACACTGGCACATTTTACATGTGCTATTTGCAAATACTGGCACATTTTACATGTGCTATTTGCACATTGTGTGCAAGTGCACAATGTGCGCACAAAACATGCAGCACATAGGCACATACGGGTATTTGAGGATACCTATGGCCTGGTATTGTATTATTTGAGGATACCTTCATAGGATACCTTCTGGAGAACCCCTTTTTGTCATATGTGCTTATGTGAAAAGGCACAATGTGACACAATGTGCCCTAGCACATAAGCACATATCGGCACATAAAGCATGTGCTTATGTGCTAGGGCACATTGTGTCACATTGTGCTATTTCACATAAGCACATATGACAAAAAGGGGTTCTCCAGAAGGTATCCTATGAAGGTATCCTCAAATAATACAATACCAGGCCATAGGTATCCTCAAATACCCGTATGTGCTGCATGTTTTGTGCGCACATTGTGCACTTGCACACGATGTGCAAATAGCACATGTAAAATGTGCCAGTATGTGCAAATAGCACATGTAAAATGTGCCAGTATGTGCAAATAGCACATGTAAATGTGCCAGCATGTGCAAATAGCACATGTAAAATGTGCCAGTATGTGCAAATAGCACATGTAAATGTGACAGTATGTGCAAATGGCACATGTAAAATGCGCCAGTATGTGCAAATAGCACATGTAAAATGTGCCAGTATGTGCATGTTTGTGCTAGGGCACATTGTGCTTTTTCACATAAGTGCATATGACAAAAATGGATTCTCTAGTAGGTATCCTCGAATAAAACAATACCAGGCCATAGGTATCCTCAAATACCCGCATGTGCCTATGTGCTAGGGCACATTGTGTCACATTGTGCCTTTTCACATAAGTACATATGACAAAAAGGGGTTCTCCAGAAGGTATCCTATGAAGGTATCCTCAAATAATACAATACCAGGCCATAGGTATCCTCAAATACCCGTATGTGCTGCATGTTTTGTGCGCACATTGTGCACTTGCACACGATGTGCAAATAGCACATGTAAAATGTGCCAGTATGTGCAAATAGCACATGTAAAATGTGCCAGTATGTGCAAATAGCACATGTAAATGTGCCAGCATGTGCAAATAGCACATGTAAAATGTGCCAGTATGTGCAAATAGCACATGTAAATGTGACAGTATGTGCAAATGGCACATGTAAAATGTGCCAGTATGTGCAAATAGCACATGTAAAATGTGCCAGTATGTGCATGTTTGTGCTAGGGCACATTGTGCTTTTTCACATAAGTGCATATGACAAAAATGGATTCTCTAGTAGGTATCCTCGAATAAAACAATACCAGGCAATAGGTATCCTCAGATACCCGTATGTGCCTATGTGTTAGGGCACATTGTGTCACATTGTGCCTTTTCACATAAGCACATAAGACAAAAAAGGGATTCTCCAGTAGGTATCCTCGATAGGTATCCTCAAATAATACAATGCCAGGTCATAGGTATCCTGAAATACCCGCATGTGCCTATGTCCTAGGGCACATTGTGTCACATTGTGCTTTTTCACATAAGCACATATGACAAAAAGGGGTTCTCTAGTAGGTATCCTCAAATAATACAATACCAGGTCATAGGTATCCTCAAATACCCGTATGTGCCTATGTGCTGCATGTTTTGTGCGCACATTGTGCACTTGCACACAATGTGCAAATAGCACATGTAAAATGTGCCAGTATGTGCAAATAGCACATGTAAAATGTGCCAGTATGTGCATGTTTGTGCTAGGGCACATTGTGCCTTTTCACATAAGCACATATGACAAAAAGGGGAACCGAAGGCCATATGTTTTCCAAAAAGGGTGCCTGGGGATATGGTCCAGGTGATGAAAAACGGATACGACTCGTTTTAATAAGGGGAGATAACTCTATATGATTAAGGACAGGTTATGGGAAATCAAGCAATCTGATTGGTTAGTTATAATTTATATAAATGATCTAGATAAATGAAACAAAAAGAGTACTTGGAATAGGGTCAGAACTAACAAGAATAGACCAGAATAGCTAGATATAGTAATAATGAGCAAAGCTGTTCCAACTAATAGGCTCTTCTACGCTACTGGAGTCTACTCTAGAACAAAGGAACATGGTCAGATAGACGAAAACTGTTGCATATGTAGATAGAAGCAGAGAATTCTGAAAGAATTCGAAATAGTAAAACTTGTCAGGTTTATTTGGGTAATTATCTTCAGAAGTCCTTCCAAAAAATACTCTTCTACAAAGGAACACCCCCTCGGTACTATAGCACTACGTGCTACACCGATAAAATAGGGAATCCATATAAAATAAAGTCGTTTTTGGTAATTTACGCCCATTCTCGGGTTCATTTGGGTAATTATACAGGGAAGTCGTTCCAGAAAATACTCCCAGTCAATCGAACATACCTGTTACAGACCTCTTAGCCCTATAAGAAGCCTTTGGGTCACATAGCAACCACATGCCACCATAGAAACAAAGATGGCGGCCCCCTTCATACAAAATAGACGACAGAAACACGTATCACCCCAACAACACGAGCTGCGCATGCGCACTCACATCACCCATCACCATGACAATGACGTCACAACATGGCCGCTCACACGGGTTACCATAACAACCACGTGATACCCATAATACATTGCGGTATGACGTCACTTCCTAGGTCCACTAGCCTAGGTCCACCAGATGGGGGACGAAAACCCCCTCGCCTACTACTCAGATGATATAGGAACTGGGGCCAGAAGAAGAAAATTAGTTGTAGCGGGGAGCAGCATTGTACGTGGGATTGACAATGTAGTTTGTGGTCCTGATAGTTCCAATCGAACAGTCTTGTGCTTTCCGGGGGCGAAGGTGGAGGATCTCAGGGACCGGGTAGATGGCATTGTGGCAGGGTCAGGACCGGAACCGGTAGTGGTGGTCCATGTGGGGACCAACAATATGAGGGAGAGAAGGTCAGTAAGTTTGGTGGAGTCGTATAGAGGCTTAGTCGGCAAACTGCTAAGTAGGAATGCAAGGGTAGTCGTATCCGGGGTCCTTCCTGTCCTTGGAGGTGAGGACGAACGGAACTCAAGGATTTTGGCGCTAAATGAAGAGTTAAAGGATTACTGTCTTGATCTGGGAATTCCCTTTATCGACCATATAATAATAATAATAACACTTCGGCCGGCCGCTGATATGTCGCGGTTCTCGTATGAGAAGGCCTTGGTTACCCATTTTCTACCAACTGCCTCCCCCTATTCCCGCGCTTCTTCTCTTCTCCCAACACTCGGAGACGAACTGCTTGATGACATCCCTTGCCCCATTCTTCCCAAGCTCTTCGATTAGTATATTAACCCTCACCTTTGAGTCGCTCCCTAACCACATGTCCTTCATTCTCCCATCCCACTTCTCCATTATACTCCCCGTGAATCTAGTTCTTTTAGACTGGTATTTTGGGCATTCTATAAGAAAGTGTTCCAGGGTCTCCACCACGCCCACATTACACATCTGGCACTCCTTTTTCTCAATTTTTCCCCTCAGCTCCAGGGACCGCGACCTCAGCTTGAACAACAGTGACCACCCAAAGGTGCCATCAAGGTACTCTTCAAAACAAGGCTTCTCTTTATCACGCAGGCCACCCAAAGATCTCTTTGATTTGACCCACTCTCGCCAATTACGGTTACAATCCTCCATGACCCTTTCTCTGACGATCTTTTTGCCCTGGTTTGCCCCAACATCAAGGTCCGAGATCTCCATTGAGTAGTTTTCTACTAGCTCCCTCACTTGGACCATCCACCCCGTCTTGATATTTGAGTTGAAAGTTCTCAGGAACATTACTTTACACCATCGGCTATCGGGGAGATTTACCAAATAATTAAGATAACCGAGTTTTAATAGGTCTATCCTGTCCTTGATCCTCATCCACCCAAGCTCGCCCCTGATTGCTTCTAGTGCTGCGGCATTACTCGAGCCTGTTATCCATCGGCCTGCATCGTTCTGCAGGATTCCCAAGCTCTTAACAGCTGTCTGGTTTAGGGGTACAACTTCCGTACCGTATGTTATACTTGGCAGACCCACCATTTCCCAAATGGTTTTCCCCACGAAAACCTTATTGAAACTGTTTCTCCCTATAAGTTTCATTTGGTTAAGGATTCGCTTTCTCTTCAGAATCAATTTATTTGTGTGGTTTCGGTAGATGCCTCTTCCTGTGATGTTTATATTTACCCCCAGGTATTCATAGTCACTAGTCTCTCCTACACTAAGAAGTCTACTGCTACCTTCCGGAATGCAGAACTCCCTCATTCTCCACCTTCGAGTGGGGTCCACTTTGCGGCCCACAGGTATAACTTTGCTCTTGCTTTCATTAAGTTCGAGTCTCCATTTGCTCCCATATTTCCCAACAATTCCCAGCATTTTCGTTAGTCCCTCTTCGCTTTCTGACACTAGAACCATATCGTCTGCAAAAAATAGCCCTGAGATCATCAAGTCACCAACTGCAACCCCCTCGTCGCTATGCAGGAGTTCATCTCCTAAACCTTTGATGTACAATGCAAATAGAATTGGCGAAAGGATACACCCCTGTTTTAGGCCTATCTCCATAGGCACACGTTTTGTTGTAATGTTACCCAGGCTAAGTTCACGCTGTACATCTTTATATAATGCTTTCATAATCCCAACAAACTCGCCCCAAGCCCAGAGCCTCCAGCTTGCGCCACATGCCCTCCCTCCATACTCTATTGTATGCCTTTTTAACATCCAAAAAAGGCCATGAACATCTTTTTCTTTTTTGCTTTCGCGGATTCTATCATTTGGGATAGCGTGAAAAGATGGTCAGTGACTCTCCTTCCCTTCCTGAAGCCATTCTGGATTTCTCCCAAAAAACCTTTCTCCTCAATCATCTCCTCTAATCTCCCATACAGGACTTTACAAAAGATTTTTCCAATGTTGCTGCTGACAGAGATCCCTCGATAGTTTTCCAAGACGTCTTTTTCCCCCTTTTTGTGAATAAATGTCACTTTACTTTCCCTCCACTCCTTTCGGACCTCTTGTTTTTCTATGGCTAAATTGAATAGGGCAGTTAGGCTTACCAAGAGTTCGTCTCCCACTTTTTTGATTAACTCGTTAGGAATTTCGTCCACCCCTCCCGCTTTTCCATTCCTCAATTTTGAGATCACCCTTCGCACCTCCTCAGTTTTGATTTCGCTCCACACGAAGTCCGAGAGATTTTCCTCGACCTGCTTCGGACACTCCGGTCGGTTCCCCATGCCCCATCGCTTATCGTTTACCTTTTTCCAGTGCTTGACTAGTTCTAATGCGATTTGATCTCGCTCTTCTGTAACTCTGCCATCTACTTTAATGCTCTGTTGGTTATTCCCTTTGTTACGTTTGTTCACCCATTTCCAAAATACGCTCGAACTCGACCTCCCTGTCGTTCTTATCGTCCTAATAAGACTGCTATTTCGCACTCTCCGGTTGTCGTCTTTAATCTTGTTTACTTTATTTCGTGCTTGTTGGTGGTATTCTTCCTTTGCTACCATGGCCTCATTGCTTTCCACCCCCTTAAGTTTTCTACTTCTCCTGTATGCAGCACATTTAGCTTTTCTAACCTTTATGGCCCTTTTCAGTTCTTCGTTCACTCTGTACCCAAGTTCCCGTGTTGGCACCCTAATCTTTCCTACACTTTCCTTCCCTGCCTTCACTAGGCTCGCAACTATGGCGTCGGCCATCTTCTGGACACTACCCCCCCCCCCCCCCCCCCCCCCTTGTGTACGGCTGCAAGCTTTGGTTTCAGTTTTTCTTCGAACTTCGCCCAGGACACGTTTTGGGGAAATGGGAGCAAGTACGGGCGTGACGGGCTGCATCTTAGCACGGCGGGGAAACGGGTAGTAGGGGATAAAATTCTACGGGCAGCAGAGCCTTTTTTGGAGAGGAGCGGGGTGGGAGGTCAGGGGCAAGTATAACTAGAGTGGACATAGGTGGGGTGAACAAGAGTGAGGGGGGACAGAATAAGTTTACCAAGACTAGCACCAGAAAACAATGGGCCCAGTACGCGGAAGCCAATGAACCTCGGTACCCTGAAAGTGGGTTATAGCAACATCCAGGGTCTCCACCGGAAAGTAAGTGAAATTGCTACATTGATCGAGGCAGAGGAGTTTGATGTCATGGGCTTAAGCGAGACGTGGGTAAGACACGAGGAACGGGTAGACCAAGTAAGCGGGTGTGTGTGGATAGATGTAGGGCGAACGGAAGGCCAGAAAAAGGGGGGAGGGGTAGGCCTCTACATTAAAGAGGATTTAAAACCGTCGCTGATTACAGATCTGGAAGATATCATCACCTCGGCTGATGTGTCAAAAGAAATTGGATGGGTAAAGATCAGTCTGAGAAACAAAAGTATTGCCCTTGGGATTGTGTACTGTGCGGTGGAGGGAAGTAAACCCGAGTGGAATGACTCGATATACTCAACACTAAGGTCCAATATCACTGAACTAGAAAACAGGGGGCTCGGTATAATTCTGATGGGCGACTTTAATGGACACATAGGTGACAAGGAAGAAAGCATAGAGGGTGGGGACAAGAAAGTCAACAGGAATGGTAGGAAGCTGTTGAACTTCACAAATGAGCTCGGTGTGAAGAATCTGAACAGGGACGCTAGATGTAAGGGGAAATGGATCTGGGAGAGAAACGACAGAAAATCACTAATTGACTACATTCTCACAGATATGAATTTAGGGAGGGGGGGGGGGGTGATAAGGGCAGAAGTGGATGATGAGGGCAAAATGGAGTTGGATAGTGATCACAACTTGATTACAGTGACGATGAGGGCCAAAAACCTAGAGAAAAGGAAAGGAAGCTTCAAGGAGATTTGGGAACTCAAAAAGGATGCCGACTGGGCGAAGTTCGAAGAAAAACTGAAACTAAAGCTTGCAGCCGTACACAAGGGGGATAGTGTCCAGAAGATGGCCGACGCCATAGTTGCGAGCCTAGTGGAGGCAGGGAAGGAAAGTGTAGGAAAGATTAGGGTGCCAACACGGGAACTTGGGTACAGAGTGAACGAAGAACTGAAAAGGGCCATAAAGGTTAGAAAAGCTAAATGTGCTGCATACAGGAGAAGTAGAAAACTTAAGGGGGTGGAAAGCAATGAGGCCATGGTAGCAAAGGAAGAATACCACCAACAAGCACGAAATAAAGTAAACAAGATTAAAGACGACAACCGGAGAGTGCGAAATAGTAGTCTTATTAGGACGATAAGAACGACAGGGGAGTCGAGTTCGAGCGTATTTTGGAAATGGGTGAACAAACGTAACAAAGGGAATAACCAACAGAACGTTAAAGTAGAGGGCAGAGTTACAGAAGAGCGAGATCAAATCGCATTAGAACTAGTCAAGCACTGGGAAAAGGTAAACGATAAGCGATGGGGCATGGGGAACCCACCGGAAAGTCCGAACCAGGTCGAGGAAAATCTCTCGGACTTCGTGTGCAGCGAAATCAAAACTGAGGAGGTGCGAAGGGTGATCTCAAAATTGAGGAATGGAAAAGCGGAAGGGGTGGATGAAATTCCTAACGAGTTAATCAAAAAAGGGAGAGAGGAACTCTTGGAAAGCCTAACTGCCCTATTCAATTTAGCCATAGAAAAACAAGAGGTCCGAAAGGAGTGGAGAGAAAGTAAAGTGACATTTATTCACAAAAAGGGGTAAAAAGACGTCTTGGATAACTATCGAGGGATCTCTGTCAGCAGCAACATTGGAAAAGTCTTTTGTAAAGTCCTGTATGGGAGATTAGAGGAGGTGATTGAGGAGAAGGATTTTTGGGAGAAATCCAGAATGGCTTCAGGAAGGGAAGGAGAGTCACTGACCATCTTTTCACGCTATCCCAAATGATAGAATCCGCGAAAGCAAAAAAAGAAAAAGATGTTCATGGCCTTTTTGGATGTTAAAAAGGCATACAATAGAGTATGGAGAGAAGGTATGTGGCGCAAGCTGGAGGCTCTGGGCTTGGGGGCGAGTTTGTTGGGATTATGAAAGCATTATATAAAGATGTACAGAGTGAACTTAGCCTGGGTAACATTACAACAAAACGTGTGCCTATGGAGATAGGCCTAAAACAGGGGTGTATCCTTTCGCCAATTCTATTTGCATTGTACATCAAAGGTTTAGGAGATGAACTCCTGCATAGCGACGAGGGGGTTGCAGTTGGTGACTTGAAGATCCCAGGGCTATTTTTTGCAGACGATATGGTGCTAGTGTCAGAAAGCGAAGAGGGGTTAGAGAAGATGCTGGGAATTGTTGGGAAATATGGGAGCAAATGGAGACTCGAACTTAATGAAAGCAAGAGCAAAGTTATACCCGTGGGCCGCAAAGTGGACCCCACTCGAAGGTGGAGAGTGGGGGAGTTCTGCATTCCGGAAGGTAGCAGTAGACTTCTTAGTGTAGGAGAGACTAGCGACTATGAATACCTGGGGGTAAATATAAACATCACAGGAAGAGGCATCTACCGAAACCACACAAATAAATTGATTCTGAAGGGGAAGCGAATCCTTAACCAAATGAAACTTATAGGGAGAAACAGTTTCAATAAGGTTTTCGTGGGGAAAACCATTTGGGAAATGGTGGGTCTGCCAAGTATAACATACGGTACGGAAGTTGTACCCCTAAACCAGACAGCTGTTAAGAGCTTGGAAATCCTGCAGAACGACGCAGGCCGATGGATAACAGGCTCGAGTAATGCCGCGGTACTAGAAGCAATCAGGGGCGAGCTTGGGTGGATGAGGATCAAGGACAGGATAGACCTATTGAAACTCGGTTATCTTAATTATTTGATAAATCTTCCCGATAGCCGATGGTGTAAAGTAATGTTCCTGAGAACTTTCAACTCAAATATCAAGACGGGGTGGGTGGTCTAAGTGAGGGAGCTAGTAGAAAACTACTCAATGGAGATCTCGGACCTTGACGCTGGGGCAAACCAGGGCAAAAAGATCGTCAGAGAAAGGGTCATGGAGGATTGTAACCGTAATTGGCGAGAGGGGGTCAAATCAAAGAGACCTTTGGGTGGCCTGCGTGATAAAGAGAAGACTGGTTTTGAAGAGTACCTTGATGGCACCTTTGGGGGGTCACTGTTGTTCAAGCTGAGGTCGCGGTCCCTGGAGCTGAGGGGAAAAATTGGGAAAAACAGTGAAAAGGAGTGCCAGATGTGTAACGTGGGCGTGGTGGAGACCCTGGAACACTTTCTTATAGAATGCCCAAAATACCAGTCTAAAAGAACAAGATTCACGGGGAGTATAATGGAGAAGTGGGATGGGAGAATGAAGGACATGTGGTTAGGGGGCGACTAAAAGGAGAGGGTTAATATACTAATTGGAGAGATTGGGAAGAA
The DNA here is from genome assembly GCA_031216915.1 of Pictodentalium vernedei. Lineage (NCBI taxonomy): Eukaryota > Metazoa > Mollusca > Scaphopoda > Dentaliida > Dentaliidae > Pictodentalium > Pictodentalium vernedei. Next base: position 370,923,979 of record CM062297.1, read on the forward strand.
TGGGGCAAGGGATGTCATCAAGAAGTTCGTCTCCGAGTGTTGGAAGGAGAGAAGAAGCGCGGGAATAGGGAGGCAGTTGGTAAAACATGGGTAACCAATGCCTTCTCATACGAGAACCGCGACAAATCAGCGGCCGGCCGAAGTGTTATTATAATATTGTGTGAGGTGACATCTATATGGGAGCTATAGATTTTCTTCCATTTCTGTCGATAAATGTTGCCGCTGACCTTTGAACTTAGTTTAGTCAGACCTCAATATTTCCCTTTGACACATCCTTCAGGGCACATTTATGATCGGGTCACTTTGAAACTTGGTATGTGTGTTCGGGGTGACCTCCAGATGTGAGCTGTTGATTTTTTTTAAATTTCCATGAAAAATTATTGTCGTTATCACCAGCCTTTGAACTTCCTGCATTTGTGCAGCAACTTATCCCTTTGCACTCTCTGCAGGGTATATTTATGAATTTCCATAAAAAAGAAAAAAAAAAAAAAAACATTGCCACGCCACAAGCAATGACCTTCAAACTTAGTGCATTTGTGAATTAACATCTTCCTTTGGCATGCCTCAGAGGGCACATTCATTATCAGGTTGTTTTGAAACTTTTAAATTTTACGGCATTCAATTGGTCGAAACTAATTGACGCCGATCAGCGTCACGGTCACGATGATCGAACTTCAAATATTGCCTAAACTTCAGAGCATAACACAAAAAAATTTTAAATAGCTAATCAGTTTAGCTGACTCCATCATTATATGACCAGTTGTGGAAAGTATTTGTCAAGGAACAAGCAGTCAGAATGTTACTTTTATTTTGTAGATTTTTGACTCGAATCTGATTGTTTAAATATCCCAGGTATACAAATCTAAATGAGAAACTTGGAATTTCCAAGCGGTCTCGACTCTGGTGCATTGGATCAACGATGGCATGACGTATTTAGACAGGTTCCTTCTCTGTTTATGTTGGAAATGAAATCGAATGTGTTTTGTATCACCACATGTGCGATAGAACTTTATTTTTATCGTACAGGCAGAACAGTGGAAATCCCATGTTTTACATTAATAGGTGTGTGATAAATCCAAAATATGAGTGTGGTTGGTTTGATGTGGGAGGTGATATTAAAACACAGAGAAAAACGTTAAAAATGACATTATTTTGAATATAGGACAGATATCAGAAAAAGAATGCCTAATTTTGTGTCACTAGAAGGTACCATTAACAGTTGTACCAAATTTGGTCAATACATCTTTAAGAAGTGGTCTTAGTGTGGCGAACAAAAAAGAAAAAAGTAGGCTAACCATTCCAATAAGTCATATCAGTTTTATTGAATGACTTAACCTTTTACCTAACATGAAAAGCAGATGTCACTTGTAACAAAATTCTTGAATAACTAATTGTTTTCTCTTTTTGTCTCAAAAACATAGGTTATGACCCCTCATTGGAACGATTTCGACGAGCTCGTTCCAAAGAGGGGTCATAACCTATGTTTTTGAGACAAAAAATAATGGAAATTAATTGGCGATTTTTGTGAATAGCGCTGGCCGGTTTCTGTCGTTACGTTGGGTAAAGAGTTAATTATTTTTCGAAAACCGCAAAATCTTAAGGATGGATGGACATACAGATGGATAATGGTAACACTTAATGCCCTTTCACCTATCAGCGAGGGCGTAACAGTGGGTCAAATGTCATTTAGCCTTACGTCTGTTTTATCAATAAAAAGTTGGTAGGCCTATATGAGGAATATTTTTTTTTTGGGGGGGGGGGGGGGGCGATTACAAAGTCCATTTTGACTGAAAAATTCAAACCGTTGAATGACCAATAATCTAGTGTTGGAATACATTTATCCAGATATATATACATCATCATGACCATGTGCATGTCCTGGAATTTGTATCAAATTCGAGGTCGTGTTTACAATGAGATCGCAACAAGACCACCAGGGCGAGATGCGATCAGGGGCCAAAACTATCAACCAATGTACAGCTGTAAAGTGTGTCTAAATACAACTGTGTCCGCAACAGAAAACTATCATCGGGATTTAATAGTGTTGAAATTACAGATGTGAGCGACAACTTGTGACCGCGTTCACATGTTACAGTTGTGTATTTCGTCAAAACTATCAATCTTCACAGCTGTACTACAACAGCAAAAATTCACTATTTTTACTGATGTTATTTCACAAGTAACACACTGTTTGTATTTTGCTTGCGAGCTGTAAAACCTCGTGCAAGATTACTTTCCTATACCCAGATGGCGTACTCTTCAGATGAAGAAATCGATGCGCTGATTTTGACTAGAAGTTCCAGACAACCACGAACTTGGCAGGACAGAAGGTTTGAATTCCAATCAGACAGGGATTTTAGAGAGGGTTATCGGGTTCCACGGGCCATTGTGGACTTGTTAGAGTCGAATTTTGGTCATCATTTAGAGGCCCGAACACTACGGAGTAACCCGTTGAATGCGCGACAAAAGATTCTTGTGTTCTTACATTTTCTAGGCACCAACGGGTTCTATCATATGGTGCAAGACAGGACAGGGACAGGATACGACACGGTCAAGAGGATTGTACACTCTGTGGCTCCACTGATTTTGTCTCTTGTACCTGAATTCATACACTGGCCAGACAACTGCTACCAAGTAGCTGACGAATTCCGCGCTCGTAGTGGAATGCCTAGTGTGTGTGGAGCGGTGGATGGGTCTCATGTAGGCGAAAACAGTTACGTTGATCGCCACCATGCACACAGTTTGAATATGGCTATTGTTTGCGGCCCGGACTTATATGTTTATTTTGTGTGTTCCAAAGCGCCGGGTAGCTGGCATGATTCCCGTGTGGTTCGTGAGTCCGACAGATGGGACGCATTTGAGGTACAGAGTCGACGGCCTTTCCCCGGTGCCATAATTCTGGGAGATAGCGCCTATGCATGTAATGAATGGCTCATTACTCCATATCCAGAAGGCGTGGTTGGAGCCCAGTCTCGATTCAACAAAGCTCACAAGATTGGACAAAGCGTGGTAGAACGGTGTTTTGGTGTTATGAAGAATGGATTTTATGCATTGCGTACTATTTTGAGGGTTAAGAAAATGGAAATGGCCGCTGAACTGTGTCAATGTGCATGTGTACTGCATAATCTAAATCATTGTCTCAGAAATGGAGATGATGGTTCGGATTTTTGGAAGAGTGGACCTGAACAAGCTAATGATCGAAATTATATTAACAACCAAAATAATAGGCAGGTTGTGAGAAGAGAGCAGCCACTGCAGAATTTGGTTTGAGAAACTGCTTTTTTCAAAGAAGGACTGATATACACACTGTTATTTTTTCGCACGTAAATCGTTTCTCCATACCTCTTGAACTTCTGTACTCATACTCCCTCGCCCAGCCCCTATCAACATTCTCATTCTGTAGACGGTTATAATGGGTTTGAGCATTCGAATCAATTTGACTAGATCTATGTAGTTTCGAAGGACACTGGCCCAAGTTGCATGTATGTCAGTTTTCTTTGAGCTTCAGATACATGCGATGCCGCACCGCTGTTGTTCGAATCCATAGAGATGTAGTCGATTCGATTGGGATCTAATCTGAAAAACTCTATACAGGGTGCTTTGTCAATATAGGTCTCACAATAGGTGCACACAAAATCACTGAGGTAATTATTTAATACTTCTATTATTTTTTCCATTTTATACAGTTTCTCAGTTCAGATTCAATAAAAAAACTTCATTTCTTTAGGTTGGCCAACTGTTCTCTCATGATCTTTATTTCGATTCTTTTTGCTATGTTACATAGTCTCAGGTTTGCAATCTCTAGCGCGATCTTTCGTTTTTTAAACTGTATGAAATCCTCTTGGAAAAGTGCATTAACGCCACTCTTAAGCTTCTTTTTCTGAGTTTGTGTTCGTGTTTCAGTGCCTGTAGTCTCCGTTGCTTGTGATGTACCGGGTGTAACGGTTGAACCATCGACGCCGTTGTCAGGTTCTTGTGGCGAGTCAGCCGCTGGTGAACTTGGTACCACGACAGTTACTTCATCCACAGCAGTAGCCAACTCCTTGTTAGAAGAAGAATCGAAATTAACAGGAGCGTCTCTTACATCAGGGGGTTTCAGGACCGCAGATTCCCGACCGAGAACATCTAGGATAAGATTGTCCACATCTGTGAGCTTCGATTCACTTCCACCAGCTGCTCCTGTCTTCTTGCTTTCAGAAAACCGCTTCATCGTGGCTCGACGGAGATTTGGCCAAATTGTATCCCGCAAAGTCTTAAAACCATCTACCTTAGCACCAACAGCCTGTACTTTTCGCAAAATGCCATTCCATGCTTGAACTTTTGCTGATTTGGTGATCTGCGTTGAAAAGTTCCCGAAAATTATATCCTTCTTCTCTTTCACGGCTTCAACAAAACTTGCTTTTGTACTCTGTCCAACATGTTGACGATGTGACGAAATCTCTGACAAACTGTGTTCGAAACGGTCACGGTTCAAACAAATTCTTCTACCAACAGCATTAAAAACACGAGCGTGACAACCTATTTGACCATTGAACACTAACTATTAATTGACTTGTGAGTGTGCGTGTGATTACCAGAACCCTGATGAACCAAAACTATGAATCTCTTGTGATCCGACCCCACTCTTGCTATTACAAGACTTGTGAAGTTATACTGTTGTAAGAAAACTGTGGACTATGAAACAGACAGAGATTAGTATCACAAGTTTGTGATAACCACTGATTTTACTGCTGTAGCCGGATACAGCTGTAACCAGAATGATAGTTTTGGCCCCCGATTGCAAACACAACCGCAAATATGATACCAATTACAGGACATGCGTTTGGTCATGATAATACATTTTTTAGCTCACCTTACTGAAAGTCAGGATGGGCTTTTGTGACCACTCACCGTCCGTCGTCGTCCGTGAACATGGTGTTTGCACCTGCCCCTCCTAAACCGCTGAACCAATTTTTAGCTTAACTTGACAAAGTCAAGGTAAGCTATTGCCATCACGCGTGCGGAAGTCTGTTCGTCTATGAGTCTGTTCACATTTTCCTTTAGCACAGGCTACACCCCGTAGTTCTTGTCCGATCGTCACGAAATTTCATATGCAGGCTTGAGGTCATGTCTGGATGAGAACGTCCCCTTTTGGTCGCGGTCGGTCAACCGCGATGGCTGTTCGAGCCCAAAACCCGAAAACCTTTAGCACAGTCTACAGGTCGTACATGTATTTATGAAGGGATTTCATTGTAACTTGGTAGGATGCCTCTGTATAATATCTAGATGAGAACGACCCGTTTTGGTCATGATCTGTCAACCCTGACGGCTGCCCAAGCCCGAAACCAAAAAAGCACAGTCTACAGGTCGTATTTAATATGGAGGGATTTCATTGTAACTTGGTAGGATGACTCCGTATGATGTCTCGATGAGAACTTCCCCATTTAGTCGTGATCTGTCAACCGTGACGACTGCCCTATCCCAAAACACGAAAACCTTTTGCACCAGGTCGTATTTTTTAATGATTTCATTGTAACTTTTTAGGTTGACTCCATATAAAGTCTAGATGAGAATGTCCCCTATTTGGTCGCGATCATTCTGCCGTGCTCACAACCCGAAAACCTTTAGCACAGTCTACATGTCGTATTTATGGATGGATTTCATTGTACCTTGGTAGGGTGACTCCACATAATGGCTAGATGAGAACGTCCCCTTTTGGTCAGTTGTCACGGCTACAGGGACCCGAAGCCCGAAATCCCTTAGCAAAGTTTACAGGTTGTATTTATGAAGGAATTTATGATGACTCCAGATAATGCCTAGATGAGAACGTTCCCTTTTGGTCGCGATCTGTCAACCGTGATGGCTGCCCGAGCCCAAAACCCGAAAACCTTTAGCACAGTCTGCAGGTCGTATTTATGAAGGGATTTCATTGTAACTTGGTAGGATGCCTCTGTATAATATCTAGATGAGAACGTCCCCTTTTGGTCATGATCTGTCAACCGTGATGGCTGCCCAAGCCCGAAACCCCCAAACTTTTAGACAGTCTACAGGTCATATTCAATATAGAGGGATTTCATTGTAACTTGGTAGGATGACTTCATATGATGTCTAGATGAGATCTTCCCCATTTGGTCGTGATCTGTCAACCGTGACGACTGCCCGAGCCCAAAACCTGAAAACCTTTAGCACAGTCTACAGGTCGTATTTATTGAGGGATTTCATTGTAACTTGGTAGGTTGATCCATATAATGTCAAGATGAGGATGTCCCCTTTTTGGTTGCGATTGGTCAACTGTCACGGCTACAGGGGCCCCGAAGCCCGAAAACCTTTAGCACAGTCTACAGGTTGTATTTATGAAGGGATTTCATTGTAACTTGGTATGGTGACTCCAGATAAAGTCTAGATGGGAACGTTCCCTTTTGGTCGCGATCATTCAACCATGACGGCTGCCCGAGCCCCAAACCCGAAAACCTTGAGCACAGTCTCCAGGGGATTTCATTGTAACTTGATAGGATAACTCGTTTTGGAATACTTTCACTGTAACCTTGTAACTTTTGTTGACATACATTAAATGTGAGGGTCACATACATAACTGTGATGGCCACATTAACCCACCCCTCAGTTCTTTAGTACAGTCTACACCTCATATTATTTTTTATTGAGAACATAGCATACAGGGAACAGAAATGAACATATTCCCAATTGTCACAATTCTTGTCTTATTTCATAATCCTTTCATAAACATTGAACATTATCCTTTTCATCAAACACACAGGCAAGTTAAGCTACAGTGTCATTGACACTTTCATTGTTATATTTGAGGTGATTGTTTGTTCTGACATCGCATTTTGTTTTGTTTTTTTTCAAATCAACTTGCCCAGCCTCATAGGGAGGGGATGGGGAAAATTCACCAAAATTCTTTAAAAATCTCCTTATGAACCAATGTGTACAGTGACTTGATATCTGGTATGGAGCTTCCTTTTGAGGTGTAGATTCAAGTTTGTTCAAACGGAGTTCGAGGATCAATATTTGCCTTTGTAATGGGAGGGGCAAGATTTTTGACCACACCCAAAATTTCTATTTTCTGAACCGGTGTTCCGATTTGAACCAAATTTATATGTGGTATTATGGAATCATAAGTACTTGATTCACATAAAAAAAAAAAATTCCCGTGTTCCTGTGGGAACCCCAGGAGTTAAAAATAGAAATATTTTCAAATGCCCATATTTCTTATCACCCTACCTTACAATTGTTTACTACAGGCTTGCACTACAGTGGAAGACCCTAACTCGGAAAATATACTCTCTATTTTGATCTTTCCCAAGGGATTTGGGAAAGAAAAGTGGTGCAAAAGCACCAAGAAAAAATACTACCGGCACACACCCAGTAGGGTACGCTCTTCTCCAAGTACAGATCCACGGCTTCCGGTAAACAGTGCGCAGGCAGTAACTAATGAATCATTCTTTTTTCGTCCGCCCACATGGCGAGACGTCCATTTGCATTCAGAAACAGTGATAATTCAACTCGTTGATAATGGTTACCTGTGACTGGAATTGTGGATCTGAGAATCGTATAATAACAGGACTGTGTTTTATATATTCTCGTTTTATTTTCAACCTCATTTTCAGTGTATTTTATATATTCTCCGTGTTCGCGCGCAACTTTCGCGTACTGTGCGGTTCGGACATAAAAATTTTTGGCTGATAAATTTTATTATTATTGGAGGTAGGTGTCAATAGGGGTGGGGGGGGGGGCTGTATAGACAGGATGTCGCCTCTCTGTTGAGGGCAGAATTTCTGTTTTTTTTTTTGGGGGGGGGGGGGGGGGGTCCCTTTCGGCCGTCTGGGTTAATTTGTGTTCCCGCCGGTCCTTTATTTTCTGCCACCTTTCTCTCATAGTTGGGGGTGTTCTTCTACTTTCTACATCTGTTGAGTTCACCTTTTCTTCTACTGCTCTCACCTGTTATGCCCAGGACTGTTCCTTGTGGGCAACGCCTTTTGCCCAAGCAGGTCGTGCGTTCTCGTGGCCGTTCCTCCCGCACCCGCGGGGATGGGGTACGCTGTCGTTCGGGGCCTCCCGACACGACCACGTCTGGTGAGAGTTATATCCCCTCCGTGGGGATGTGCAGTCTTTAATTGTGGTGGATACTGCGGGAGCTGTTGAGTTGTCTGGTGAAGAGATGCCTGGTTCCGGGACTGTGGTCCCTCTGCAGTCGACATCTGAGGCTGCCACTAGGGTTGTGACTCCTCCTTCGGAGCCGAGCTCGCTTGCTCTCTCCACTTTTCCACCGCTGTCAACAGCTTCCGTCGAATCTTCTGTTGCGTCTGCTACGTCATCGGTCACCGTTTCAGTCGGCTTCGGCTTATCCGCAGTAGTGCGGATGTGGGGTATCGGCCTCAGCCTTCCCTGACTTCAACTCGACGAAGTCGGAAGGGGCTGCCGGCCGAATCCTCTGCTGTGGTCTCTCAGCGGTCGAGCCCAGCTCGGATGTTGGGTCACCATGGACTCTGTTGCGTTTCCGTCCACGCACTCTGGTCCCATGGCCAGTTTTGCGGGACCGACGCTTTTTGTTCAGCCTGGACCTTCTGTCCCTCTGAGGTCTGCGGTGACTCTCCTGAGTTCCCGCTCTGTAGATCCTCGGGGTATGTCATACTCCTATACGCATCTGCCTTCAGATGTTTCGGCTGCCACCCGTCGCCCCGCGTCGGGTGTATTTGAGGATTCTGATCCTTCGCTGGTTAAAAGGGTCATGAGTGAAGCCACTTTACCGGTTCGTTCCCACGTCGAACCGGCCGACACGGGCCGTGAGCTTAGGGAGGCCCCCTCCTTGCTCACTCAGGTTCTTTCCAAGAGCCTTCCCGTTGCCTCCAGCGAGGCTACTAGTGGTTTCCAGGCGTCCCCCGCGGCGCCCCCTCCCGGGATTGGAAGCAGGCCGCTTTCTGATCCCTCAAGTGTGCCTACACCATGGGAGGCATCGGCTGGTTTTGGTCATGATGGGCTATGCGTCTTCCGACTCAGAGGATGGGTCAGACATACCTGACGTCGAGAGCCAACAGTCTTCTGACTTGGGGGCAACTCTTGACTTTGTGTTTGAGTTCCTTCCAGATCTCAAACCGTCAGACCAGCCGACAGTGTCAGCCAGGCCGCGATCATCGGTCGCGCGCCTACAGCCTGTGGAGCAACCCGATTCCGGGCGCCTTCGACCGTGCCAGTCAGTACAGGTGGTTGAAGCGTTTACAGCTTTGTACTCTAAGCTGAGTTCCAAGGCTATGAGGACTTCGTTCCTCACCACGGCTGACGCTTTTTTGCCTCCAGTGCATTATCGTTCCTACGATTCCGCCAATCCGTCAGTCTGGCAGTCTTGGATCAGGACTCCACCTCCCTCGGGCTTCCCAAGCCCAAGTCGGCGGTTATTCCTATGGCGACTCTGGAGTCCCTGTTTGGCTTATCTAGAGAGATGCTGGGGCGCGGTGGCGTCGCGGTAACCGGTTCTCGTGAGATCACCGAAGTTAAGCAAAGTCGAGCGCGGTTAGTAGTTGGATGGGTGACCATTTCAGCGACTGATTCGCGCTGCCGCCTTGTGCCCTTGGGCAAGGCACTTAATTAACCCAGACTGCCTACATGGGGGCACGATGACGCTGTGTACTAAGGCGTACTACACGTCGATGGTGCGCATGTCTTCAACCAATCTAAACCTGCCTGTGCCGCCGTGTAGAGTTCAGAGTTACGATGTTGGAGAGCTGACAGCTGCTCGTCGTTGTCGGTGGTTCTCTCCGGGTACTCCGGCTTCCTCCACCCGTAAAACTGTCACGGTCACGATTAGCCATTGTGCTTAAGTATGTGACCTTAAACACCAGATCTCTCTCAGATCACGTCGTCTCTGCTTTAGCTGCTTATCTGCCCCCAGTTTGACGACATACAGGCTCCTTTGCGTGTGCTTTTCAAGGCGCTCATGCATCTTACTCATACGAATGCCTGTAACACGGCCAACTTGGAATTAGTTCGCCGGGACGCTGTGTTGGAAACAAGCCGTTCCCTTCTTGAGGGGCAGCGCGCTGCTCTTCGATCTGCTTCTTTGGCGGGTCCGCGACTATTCCATGGTTCCGTGGCGACGGTCCGGGATGACGTCCAACGTCATTCCAAAGATCAGCTGCTGCTTCGTCAGCTTGATCAGCCTTCTGTTGGAGGCAGGGGCCTCCAAAGCCTAACAAGCGCCCTTCTGTTTCCTCTGCGAAGCCAAGGGCTGATACTCCTGCCGCCCCTTCTATTTTTACTCACGGGGTAAGGGTAAGCGTCGGCAGGCTAGAGGGAGGACTCAGGATTCTTCATATAGTAGAGGAGGTGGTTTCTCCTTTCGCGGGCCTCGCCGGGGCTCGAAATGAAGGTCATCACCTCGATTCGTCCCCGGTAGGAGGAAGGATTTCAGGATTCGCAGACCATTGGGCCACAATCACATCCGATCCTTGGGTGTTAGATGTTGTTCGGCCCGGGCTGCGGATATCCTTCCGGAGGCACCCCACTCTGTCGAGAGTGCCTCTTCCAACACAAGTTCCTTTAGACGTTACACGTCTGGAACTTTTGATCACGGGGATAGACAATTCTCCTGTCAAAGGGGGCGATCGAGGTCGTCAAGAACATTCATTCAGTGGGATTTTATTCCCGTCTGTTCTTGGTGCCGAAGAAGGGCAGCCGACTCCGACCGGTTATCGATCTGAGTATCCTGAACCAGTCTATCATTGCTCAAAGTTCAGCATGGGGACTTTCAGGTCGGTTCGCCGCTCCATTCACCAGGGAGATTTCGCTTCCAGCATCGACCTGCGAGACGCTTACTTTCACGTCCGATTCATCGGACATCGCGAAAGTATCTCAGGTTCGCTTTTCTGGGGCGAGTTTGCCAGTTCAGGGCCATGCCTTTCGGCCTCAACCTGGCTCATTGGGCTTCAACCGACTGATGTCGCATGTGATAGCCTTCCATCGTACACAGTTCAGGGTGACTACTTCGGCATATCTAGACGATATCCTCCAGAGGCATTCCAATGCTGCCTTTCTGGAGTCAGATGTCGACACACTGTTGAGTGTACCTTCTCATTCGTTTTGTCATCTGGGGATGGACTTCCGTACTCAGCTGAATACGGTGGCGGTTCCCCGGGCAAGGGCTGTGATTCTCTTCAACTTTTACTCTGATTCTGTCCCAGTCCACGCCCGCGACAGCTCGGAGTATTCTCCGGCTTCTCGGTCTCTGCGGTTCGGCGACGGATCTGATTCCTCTAGGTCGGCTGCATGTCAGACCTCTCCAACACTTTCTGCTCAGTCGTTGGGGGCCGAATGTCGATCCTCTGGATCCGGTGCTTCAGTTACCAGAGTCTCTTCATCGTCACCTTCTCCCCTGGACAACAGCGATCTCGGATGGGGTGCGACGTTGGATCCTCTAGGTCTTTCCCTTCGCGGGACATGGGACCAGGATCAAGCAGCTCTTCCGTTTCCGGCAGTGGAAACCCCACCTTTCGAATCGCGAGGTCCTTCTGTTGTCCGACAATCCGACAGTGGTTGCTTCCATTCGGAACCAGGGCGGTTCGCACTCGGTTCCCATGTACGAATTGGCTCGGGATATTCTACTGCTCGCTCAGGATGTCAACGCCGGAGTGGAGGTTCATCACATTCCCGCTCGTCTGAATTTCCATAGCCGACTCTCAGGGTCTTTTCCACCGAGTGGATGCTCCACAGGGTGGTGTTCCAGTCGCTTTGCGATCTCTGGGGTCGTCCCCACAGCGATCTCTTTGCGACTCGTTGGAACCATCAGATGGACACTTTCGTGTCCCCGTGTCCAGATCCTCTGGCTTTCGCCGTTGACGCTCTGTCACTCGATTGGAACGTCTCGTCGGCTACGCCCTCCCGCCAGTTCCGATTCTGCGTCAGGTTCTAGCCAAGATACGAACCGGCAGTTGTCGAATCATTCTGATCGCTCCCCTGTTGCCTCAGTGGGTGTGGATCAATCAGCTCCGCTCTCTGTTGGCGGCGGTTCCGGCACGTCTCCCTCTACGTCGCAACCTTCTTTGCCAAGGTCACACGAGGAGGTTTCGCGTCGACCCGACTTCATTGTCCCTTCACGCATATCTTTTGTCAGGTCCTGTCTCCTCCGTAGAGGTTTTTTCGAGACGAGCAGTGGAGTGCATTTCTTCTTCAAGGAGGCACTCCACTGGTTTAGCCCATGCGGCTAAGTGGAAGGTCTTTTATCGATGGTGTACTGATCACTCCGTTGATTAGGCCAATCCTTCGATATCACAGATTGCGGAGTTTTTGAGCAGCCATGACTAGATTTGACGGGAAATATGTTGAAAAATACTCAGCAGGTTAAGAGTTATTTCAGTTTTGACAATCAAATGTTACTGCATGGAAATGAACATTTTCCTAAAATTACAAAGTCCATTTCGTCTGAAATATCTAGAGACATTTTTTTTATAGTAACATATTGACATATGGACCCTACACAATCTCCATGCCCATTATCCAATTTTGTCATGCACAGAGGATCTATTGTGCGGGAATGAAAAAATGCATTGAGACGAACAGGTGGCTCATATAATTCTGCATATTAAAGTAACTTTTCACCGGCGAAGAAATAAATATGCCACACCACCATTTGTAGTGGATTCTGCCACGTCCACATGCAGTGTTTGGCCACCCAAATCCTCTGTTTATTTATTTTACGGCCAGTTTGAACCCAACAGATTCTGTTTTCGAAGAGCTTTTCGCCACTTCAGTGGCAATTTGTGCTCGAAAGGACGGCTTAACGGGAATGTTCAAGCAAGCATTTATAGAATATTGTGTTTCGCATCGTTTGCATTAACACAAGTTGTCAATTTTTTGAATGTGATACCAAAGGACTGCAATTTGTTTGGTCACATGCCCCCGCTGGAACCCGGGAAGTGAAGCAGTGCTTGTTTACTGTGGTAAACAAACTATGTTTCACTGGTAAAATAGGACCTAGTCACTAATGCATGGGATGCGAGTCCTCTAAAATAGGCAACATGGGGTATAAACGAATGACTGACCTTGACTTTATATCCTTTTGTGGTCATGATTAGCCATTGTGCAGAAGTATGTGACCTTAAACACCAATAAATAAATAAATAAATAAATAAATATTTGGTCACGTGGTTCAAAAACGGATCACATGTGCACAAAAAGGATCAGATGTGCGCAAGTAAGGATAACGTTGTGCTTAAAATTTAATACCACGTGGATAACATGTGCAGATTTAGTTCTCGTCTTTTCCTCGCTTTTTGCAGTGATTTTAGCTTCCTCTGGTCCGTTGGAAAACAGATATTATTATCTCTATTGAATAGTCTATTAACTTCCTAACTTGCGTGATTATTGCCTGTCTGTATAGTTGAATTCCATATATAACGGAACATCAGTTTGTCGGGGACACATGCTGAATTATTAAGATAACAAAGTTTCATTGAGTCTATTCCGTCCTTGGACCTCATCCACTCAAACACACCCCTGATTACCTCCAGCGCTGTGGCATTACTCTACCCTGTTATACATCGACCTGTATTCTGTAGAGTTTTCAAACTCTTTAAACCCGTTTGGTTTAGAGGTGTCACTTCCATATCATTGGGCATACTCGGTACAAATGGTTTTCCCACAAAATCCTTTTTGAAGTTGTTTCCTTACAGTTTTATTGATTAAGAATTAGTTTCCCTCCATAATTAATATATTTGTGCAGTTTTGGAAGATGCCTCTTCCCGTGATGTTTATGTTGCCTCCCAAATAATCGTAGTAACCTGTCTCTCCCACACCAAACAGTTTACTGTCACCTTCCGGAATAGAGAACTCGCCCACCCTTGACATCCAAGTATCCTCCATTTACGACCCCTGGGTATAACCATGTTTTTCTCTTCATTCAGTTCGAGTTTCCGTTTATTTCCACACCTCCCAACAATTCTAAGCATTTTATCTGGTTTCTCTTCGCTTTCTGTAGCAAGAACCATCTCATCAACGGAAACGGCCCTGTGGTTTTTCAGGTCTCCCGTTACCCCTCATCGCCATGCAGGAGTTCATCTCGTAAATATATGATTTACTATGCAAAAAGAATAGGTGAAAGGATAAA